>CM039120.1:42144312-42200982 GCA_022036555.1 Microstegium vimineum | reverse complement strand
CTATCTTCATGTACATCTCGTGAGCATTGATCTTGCCCAAGACTTGAGTTGGTGTGGCGCCGGAGAGGTCTCCTTGGTGAAGCACCATGACGATGTGGCCATACTTCTCAATTGGCAAGACACACAAGATCTTGCGTACCACATCGGCCAGTGCCATTTGGTTGAGCCCAAGTCCATTCAACTCCTCTACAAGAATATTAAGACGTGAGTACATCTCATTAGCATTCTCATTAGTAAGCATAGTAAAGGAGTTCAACTTGGCCATGACCAAATGGTAGCGTTCCTCATGCTCACACTTGGTCCCTTCGTGTAGCGCACAAATGGTTGTCCAAACATCGTTAGCGGTTTTGCAATTCCGCACATGGTTGAACACATCCTTGCCAATGCCACGGAAAAGAATGTTCTTTGCCTTGGCATTGTTCTTCTCAAAGAAGGGATCATCGGCAAACACGGTGCCACCTATGGTAGCGGCTTTGTGCACATCGAGATCCACGGCCTCAAGGTAGGCCTCCATCCGCACTTTCCAATACGGAAAATCATCCCCATCAAACATGGGTGGCGGTCCATCCCCATGGGACATCTTGCTCTAGGCGGTAAAGCCTAAATTAAGAGCAACCTTGCTCCGATACCAATTGAAAGGATCTAGATGCCCAAGACGGGGGGGGGGGGGGGTGAATTGGGCTTCTTTTAAATTTCTAAAGCAATATTAAAACCTATTAATGCAAATCAACCCCTAGTGCCTATCGCAAAGTGTATCCTAGCTAGAAAGCAATAGAAGCCAAGGAAATGAAAGAACAACGCAGAAAGTAATGCAAGTAAGTAAAGAGCTGGGGAAAGGAATTCTTGATGCAGCGATGTTTTCCCGAGGTATCGAGGTGTCGACACACCTCCCTAGTCCTCATTGGAGCACCTCGCAAGGTATAGCTCCCCCTCTACCCGCGGAAGGGTAGAGTGCTCTCTACAGGCTGATTCTTCGCCACTCCGGCTCGGTGAATCGGCCACAACCGATCACAGAAGCTTGGAGAAGAGCCACTGACAATCTTCCGGCGATCACTTCCTCCGAACACCACCGAGCCGTCTAGGTGGTGTCGAACACCAAGAGTAACAAGCACAAGACCTTCACTTGACCAACTCAAGGCTAGGAAGGTGGATGGATGCACACAAGTCACTCCTAATCACTCTAGGAGGGAAGAACAAGATGAACTTTCTCAAATCTCTCCCTCACTAGGCACTTGGCTCTCCAAGAAGTCTCTCAAAGGTTCCTCAGGTGAAAACAATGGCCAAGAGAGCTCTCAAGGACGAGGAGGGCAACTATAAATAGTCCACACCTCCAAAACTAGTCGTTTCTTACTTTTTCCCTTTTCTGCGAAAGCACCGGACAAGTCTGGAGCCTTACCACCAGACCATTACTCCTGGTCTGGAGCATGCAGTCCAAACCAAAACCAACGCTGAACAGGGACCACCGGACTACTTGCGATAGTCCGGTGCCTAGTCCGGAGCCTCTGGTCTGGAGCCTAGGTGCATACTGGAATCTGCTGAGAACCGTCGGACTAGCCGTCGGACTAGTTCGGAGCCTCCTTTGAGAGTCACTGAAGAACACAGTGGCCACCAGACTACTTCCATTAGTCCGGTGCCCTCCGAACAGGTTGTCCGGAGCACTATCTGATAGCCTTTCAGAACCAGGTGGCCACCGGACTACTTCCATTAGTCCGGTGCCCTCTGGACAGGTTGTCCGGAGCACTGTCTGATAGCCTTTCAGAACCAGGTGGCCACCAGACTACTTCCATTAGTCCGGTGCCCTCCGGACAGGTTGTCCGGAGCACCTTCCTTAGAGAACTGCCTAATACAGGACCACCGGACCACTTCCATTGGTCCGGAGCCTCCTGGGCAAACTGGTCTGGAGCTTCTTTCTCCTCCTGTTTCAACTCTTTTCCCTAAGTCTTCTCTAGAGGTTTTTCTCCTACCAACTCAAAGGCTAACCAGGGGCTGATAGCAAGGTATCTAGGACTAGTTGTGACAAGTGTGCATACACCAACATTCCCAAACTCTCCTAGGTCAAGCTACTAAGCTCATACCCCCCTTTATAGTACGATCAAAGGAAAAACAAAGCCCTAGTCTATACTTAGTGCCCTTCTCACACCTTATGGCACTAAGAGCTAGCCTAGTCTTCACCTTGAATCTTAATCCTTTCAACCGAAACGATTTCCATCTTGGGGGCATGAATATCCATTAAGCCCATTCAATAAGCATCACTTATGACCTAACTCTAATGACTTTGCCTCTACAAAACACATGTTAGTCATAGTGACCTAGTATTGTCGTTAATCGCCTAAACACAAGGGACCATGATTCTTCAGAGGGTCATCGTAAACCTTAGTGGTTTCGAAGCATTTCACCCGAGGTCTCACTCAACTGAACCCTCTCCGTTGTGTATGGATCATTCATGCAGTATTGCCACGTTTTTCTCAGAAACACTGCTTTCGGGTATTCCAAAGCCACGGCGGGCCACTGGCCAACTACAACGGCCGGGGAAGTGACCGACTTTCGATGGAGTCTAGTTAGAGGGTCCTCGTAAACCTGACTGTTTTTGAAGCATTTCACCCCGAGGTTTCACTCAAACGAACCCTCTTCCCATAATATACCCGAGGGGTATCTCCCCTCACAAGAGTTCTGGTAGTTTTATGTATGGTTCCTTGAGGCGTTTTGGAGGACCTCAGAAAATCCATGTGATATGCAGTTTTACCACATTTTTGCTTAGAAACACTGGTTTCTCCCATGGAGGCGCACGAGAGAGTTATCGAAATATATCCATGTGGGGTCTTGTTTTGAAGAGTTTCTTACGAGGAACACCATGGCACAATTGGATTTTAATTATGATACTTGGTTTAGGTGCTATGGCTTTTTTCCTATTTCAAAATGAAATAGCTAGTGGGGAGATAAATGAGGGTTAGTGGGCTGATGACATCACCTGATGTAAGATGACATCACTTTTAGCAAATACTCGAACTTGATTGGAGGGGACTCTCTGAGTGGGTCTTTGCAATATAGGAGTAGTAGATGGTGTATTTGGAGATTACATCATCATGTTTGTTAAACATAGACAAAACCTTTTGTGAGTTTTATTAAGTTGGACTCGAGAGGTACGTTGGTTCAATGTAAAAAAAGAAGCAAGAGACGACTTTGTTATGTTGAATTATTTTCACTAGTTGTAGCAAAACGTTAACTAGCCAAACTTAAATAGAACCCACACTCTGGTTAGGCATGCTTTTCAGTAATCATGCATGCTACATGGAGCTACATGCATGTTGTTTTTTTTATCAAACACCTATTTCTAAAACAGCTTCGCCCATGAAGCTGTTTTTCTCCCTCTCTCACATATAGATGAAGTGACATGAAGCTAAAAAAAGTAGCTTATTTCAGATCTCCATCATTTATCTCTCATATCCATGTATAAAGTTTTTGATGAACTTGTTTTGCCAAACATATTTTTTAAAATAGCTCAGATTTACCTAGAGAGTTGCTTATAAAATTTTCTAAAAAAACTGCTTTAGTAGTGAAGCTAAGTTGTACCAAATAGGCCCTTGATCTTCTCTTCGCTCAACTTCGCATGATCGGATAAACGTGATTTATCTATTTGATCTGCATCTGTATTGTGGACTGGATTGGAGCACACGATCGGAAGGCAGAAATTGAGTGGCAATTAACAACGCGCGGTGGATGCTAATTAATGACGTGCAAGTGCGACGGCGGTGAAGTTCACCTTCCGCAACAACTGCCCGGAGACCGTGTGGCCGGCGACGCTGACCTCCAGCGGCCCCGCGTTCCCGACCACCGGGTTCCCCCTGCCGCCGGGAACCTCCATCTCCTTCTCAGGCATGGGGGCCACGTGGTCGGGCCGTGTGTGGGGCCGCTACCGCTGCACAGCCACCTCCCCGGCGGGCGGCGCGCGTTTCTCCTGCGAGTCTAGAGACTGTGGGATGGGGCAGGTCGCGTGCAACGGCGCCGGCGGCGCCCCGCCGGCTACCTTGGCCGAGTTCACGCTCAGTGGCGGCGGCGGCAACAACGACTTCTACGACGTGAGCAACCCGAGAGGTGGGACTTGGGCCCGACCCTTCTGGTCGGTTAAGTCCCGGAACTGCCGGCCTTAGCCCGGCACTGCTGGACACCCCGACACTGCTGGCCTGGGGCCGGCAGTGCTGGCCTAGCCAGACAGTGAGACACTATGCTACATTTATACTATATATTTATGCAATTGTGGACATATACCCCTTGCCATATATTGGTCAGTAAGCAAATCATCAATCATAGAATGACCAACACATTCAAGTTTCTTTCAAAATTGGTTTTAAAACACATAATTGAAATTTTCAAAGTTTTGCCTAAGTCGCTAGTTGGACAAACAAATGTGTGCTATAGTTCAAACCACGTTACGGGAATCAAGTATATTCAACTCACTACGCAAAGCACAAAACCTTGTCTCATCGAGAGGCTTAGTGAAGATATCGGCTAGTTGCTTTTCGGTGCTCACATGGCGAGTTGCGATATCTCCTTTTAATTCGTGGTCTCTCAAGAAGTGATGATGGATGTCTATGTGCTTGGTTCTAGAGTGACTAACCGGGTTATTTGCGAGTTTGATGACACTCTAGTTATCACACAAGAGGGGTATCTTGGTGAATTGACATCCGAAATCTT
Organism: Microstegium vimineum; assembly: GCA_022036555.1. Lineage (NCBI taxonomy): Eukaryota > Viridiplantae > Streptophyta > Magnoliopsida > Poales > Poaceae > Microstegium > Microstegium vimineum. Next base: position 42,196,290 of record CM039120.1, on the reverse strand, counting down.
TTAAGGTTTTCCTCATCCAAAGTAGTTGAGCGCAACATGCGCCGGCTGCAACATACTCGGCCTCGGTGGTGGAAACGGCTACACAATTTTTCTTCTTAGAACTCCAAGACACTAGGGACCGTCCAAGGAATTGACACGTCCCCAAATTGCTTTTTCGGTCTACCTTGCACCGGCGTAGTCGGAATCCGAATACCCAAGTAAATCAAACTTAGAGCCCTTAGGATACCATAAGCCAAGGTTAGGAGTGAAAATTAGATATCTCAAGATTCTCTTAACGGCCACTAAGTGGCACTCTTTCGGGTTAGCTTGAAATCTAGCACACATGCACACACTAAGCATTATGTTCGGCCTAGATGCACATAAGTAAAGGAGAGATACAATCATGGAGCGATATACCTTTATGTCCACGGATTTCCCTCCTTCATCAAGATCAAGATGTCCATTAGTTGGCATAGGAGTCTTGATTGACTTAGCATTGGCCATGTCAAACTTTCTCAACATATCATGGGTGTACTTGGTTTGGCATAAGAAAGTCCCTTCCTTGAGTTGCTTGATTTGAAAACCGAGGAAGAACTTTAGCTCACCCATCATAGACATCTCAAACCTTTTAGTCATGATCCTACTAAACTCATCACAAAAGGATTGGTTAGTACTACCAAATATTATATCATCGACATATATTTGGCATACAAAAATATCATTATTGACTTTATGAGTGAAGAGAGTAAGATCCTCTTTGCCTATTTCAAAGCCTTGTTTGATCAAGAATTCCTTAAGGCATTCATACCATGCTCTTGGTGCTTGCTGAAGCCCATAGAGCGCCTTATGGAGCTTGAAGACATGATGAGGGAACTTGGGATCTTCAAAACCCGGTGGCTGCTCAACATAGACCAACTCTTGGATAGGGCCGTTGAGGAATGCACTCTTCACATCCATTTGTTGGAGCTTGAAGTCATGATGGGCAGCATAGGCCAAAAGCATTCGAATTGCTTCAAGCCTAGCCACCGGTGCATATGTCTCTTCAAAGTCTAGGCTCTCCACTTGAGTGAAACCTTGAGCTACCAATCTTGTCTTGTTCCTTGTCACCACACCTTGCTCATCTTGCTTGTTGCGGAAGACCCACTTGGTTCCAATCATATTAGTGTTGGGTCTTTCCACCAATGACCAAACCTTGTTTCTTTCAAAGCTATTGAGCTCTTTTTGCATAGCCATCACCCAATCCGGATCATCTAGAGCTTGCTCAACCTTGATAGGTTCCAAAGAGGAGACAAAAGAGTAAAATTGACAAAAATTTGCCAAATGTGAACGAGTAGTTACCCCCTTCGAAGACTCCCAAGTATATTGTCAACGGGATGATCCTTTTGAATTGTTTGCCTCAATCTTGGGTGTTCTGTGGCTTCTTGTTGATCAGCTTGATCATCATACTCATACTCTTCAAATATAGGTTGTAGGTTCCTTGGAGTAGCAGGGGAAGGGCTTGCTGCTGCCTGCCTGCTGGGTCTGGCAGTGCCGGCCACAGGGGCAGAGCCCTGACCAGGGAGCACTGCTGGCCCATTTTCTTCAAATCTTGGGGCAGTAGCATCACCATCTGTGGCTTGAACTTCTTGTGGCCTAATGTCACCAATAGACATATTCTTGATTGCTTCACATGGTGGTTCCTCATTACCTACAATCACTTGATCAATTTGCTCTACTTGAGAGCCATTAGATTCATCAAATGTCATGTCTATCACGATTTAAATTTTCCCTAAGGTCTTTTTGAATACACGATAGGCATGCTCATTTGATCCATAACCAAGAAGAAAACCTTCATCAACTTTAGGTGCAAACTTAGAGGTTTTGGGTTTCTTGTTAAGTATGAAACACTTGCACCCAAAAACTCTAAAATACGTCACCTTTGGTTTGTTACTGGTTAGGAGTTCATATGAAGTCATCTTCAAGATCTTGTGTAGATAGAGCCGGTTGATGGCATGGCAAGCGGTGTTGATGGCTTCAGCCCAAAAGATATCCGAAGTCTTGTACTCATCTAACATTGTCCTTTCCATGTCAATGAGTGTCCGGTTCTTCCTCTCTACTACACCATTTTGTTGAGGGGTGTAAGGAACTGAAAACTCATGCTTGATGCCCTCATCATCAAGGAACTCCTCCACTTGAGTGTTCTTGAACTCGGTTCCATTGTCACTACGAACTTTCTTGATTTGGAAACCGAAATCTCTTTGTGCTCTTCTAATGAAGGTTTTCACCTTATCTTGCACTTGTGCCTTATCATACATGAAAAACACCCAAGTGAATCGAGTAAAGTCATCAACAATAACTAAACCATGTTTGTTACCGCCAATGCTTATGTAGGCCACTGGTCCAAAGAGATCCATGTGTATTAGCTCCAATGTTTGCTTGGTGGAGACAATGCTCTTTGGTGGGTGAGGTGCACCTACTTGATTTCCGGCTTGGCAAGCGCTACAAATTCTATCCTTCTCAAAATGAACATTGGTTAGTCCAAGAATGTGTTCATCTTTTAGGAGTTTGGCCAAGGTCCTCATCCCAACATGAGCTAGTCGGCGATGCCATAGCCAACCCATGCTAGATTTTGCCACTAAACAAGTCTCAAGCTGAGCGTTACTTTTGTTGAAATCAACTAGGTAAAACTTGCCCTTCAAACGACCCGTAAAGACAATAGAGGAACCCTCCCTATTAAAGACTTCCACACCCTTACCGTAAAGAGATAATTGTAGCCCATCTCACATAATTGTGAAACCGACAACAAGTTGTAACTCAACGAATTCACATGTAATACATTTGAGATGGAATGATCAAGAGTAATAGCAACTTTACCAAGTCCAATCACTCCCATTTTGAGTTGTCACCGAAGATGATATTCTCACTTGCATTTGTAGTTGGGGAATATGATGATATCATACTCTTCTCTCTGGTCATATGATTTGTACATCCACTATCAAGCACCCAACTTGATCCACCGGAGGAGTATGCCTACAAAACAAATTTAGTTCCTAGATTTAGGTCCCCAATCAATCTTGGGGCCTTGCATGTTAGTTACCACAATCTTAGGAACCCAAATGTTCATGCTTCTTTTATCATGTTTCTCATCACCCACAAATTCTACAATGACTTTACCACGGTCATTGCACTTTAGCATGTAGCATGAGGACAAACTTCCTTGGGGTGACCTTGCCTTGGGTTGATAGGCAAACTTGTTTTTGGCCACCCAGATTGAGTCCTTGGGTTTCTGAGAAACCTGCTTTTGTTTGGGCATCCTCTTGGCATGGACTTGGGCCTTAGCTTGATCAAGTAAAGCTTTGGCAGCCTTCCCTTTAGTGGGGCGTGGCACTACCGACCTGAGGTCCGGCATTGTCGGGGTCCAGCAGAGCTGCTGTCTGTGCAGGCTTTTCTGCGCCAATGCTTCCCTTCTTATCAAACTTGACACACTCAATGCCTTTTATCATTTTTATACCATTGGTTTTACCTCCTTGAGTGTGCCCAAGCCCATCTTTTATTGATGTATGCCTTCCATCCTTGTATTGGATCTTCTTTGGCTCAACTTTGTCTTTGTCATTCTTCTTTGAAACTGAGATGACATTGTTGAGCCGTGTTATTTCTTTCTTCATGGCCTCCATGTTGGCAAGGTTAGTGGAATAGGCATTCATATCAATATTATAGCATTTTCCACAACCTTGGCTAGTGGATGGAGAAGAGGTATCATTTGCTTTGGAAAGATGTGAGTTGCCCTCCCAAAGAAGAGAATATTGTGCCTCAAGCTCTTGATGCTTTTCAACTAAGCCATAATGCTTTTGCTTGAGGTCACTACACTCCTTAGTGAGAGCATGAGCTTCTTGTTCTTTGGCCAAATCCTTAGTCAAAGAGCTCACCTCACTCCTCTCTAATGCAAGAGCTTCCTCACTAGCAATATAGAGATCCTCTTGTTTGATAAGAGTCTTTTCTCTAGATGCTAGCTCAGCCTTGGTTGCCTCTAATTTATCCAATATGTTAGCAATGAAGAGTTTGGTCTTTGGATCCATTTTATTTGTTATTTCATTTATTTCCTCATCACTAGATTCATCATCACTAGAGTAGTCACAAGAATCATTACTAGAGATGTCTTTGGGAGCAAGAGTTATGGCTTTGGGTTTTGATTTTACCTTCTCACCCTTTGCTATGAGACAAGTGTGAGGGAAGCTTTCATCATCATTAGACATGTTTTGAAGAGCCTCGGTGAAGTGGATGGCTTGTGAATAGCATTGGTGGCCATCTCCTCATCTCCACTTGAGCTATCGGTTGAAGAATCCCAACCATGTCCAATGTGAGCTTCACCCACATATCTCTTCCCTTTCTTGTAGTCACCCTTGTATTCTCTATTGCCCTTGCCAAACTTGTCTTCTTTCTTTTCATTTGGGCATTTGGCAATGAAGTGCTCGGTGCTACCACATCTAAAGCAAGTTCTTGATTTCTTGTTTGAGAACTTCCTTCTTGTGAGCTTGTACCCATTCTTCTTGATGCCCTTGTTGAATCTTCTTATGAATAGGGCCATGTCATCAATGTTCTCTTCTTGCTCATCTTCACTTCCATCATCACTTGATGTTGAGGCTTCGAGCTCATGCTTGATGGTCTTGGTTGCTTGAGCTTTGCTTGAAGATGCTTGCTTGCTATTTTTGGAACAGCTAGGGGCTGATTTCCTTGTGCTCTTGTTTGCCTTGAGAGCCACATCCTTGATCTTCATGCCCTCCAACCTTGCTTGCATCTCTCCAAGCTTCTTCCTCTCTTGTGCTTCTTCCCTTTGCAAATCAAAGGTGATGATCCTTCCAAGGACATCACTTGGGGTTAAGTACTCAAATTTCTTCTTGTCTCTTATCAATGTCACAACGGTCTCATTCCTTGGAGAGTAGGCTTCAAGAATTATCTTTACTACCTTGTGATAATTGACCTCTTCACCACCAAGGCCTCTAATCTTGCCCACAATGGTCATTAACCCATCAAACATCTCTTGTGGCCCTTCACCTTCGTTGATCACGAACCGGTTGAACTTGGCCATGAATACATCAATCTTGGATTGCCTTACTTTGCTCACACCCTCATGTGCAAGATGCAACGTATCCCAAATTTCCTTGGCAACCTCCAAGCCCATGATATTGTTGTATTCATCACCATCTAATGCACTTAGCAACACACTAGTTGCTTGTGCATTTAGTTGTATGCAACGGAGCTTGGTGGTGGTGGGGCTTGTGGGATCCATTGGAGGCTCACATCCTCTATGGACAATCTCCCAAGCACCAGGGTGAAGACCTACAAGATAAGCTTTCATCAAGTGTTTCCACTTGGCAAAGTTAGTCCTATCAAAATGAGGCAATTTGCCGGCGGGAACATGGAATAGGATTTTATGCTCATTTTTTAGAAATTGATGAATAGTCAAAGGATATGGCGGAGTATCTCTTGCTGCCATCATCCTTCTTCTTCTTCTCATCCTTCTTCTCTATCTTGGAGGAACGGTATGACACATCATCATCACCGTCGGGGCTACTTGATTCAACCTCCACTTGAGAGGCTTGCTCTTTTCTTTTCTTGAGTTCCTCCTCCTTTGCCTTGAGCTCCTTCTTGAGAGCTCTTACTTCTCTTCTATGAAGCTTCTCGGCAAGCTTCAAGCTTCTTTCTTCATTGAGAGCTTTTTCTTCTCTTTGTAATTTTTTTCTTTCTTTTCTCAATCTTCTAGCTTCTTTTCTTCTTGCTCTTTCTCCAACGAACATGCTAGGAGTGGTCAGGTAGTTCTCTGAGTCAGCACTCTCGATGTTGTCCATGGAGTGCACCTCTATAGCCTTGGGGTCAACCATCTTGGGGTCAACCACCACAACCTTACCCTCTTTGGCCATTACCTCACACGGTGAAGTGCTATTGAGGTAACCTTGCTTTGATACCACTTGTAAGGACCTGATTAGCATAGAGAGGGGTGAATAGGCCTGTTTAAAATAAACTTGACAACTTTCTGTTAGTCATAGGCCGGCACTGCCGGGGTGGCCAGCACTGCTGGGCTAAGGGCAATAGTGCCGGTCACCAGAACAAATTCCAACACAATTCAAAATGTAAAGACTGAATGTAAATTGTGTTTGAATAGAAACCTTCCTAGAGGTGTAGGGAACCTCTAGCACCACTTGAAAGTGGTAGTAACACACCCACTGAGTAGATCGGGTTCAAACCCTAGAAATCACCTTGTAAACAATATATATGAAACAATAGAGACAATCACAAGGGGACACAAGATTTGACCCGTGGTTCAGCTCGCCACCAAGGCTTGCCTACGTCCACGTTGTTGAGGTGCGCCACACAAGGCTTGCTCTTTCCTTGATCTCAAGTCAAGAGAGTGAACTCTTGAGATGAGAGGAATGTATTAGCAATAGTTGGGTGACACAAATTTCCCTAGGCTGCCACACGAAGGAGGCAAGTTCAAGGGCAACCTCTAGCCGGCTAGGAGCAAAGCTCCAAGAGTAAAGAACTCAAACCGCTGGCCACCACGCAAACCAAATGCTTGTAGGAGTGAATATCCGAGGGAGAAGCTTCTTCTCAAGCTTGGAGGCTCAATCTCTCAATGGTTGATTGGAAATCAATGGAGGAGAGTGGTTGAGAACCAAGGGAGAATAGGGAGCAAGAAGGGAGCTTCTCTGTTCTGTTTCATGAAGTGAGGAAGAGAGAATGGCAGAACTAGCCATTGGGGATGAGTGAGGGGATAAGAAATTGTTAACACTGTATTTTGGCATGTCTACAAGATGACAGGTGGGCCAGTGCGCAGTAAATTTGCAGAGACGGGTATTCGGAGCATTCGGCAAATGTCTGTGCGGTCGGTTAATTTCTAAAGATTCAGCAAATGATCGTGCGGTTGGCTATTCTAAGGAAAGGCGATTTTCCAATAAGGAAGCGACAAAAGAGGCAAGTAAGAGTCGATCGGGTAACGAGAATTGCGACAATTAAGGCAATAAAGACTCCGAAGGGAATTAAAGTCAAAAGATATCGTGTTTTCCTTTGGTATGTTGTAACCGTGTCCTTTTAGGACTCATGTCATGACCAGGGTATAAATATAAACCCTTGGCCATTGTAAAAGTGTTCACAACCAAATCAATACAACCGGCCCCGTGCCAACTTCGAGTCTTTTTGTCATGTCGTCGAGTTCTTCGAGAGGAGTCATCGATCCGTCGACCTTCGTAAGTCTCGACAACCTTGTTATCATGTCTAGTATAATGCGGTGGATTTAGATGTTGATGCAAGTAGTCTTGTTTGTTTCAATGATCGTGCGGTGGATCCTTGCTTGACAATCAAGAAGTCTTTCGCTTATTCTTTGTCTACGAGTAAATACCGTGCGGCAGGCATTTGCTTGATATGCTTAGCAAAAGCAAGATGGTTATCGGCTCTATTAGATTTGGCAAGATCTAGTAGATTCATTAAGTTATCACGTGTTGCATGTTTTAGATATTCTATATATTTGTAACACTCTTTTGCCCAATCTAGATTGATACGGTTCGGCTCTTTTCTTTCTTATAGATCTGTTTACGCTTTAACAGTTATTGCTTTCATGTTATCTCTACAAATAGATCTATGTTCATAATAGCCGAATTAGTCTGATCTAGATTGCTACGTGTTGCGGGTTCATGCATGTTAATCATGTTTGAGCTCTGATAAAGTTAGGTATCGTGCGACGGATACAAGCTTTAGATTAGTTTGATCATGTTTTTCTTACGTGTTCCTTCATCATGGATCCCAACTCGGTTGGATTGCTGAGTTTGGTTATGCTTCAACTCATAGTCAATTATGTGTCGTCCAAACGTACTTTTCCCATGCATGCACGTTCGGCAATCAACGTTTTTACGTACTCCATGGTTGTTTTAGCCGAATGATCTATAAGACATGTTGGCAAACAACTTCTATAGATCTATGTCGTTGTAAGTGGCTTCAAGGCCGTATATATGGAACTGTCTGGTCTCACCCGGCATGCCTAATGATTTTCATCCCTTGTTAGTTTTCAGGTCAAACTGACTGGCACGTTTCTGGACTTCGAAACACCCGGACACCCGACTAAAGTCACGCTTTCCGGCTTGCTGTGTGTGAGGCACAGTGCGTCACATTTTGTGTCAACACACTTTTTGGCACGCTCGGTGGGACTACACATTTCAAGATGCCTGAATTCGACAATAACCAAGTTTTGGACGTGACTATGGATGAGTTGCCAGAAGACCTGAGGAGTACGATCCAGCAAGCATGTGATGAGTTTCAACGCAAATGCTTGATGTCCTTTTCAAAGAATAAAAGCAACAAAAATTTTCAGAAGCAGTTGCTCCCGAGGTCTCTCCTTCCACATCAGACTGATTACACCGAGGAGGAAGATGCTCGGAAGATGACTGTATTGGTTTACAAAGCCATGAGTGAGACTATGACAAATCATCATACGACTTTCTTGAATACCTTTCGCCAGGGCATGGTCAGTACTTTCGGTCCATCTGCTGATAAGTACTTTGAAGAGGTTGTTGGTCCAATGTAAGGGCCGACATTGTTCCATGTGCCGAAGCGCCAAGAGAAGACTGCTAAGGATGGCGGAGCGCCTGACATGAAACAAGGTGGGATGGCTCCTCACCAGAAACAACAACCTCTCATGACTTACGGCCAGCTCGTGTTCGGCACGTTGAGAGACGTCCCACCATTGGCTTTCAAGGTGTCTCCAGCAGCGAACAGGTTGCAGAAGAATATGTATGGAGACGGATATCAAGAGTTTGCCGATTACAGTGCTATTGATGCTCTTCCGAATCCAAGGTATAAGAACTCAGCAGAATTGCCTTTTGAGGGGCAAGCACATGGAGCTCCAAATTCAAATATTGATCTGATCATGAACAGGATGGTGGACATGATGCAGAATCAGTTTGGCTTAAAGCCAAAGAACCAGTCCTATGTATACAAGTCCCCTTATCCAGAATGGTATAACCGAGTGGCACTCCCTCCGAGGGTGAAAGCTCCCACAGATTTTACCAAGTTTTCTAGTCAGGATGATACTAGCACCATAGAACACATCAGCCGATACTTGATGCAGCTTGGGGAGGCGTCTGCGGATGAAGCTTGGAGGATTCAGTATTTTCCGTTGTCTCTGACAGGGCCAGCTTTCACGTGGTTCACGTCTCTGCTGGCAAATTCCATTGGTATATGGGCAGAAATAGAATAGAGGTTCCATGCGTATTTCTTTACGGGCACTAATGAGAAGAAGCTAGTTGACCTTATGAGCTTGAGGCAAAAGGCAAATGAAACACCCTAGGAGTATCTCCGCAGGTTCAGAGAGATCAAAAACCTCTGCTATTCCTTGAATCTGCCAGATGACCTGTTACCAGGGATGGCGATAGCAGGCATGCAGCCAAATGTCAGGGAGAAGCTGTTCGGCATGGACTTTGATGACCTTGGTCAGCTGTCGCAGCGGTTAGCAATGATGAATAATCAAGCTCAAGGGTTCAAGAGAGATAACCGCTTCTAGAAAGGCGACGTGGCTAATGAGATTTATCAAAGTTTCCTGGAAGAAGCAGCGGAGTACGACGATGAAGATGAGGTAGCCGCAGCTGAATTGGTCTGGGAGAAGGAGCCGACTCAGGTCAGTCAACGATGGTTGATGCAGCAGAAAGGTACTTACGACTTTGATGTATCTAAGTCAGACAAGTTGTTAAGGTTGCTGTTGAAAGAAGGACACATCAAATTGCCAGAAGGGCACCCTATGCTACGCCCTGAAGGGGTAAAAGACAAGAAGTTTTTCGGCTTCCACAATACTAATTCTCATTCCATCAATGATTGCCGAGTGTTCAGAATGTGAATCCAGAAGGCTATTCAGGAGGGACATCTAAAGTTTGATGGAAAGATGAAAATTGATGCTAGTCCTTTTGCACAGAACATGGTGTCTTTCTCTGTGAACATGGTTGCCACGGATGACCCCAAAAGCAAGGGAAAAATTGAGGGTTACGACCCCGATCGGCAAATAATGAATGAGGAGTTTCAACAACGGGCTCAGTTCCAGAATAGCCAAACCAAGAGAGGGGAAGCTTCTAGGCCCAAGGTTACGACACAGATTCTGTTAAACAAATAGCAACGGGAGCGCGAGCAGTATCAGAGGCAGAGGTATCATGAGGAACATGAGTTCATGGAGGAACATAAGAGGTATGAGGAAGAGATGTACCAGAAAGAGCAAGAGTACATGAGAGAGCAGGAGCAATCTCATTGGGTGTGCTAATTTTTCAAGCATTGTTGGAATGAAGGCCTGAAGCTGCCTACTAGGGACAATTGCCCCGAATGCAGTAATCAATATTCAGGGTACAGGCAGTCCCGGGTCAACCGCTGTCCGATCCATGAAAGACTTGGAGCACAGTTTCCTGAGGATGATCGGTGTTTAAAAATAGACAGCTCTAAGAATCGGAGAGGCAAGAGATTTGCCGATCAGGAGTGGGTCCATTATTGGAAAGGCGTTGAAGAGGAAGAGCACCATGAATATGTGTGGAATAAGGAACAATGGTGTCCACTAGGGCTGAGGAAGAGCCAGAAGAGGAGAGTACAACGCTTGAGGAACAAGGAGCTGATACAAACAGTTGCCGAAAAGAAATAGATATGGCGTCCTAAGGGAAAACCCAACAAGCATGATCATTCGGCTGATGCATGCATGACTTTCTTCATCCCATTAGAATTCATAGCTCCGGAAGGCCAAGACATCCAAGAAGAGGTGTACTCGGATTTCGATGAGAGTGAATATCAGGATCTGATGGCCCAGCTTGTCCTAACTCAGCGGGCAGCCTTCGATAAGCCGGCCAAGCATAGACATTAGAAACCGCTTTACGTGAAAGGATACGTCAATAGTAAGGCTCTGACTAAGATGTTCGTTGATGGAGGGGCTGCCATCAATATTATGCCTTATACCACCTTTAGGAAGCTCGGGGTGACTAATGAAGAACTATTGAAGACTGACATGGTGCTCAGGGACTTTGCTGGCAACCCTTCTGACACCCGAGGAGCTGTACACGTCGAGTTGATGATTGGATCAAAAACTTTGATTACTACCTTTTTGTCATTGATGGCAAGGGGGCATATAGTCTGCTCTTAGGAAGATATTGGATCCATGCTAACTGTTGCATACCTTCAACCATGCATCAGATTCTCATTCAATGGATTGGAGATGATGTCAAAGTTGTTCATGCTGATGATTCGGTAAGTGTTGCTGCTACGGAGCCTACCTTCTGGGAATATGACAGCGTTGACTGTTTCTCTGGGAGAATATGGAAGGAAGGTCCCGTGAACGTCTTCGACAAGGACCAACAACCGATCCAAGCAGTCGGCTCTCAGAGAAATTTTTGATAGGGAACCCGATCGATGGCAACAAAGGAAAATTGGGACGTGGTTTTATGTCAGCCGATAAACTAGAAGAGATAAATGTTGGTGATGATGTCAAGCCAAGGCCGATGTATATCAGTGCAAATTTAGACCCAGAGTGTAGATTAAAGTTGATGTACCTTTTAAAAGAATTCAAGGACTGTTTTGCTTGGGATTACACGAAGATGCCCGGACTGGATCGTTCTATTGTCGAGCACCGATTGCTAATTAAACCTGGGTATCGTCCTTACAAACAACCTCCTCAGAAGATTTTCAAAGAAGAGGTACTGGCCGATGTGAAAAAGGAAGTTGAAAGATTATTAGAAGCGAATTTCATTCGGCCATGCAGGTATGCAGAGTGGATTTCAAGCATAGTTCCAGTATACAAGAAGAATGGAAAGATGAGGGTCTGCATTGATTTTAGAAATCTCAATAAAGCCACTCCAATGGATGGTTACCCAATGCTGGTTGCCGGTTTGCTTGTCGATGCATTGGCTGGTTATGAAGTCATCAGCTTTATGGATGGTAATGCTAGCTATAACCAAATATTTACGGCAATAGAGGATATTTCAAAGACAACTTTTAGATGCCCTGGTCATATTGGTTTGTTTGATTGGATCGTCATGACTTTTGATTTAAAGAATACCAATGCAACTTATCAGAGGGCTATGAACTATATTTTCCACGAGTTGATTGGTAAAATCATGGAAATCTATATTGATGACGTGGTGGTCAAGTCTAGAGATCACAAGGGACATTTAGCTGATTTAAGAAATACTTTGGAGTGCACTAGGAGGCATGGTTTAAAGATGAACCCGAACAAGTGTGCCTTTGAGGTCTCAGCTGGTGAGTTTTTAGGATTTCTAGTCCATAAAGGAGGGATCGAAGTCGGCAAGAAGAGCATGAAAGCCATAGACAAAGTTATCCCTCCAACTAATCTCACAGAGTTGCAATCACTGCTCGGGAAAATCAATTTTGTAAGAATGTTCATATCTAATTTGTCAGAAAAAGTTTTGCCTTTCTCTCCACTGTTGAAGCTTAAAAAGGATCAAGAGTTTGTATGGGGTGACGTACAACAGAAAGCTTTTGATGAGATCAAAGAGTACATGAAGGCGCCACCTCTGTTGGTACCTCCACAGCTTGATAAGCCTTTTAAGTTGTACGTGGCGGCCGATAACCTGACAATGGAATCGACCCTCATGCAGGAGTTTGAGGGAAAAGAAAGAGTAATAGCTTACCTTAGCCGAAAGCTGCTGGATTCAGAGACAAGGTATTCGGCTACGGAAAGGTTGTGCTTGTGCGTGTATTACTCGTGTACCAAGTTTTGATACTACTTGTTGAATGCCGAATGCGTGGTTGTTTCTGAGTTTGATGTAATAAAACATATGTTATTAATGCCAATTTTAAATTGAAGGATTGGCAAGTGGATTTTAGCTTTATCGGAATTTGATTTAAGGTACGAATCGGCAAAAGCAGTAAAGGGTCAAATTATCGCCGATTTTGTTACCCAACATCGTGATCCTTCTGCTAACATGATGAGTATTGCACCTTGGACTTTGTTTTTTGATGGTTCATCTTGTAGCAAAGGTGGTGGTGCTAGCATTTTCTTGATCTCTCCACAAGGGGTAACTTTTAAGTATGTCGTCCCTATTGAATTCTATGTTACTAACAATCAAGCGGAGTATGAAGCGCTGCTTAGAGGACTTCGGCTTCTTGTTGAAATAAAGGTTGTTGCCGTTGGGGTCTTTGGAGATTCTGAGTTGGTAATTAACCAACTGACCGGCCAGTATGAATGCAAGAGTGATATGTTAAGAGAATATTATGAAGAATGCCGAGGGCTTTTGAAGAGTTTCCAAGTGGTCACCTTGCATCACATCCCTAGGGGGCATAATGAAGAAGCAAATAAACTGGCTCAAACTGCTTTGGGATACCGAGAGGATCAAGAGATTTGTGCTTTAAGTGAGAATCGGGTAGTTGATGGCTGGAGAAACGAAGTTGCCGATTACTTAAAAAATCCATCACAAAAGGTTTCCCGAAAGCTCAGATACAAAGCTCTCAAGTTTATGCTCCTTGATGACCAGTATTACAAATCCATAGATGGAGTACTCCTCAAATGTTTGAGTCAAGAAGAGGCCAGAAAGCGTATGTATGAAGTGCATGAAGGGGTGTGTGGTGCACATCAATCGGCCTACCGAATGAAGTGGATAATTAGGAGAACCAGTTATTTTTGGCCAACCATGCTTGAAGATTGTTTTGAATATTACAAGGGGTGTCAAGATTGTCAGAGATTCGGTAATATTCAAAGAGCTCCAACATCAGTTATGAACTCGGTTATCAATCCTTGGCCATTTAGAGGATGGGGCATAGATTTGATTCGTCAGATTCATCCTTCTTCTAGCAAAGGACATAAGTTTATGCTATTGGCTACAGATTATTTTACAAAATGGGTTAAAGCTATCCTTTGAAGAAGGTTACATCAGAAAACATGGTCAATTTTGTTAAAGAGCATATAATTCATAGATTTAGAATTCCTCAAACTATAACAACAGATCAAGGAACCCAGTTCACTTCGTCTGAATTTTGTGATGTTGCTGAAGAAATGGGAATCAAGTTGTACAGTTCTTCTCCTTATTATGCACAAGCTAATGGTCAGGCCGAAGCATCAAATAAGATCATGATTAAGATTATTCAGAAAAAGATTGATGAAAAGCCGAAGAAGTGGCATTTAGTTCTTAATGAGGCTTTATGGGCTTACCGAATGGCTTGTCATGGGTCTACTCAAGCATCTCCCTATGAGTTAGTTTATGGACATCATGTTGTACTGTCATGGGAGTTGCAATCGGGTTCAAAACGAGTTACATTGCAAAATGATTTGAAGAAAGAAGATTATAAGGATCTAATGGTGGATGAATTAGAGGATTTGCATTTAGTTCATCTCAAAGCGTTGGAAAATATTGAGAAGAACAAATTACGTGTTGCCAAATATTACAAGAAAAAGGTCAGGGAGAAGCAATTCGTAGAAGGAGGTTTGGTTTGGGAGACTATATTGCCGATTGGGACAAAAGATAAAGTGTTCGGCAAATGATATCCAAATTGGGAAGGACCTTTTCGGATAGTGAGGTGTGCGTCTGGTAAAATGTGTATGTCTTAAAAACTCTACTGGGAGAAGAGTTCGCTAGAGCCATTAATGGAGGATTTCTTAAGAAATTTCATCCCAGTGTTGAAGTTGGTGCATAAACAGACTTAAAAGGTTTTATGCACGAATAGCCGATGTGGAGGCATCACCTTTAGCCAAAAACAATACTCTGAAAGCTTGGAGAATAGCCGACGCGGTATGTGTCGCCTTTAGAGCAAAAATGTAAGCACAACCGATTGAAAACGACGGCTTGCAGTTTAGAAAGCATTCTTCAGAATTACTATTTTCGAAGAGATTCAAGAGACGAAAACAAGTGGAAATCACAGATGATATTTCATAAGATAAGTGGTTTTTACATAGAGTCCCTAGGTACAAACTACTCCTCAAACAACTTGTTGAGGACAGACTGGGCGTCTATGGCTTGGGCAAGGACGGTTGCATGGTCCTCATAGATCTTCAGAAGCTCGTCGATGTCTTCGACGCCTTCTGGAGGCTCGCCACCAAGAAAACCGACTGGCATGAAGGAGAAGTCTTCACGAGCCTGGGTGGACATTGCTGCCAGCCCCGGAGCTACGTCGTGATGCACGCCATGAATGGCGACTTGGTCGATGCGGTCGTCCGCATCATCAAGGCGAGCCTCGGCAGTTTCTCCCTGGGCGTTCACCTTGTCGGCAACCTTGTTCGCCGCAATCTTCAGACACTCAACCTCTGCAGAGAGCGCTAAAACAAAGGAATACAAATCAGGTGAACAGACAGAATTGGAAAAAGGGAAATCGAGCGAGATTATTGTTACTAACCAGTAATGGCGTCGTAGAACAGTTTCCGCTGATCTTCCCAATCAAGTTGGTCAATGCCGTATTGTTTGGAGGTCTTCTCCAGTTCTCCACGGCCCTCATCCCTTTCACCCTTGAAGGTGACTACCTCCGCGTGAGTGAAAGGAACATCCATGGCATCCGAACCCGAATTCAAATCCCAAGGGTTGGAATGGTAGGAGACTGAAGAGCCGGAAGGACCGGATGACGGAGTCCCGGTTGAGCTGTCGTTGCCGGAGGGAGAGCCACGCTTTGGCTGGTGGAGATAACCCTTATCCTGGTGAATAAAAGGGAGAAATCAGAGCTACAAGGATGAACAAGAAGTAGGACTGCAAGGGGGAAAGGAGTCAATTCTCACCCACGTCGCCGACAACGCCACACGCGGCTTCCTTCAGCTTCCCCCTCGGCAGGGCGATTGCCACGGTCGTCGCCTCCCACCATTGCTACTGTAGAGGTTAGGTTTCCCTCTGGGTTGGTTTAAGCAAGGAAAGTGAAGAGACAGAGATGAGAATGCTTAACTGGGATTGTTGAGGCTGAGAAAGAGGGTTTACTTATAAGCCAAGTGGAAGGCAATGGCGTATATCTCGAAGTAGTGGGGTGAGGATGCCAAACGACGAGCTAGGGTTTTTCTCCTCTCGGATGGGCCGTTATTGGAGTGGGTCAGGCTCAGATAAATCAAAGGTCACTCGGCTATATCCCTGAACTAGAAGGATAAGAACAATCGGCTATGTCTCTGATCCGAAGACTAAAGGCAAGCGGCTATATTCTAATCGGGAAAATAAAAGAGTCGATTATATTCTTATGCAGACAGAAATATACAAAAGATGAAGAGTAAGGTCATCCGATTCTTCAGAAACAGAATGTGTCATGTTTAATCCATTACAAACCCATGTTCCTACTTGCTCAGGAGTTGGTTAATGGCATCTAAAGCATCGGCCCTGATTCGGCTGACATTGTCACACTTTCCGGTCTTCATCTTCAGAGCTTTGGATATTAGAAAACTTTTCTTTGAGTTGTTGGTCTTCTTTGAGGACGGTTGATATCTTTGATGAAGTTGCTTCTATGGAGTTTGGCAAATCTATCATCTTGGATTTATGAGACTAAATTCTGGCATTCAGTTCGGTTAGTTGAGCCTCCAGCCTGATTTTCTCATCCTCCATGACTTTAATCTCAGACCCTAGAGTTGTCAGTGAATTCTTGGCAGCTTGAATTTGGGAGTGCAAGGCTTTAGCCTCTTGCTTCTTCAAGGACCTATTTTCTTGCAGAACAGTTCTGGAAGCTATATTTTTATTAGCTCTCTTCACCACAGCAAAATGATCATCAAGATGGGCTGCAGATTCCAAAGAAGCTTTAAGATCTGATGGAAGATCTTGGTTGATGAGCTCGAGAAGATCTCTTATCTGATCTGAGTCTTGGACCAGAGTATTGATGTCCTTGTTCAGCAGGTTAGCTATATCTTTCAGTCAGGCTTGATTCTCCACTGACAGAGTCTACTGAGAGGTAGCTTCTTCACCCTTCTCACTGATGTAATCATCAATGGTGAAAGAGTAACTGACAGTCGGTTTGGCAGTGTTCTTGAAAGGGGGAAAAGTGTTAGCCGACTAGATGAGTGTGCTAAAAGGATGGCTTAAGGCAAAATGTTACTTGCTGTGTTGATTGATCATCAGGGTGGGTTATGTCTTGGTCTGGTTGAGGGCTTGATTGGATATCTGGGGATAGTGAACCTGGAGCTGGACCGAAGGAGGGTTCTTCTGCTAGATTGTCTAGAATTTTATCTATTTCCAATAATACAGATGATAGAGTATAAGGACAGGGAATAGATATCATATAAAGAAAAGGGAAATGATTAGCCGAATGATACCAATGTGCTTGAAGGTTTCATGTACATTTGTACTTTCGGCTTCATGAGCTTCTGTTTCATGAGTCTCTACATCTTTAATGGAGGCTTGGAGAGGGATATCCACCATTGTTGAGACATTGCTTGATCCTGGAATTTCAACATGTGGTTGCGGTAGAGGTAATTGGTATGAAGATGGTCAGAATTGTTGTCCAATGAAATTTATTGCTAAATAAAAGATTCATACCTTGGGAGACCGCTTGACTTTCTTGGACCTTGTTTTTATGGCTACATGAATGTCCTCAAGTATCTTCCTTTTACCTGCTCCTCCTGAAGGTGCAGTGGCCGAAACTGCAGGGGTCTTCATAAAAGTTGCTAGGATTGGAGCATCAAAACCCAGGATAGGTTTGGGCCCAGCTAAGCAGTACTGGAGTGCTTTGGCAGGAGGAGTGGGCTCAAAGTCCTGTGCATAATCAGAGGTTAAAATGAGGAATGAATTCAAAAGCAGAAAATGATAAGTACAATGAAATTACCTCACTGTCAGAGACAAATTGGGGTTGCAGGTCTTGGCATAAAGAGTGCACTGGCATGTTGAAGATGTGATTGTGTCATTCTTGCCACCAGGAAGCAAAAAGAGGATGAGCAGCATCTACTAGCCCAAATGGAGAGGGTTCATATTGTTGGGAATATGCCCTATAGGTAATCATAGAGATGATTGTATTTCCTTGTATCCATGACATGTTATGAGTTCAATGAATATCCATTAAAGACAACTTGTATCGATAAACAATTATGTGAATTGTTTGTGAAACTCATTTACTTGTATGGTTATTCTAAAGTTGTCCCTGATCGGAGTTCGTGCTAGAATGTGCATGAATATTAGATCAGCACATTATTAGTTGATGACTATGTTTCACAAGTCATGGACATGAGATGTCAAACTAATAATGTGGGCACATGTAGGACATGGTGCTGGACAGACCCAACATGAGATTGTCTCTATACACATCGTGTACGTTATGTCCTTAGACCTGAGATTGTCGTATGTACTCAAGATGTGAAACGACCTACCCTAGGACTACCAAACGCAACTCCGTGACTGGGTAGTTATAAAGGTAGCTTTCGGGTTTGTCAGGAAACATGCTGTGAGACATAGTCAATCAAGATGGAATTTGCCACTCTCCATATGAGAGAGATATCACTGGATCACTCAAATGATTAGATCATGAAATGCATGGTCGTGCTTGGGTTAAGTGTTAACCCACGAGTTGAACCAAATATCATGAGGCAAAGGAATAACATGTATATTGAATTGTGGTGGTTCGTCTGATATGATCATAGCGTATGCATAGGAGTTGACACGCCTTGCTAGAGGCCGCTATCAACTATTGGTCGAGTAAGAGTACTTGGGTCATGTCTATGTGTGCGTGAGCCCATAGGGTCGCACGCTTAAGGGCTAGAAGCCTAATTCAGGTTGGACCTGAATTAGACTAAGTTTAGGGTTGCTAATGGGCCTCCAACGTGGGAGCTCATTAGGACGCCTATATAAGCAAGGGGTGGGCACGGGGCGAGATACTCACGTCCTTTGGCAGCCGTCGTCGCCCTCCCCACGCTCACGCCTAGTACTCCTCGCGGACCTAGCAGTCCAGAGGCATGACGCTTCTTCCCTGCACGTGTGGGATTCCTCGGAGGTGTTGCATCTGGAATCACAAGGACGAACCGCGAGTAAGAGACGTTGAGACGGACGACCTCGCAACTGCACGGCACTGCTGCGACGTGCACGACTACATCAAGTCGCTTCCGTTGCACCTGCGCGTCTAGTGGTAACCCCGTGATCTATAACTAGCACTAGTTCCTGGTTTATGGGGTAGAAAAAATTTGTTTTCTGGCTAGCGTAGCAACCTCATAACCCTACACATATGTTGGCAAATCTCATCCAAGCTCAAAGACTTTTTTGGCTTTTATTTCATTTTTGATCGACTCCCTAAATCTTATGGTTGTCAAAAAGAAGGGTCTTGGGGGCAACTGTCCACATCCTAGTTGTCTGGCTGCCATGTTTGGGTAATAGAATTCATAGGTGGATTGCACTAATCTCCTATGATGGAATTCGGCTGGGAAGATGCAGGGTTTGATGAAGGAGTTGAAAATCTCTATAGACACCTTGTCAGAACAGCCAGTTTCATAGCTGAATTTGCAGGGGAGGGTTAAATTATCATTTTCTCTGTAAGGAAGCCAAAGCACATTGTCGAAACCCTTGAAGAACAGCTTGAAGAGATGACCAATGTCCATGTCAATGCTGATAGAAGATGTTGCTTCTCCATAGGTTTGACAATCCTTAACTCTTGTTATGTTGCCTTTAGCATAATTGGCTGAAGGAAAGCTCAAATTATGAAGGGGCACAGAGATTATCTGATGCATGTACAGTTGCAGCCACATCTGGACAAACCACCAAGGGCCACTTGCACAGGAAATCTCCCCACCTTGGTGCATCTGGGCAGTGATCTAATGCATCATATGATAAACAGATCCTAGAAGATATTTGCCCAAAGGGATCAGGGTGCCTGCAGCTAAGTCCTCAGCCATCATCATATGATTTAGGGTTGGCTCATTGGATTTTCCATAGAAGATGAATCTACACAACTACATGTTCATCAAGGCATTGCATTCCTTGTCAAGGACAGCACCAGATGTTTCCATATAAGTCTGAATGTATTTAACCCATCCACCTTCAGATTTGACAGCTTTCTGACTGTTTTTGCTCTTGTACTTGAAGGGATATACTGGTTGTGACACATTTAAGCCAGTCATCATGAATACATCGGCCAAAGTGAAAGTCATCGTGCCATGGCCGAAAACAAAAGCCTTGATAGCATCAGACCAAAAATGAGAAGCTGCTATCAGAAGGGACTCATCTCTGGGCATTTCTGACAAAGATAATTCCAAGCAATGGTTGATGTCTTAAGCATCCCAATGGCTGCTGCTCTTATCCAGCATCCTCCGGTACCAGTTTCGCCATCCGGCGATTGAGGGAAACGACCAAGTCTTGAAGGTGTTTGGCCATTGGTTTGGCGGGGTGACTCCGAACTTGAAGGGAATTCTCGAGGTTTCCTTCTCGATGATCTCAGTTGGGTCAGGATCTCCCATTGGACCAAGAAGGTAGGAATCAGAGTTTGCAGCATAGGGAATTAAAATGTGGTCCTTGTATTCCTACAAAGAACAATAAGTGAATTGGGGTAAAAGCAGAAAAGTCAATCAGGAATTGACGAATACGGGGAAGTGAATGAAATTTACCTGTGGGATTTCGTCCTGAGTCGCCATTGAAGATTCGAGGTGAATTCAAGAATGTGTTGGGGCTTGAATTTGTTGAACGGCGGTTGTGGTATTGAACAGTATTGACCTAGGAGAAAGGGAAATCTTGTGGTCAATTTCAGAATAAAATAACTTTTATCCTAAAATTGAGGGGGCATGTGTTAACACTATATTTTGGCATGTCTAAAAAGAAGACAAGTGGACCAGTGTGCAGTAAATTTGCAGAGACGGGTATTCGGAGCGTTCGGCAAATGTCCGTGCGGTCGGCTAATTTCTAAAGATTCGGCAAATGATCGTGCAGTTGGCTATTCTAAGGAAAGGCGATTTTCCGATAAGGAAGAGACAAAAGTGGCAAGTAAGAGTCGATCGAGTAACGAGAATTGCGACAATTAAGGCAATAAAGACTCCAAAGGGAATTAAAGTCAAAAGATATCGTGTTTTCCTTTGGTATGTTGTAACCGTGTCCTTTTAGGACTCATGTCATGACCAGGGTATAAATATAAACCCTTGGCCATTGTAAAAGTGTTCACAACCAAATCAATACAACCGGCCCCGTGCCAACTTCAAGTCTTTTTGTCGTGTCATCGAGTTCTTCGAGAGGAGTCATCGATCCGTCGACCTCCGTAAGTCCCGACAACCTTGTTATCATGTCTAGTATCATGTGGTGGATTTAGATGTTGATGCAAGTAGTCTTGTTTGTTTCAATGATCGTGTGGCGGATCCTTGCTTGACAATCAAGAAGTCTTTCGCTTATGCTTTGTCTACGAGTAAATACCGTGCGGCAGGCATTTGCTTGATATGCTTAGCAAAAGAAAGATGGTTATCGGCTCTATTAGATTTGGCAAGATCTAGTAGATTCATTAAATTATCACATGTTGCATGTTTTTGATATTCTATATATTTGTAACACTCTTTTCCCAATCTAGATTGATACGGTTCGGCTCTTTTCTTTCTTATAGATCTGTTTACGCTTTAACAATTATTGCTTTCATGTTGTCTCTACAAATAGATCTATGTTCATAATAGCTGAATTAGTCTGATCTAGATTGCTACGTGTTGCGGGTTCATGCATGTTAATCATGTTTGAGCTCTGATAAAGTTAGGTATCGTGCGGCGGATACAAGCTTTAGATTAGTTTGATCATGTTTTGCTTACGTGTTCCTTCATCATGGATCTCAACTCGGTTGGATTGCTGAGCTTGGTTATGCTTCAACTCATAGTCAATTATGTGTCGTCCAAACGTACTTTTCCCATGCATGCACGTTCGGCAATCAACGTTTTTACGTACTCCATGGTTGTTTTAGCCGAATCATCTATAAGACATGTTGGCAAACAACTTCTATAGATGTATGTCGTTGTAAGTGGCTTTAGGGCCGTATATATGGAACTATCTGGTCTCGTCCGACATGTTCCAGTTTGTATCTAATGATTTTCATCCCTTGTTAGTTTTCAGATCAAACTGACTGGCACGTTTCCAGACTTCGAAACACCCGGGCACCCGACTGAAGCCACACTTTCCGGCTTGCTGTGTGTGAGGCACAGTGCGTCACATTTTGTGTCAACAGAAATACCCCTTCACTGCCCACTGGCCGAACAAGTCGCGGTAGTATCGGCCTGGAGGCCAGCATTGCCGGTCTGGCAGAAACAACAATCTTCGAATAGCTAGCTGTTTTGCCCACTATATATGTGGAGGTGTGATGTATTTGGATAGATATATCATTTGGTTTACTTGTTGGCATGTGTGTTGAATCACTCTTTATAGTACGGCATACCTAACTCAAATTCAAAGTATAAAAGAATTTAAACTCCTTTGAGCTTGTTGCCATGCACTTTTGTAATTGGAGGGGTCCGTCAACCTTTTCATTGACCTCCTTAGATTTAACCTGCTTGTCATACTTACAAAGTCTCATTAGTCTTCTAATTGCATTGTCATGTCACCAAAACCCACTTAAGGCTTGATTGCACTTTCAGGGGCGTTAGCCCCCAAGCGTTCGTCGGCCTACCCGACAGCCCCGAGTCTGGCTGAGATATTTGTGGTCCGTCGGACGCTGTCCGTGGGCCAGGCGTCAAACGCAGGGAGAGCGTCCGTCGGCCTACCAGAGAGGCTGTTTTCAGCCCAGCTACAGCCAGTGCGTCGGACACTAAGGCAAAGCGTCCGTCGCCCCTGCGACGGAGCGTCCGTCGCCCCTGCGACGGAGCGTCCATCGCTGGGAAACTGTTGTCAGAGCTAGCCGTTGGGCAGGGCGACGGAGCGTTCGTCGCCAACTTAATTTGTGCAGTTTCTTCAGCCCGAGGCAGTTTTGTGTGAGAGCTATTTATAGCCCCTTCCTTGCCTTCCCACCTTGCCTTTGCTCATTTTAGTTGCTAAGTTGCTTGAGAAGGTTGGGAAGAGAGCAAGAGCCCTAGAGAGAGAGAGTGATTCGCGAATCCATCCATCCTCTCCTCTAGTTCTTCCAAGAGATCAAGTGTGCATCCTCTAGTTGTGAAGCTTGAGTGAGTCAAGTGAGGATCAAAGCTTGTTACTCTTGGTGATCGACATCACCTAGACGGTCCGGTGGTGCTTGAGAGGAAGGTGATCGCCGGAGGATTATCGGCGGCCCTTCTCCATCGACTTGTGATCGGTTGTGGGCACTCTACCCTTGCGCGGGTAGAGGGGGAGCAATACCCTTGCGCGGGTTCTCCAACGAGGACTAGGGGGGAGTGTCAACTCCTCGATACCTCAGCAAAATGTCGTCGTTTCACTTTCTATCCCTAGCTCTTTCATACCGCATTACACTACTACAAAAACCATTAACTGTGGCGGTTAAAATGGATTAACCGTTCAACCGCCACGGTTAATCAAATAAAAAAATAAAAAAAAGAAAGAAAAAAGCCCAGATCCAACCCTAACCGGGCTAGATTTGGGCTGCCCATCCGTCGCCACCGCCCATGCGCGCTGCCGACGCGGATCCGACCCCTCTGCCATCGGATCCAGGCCGTAGAGGGAGGAGGGCCGGATCTGCCGCCACCACTGCAGGATCCGGCTCGCCATCACCGGATCCACCCCGGCCACTGCCGGATCTAGAGGGGAGAGGAGGGGCGCCGGTGGGGGAGGGGCGCCGCCGCGTGCAGTCGTTGAAGGTGAGCCGCGCCGCCGCCGGGTGGGGGACGGGGATGGGCGCCGCTGCCAGTGGGGTTGGGAGCGCCTCGCCGCCGCCGGGTGGGAGCGCCTCGCGCCGCCCCGCGCGCCGTGCGTCCAGTGAAGAGAGGAGAGGCCGAGAGAGAGAGTCAGAGAGAGGACCCGAGGGGTGCGGCTGCTGGGCTGGGGGAGAGAGAGGGAGTGAGGGTGAGGAGTGAAATCCTAAGACATATATATATATATATATATATATATATATATATATATATATATATATATGAAGACAATTATTGGGCCTCGCGTGGGCCTATTGGGCTTGGCCTATTTTCGGTGGCGGACCTTATAGTGTAACCGCCACGGTTAATCGAAGCATTAACCGTGGCGGTTTATGCGTTTAACAGCCATGGTTAATAAAACTCAAGTGTTATGCAAAATAAATTCTGTAGTAGTGTTACTTACCGCTTTGTCCTTACTTCCCTTTGAATTGCTACCGCTTTCTAGTTAGGACACACTACCGGTAGGCACTAGGGGGTGATTGGCATTGCTAGGATTTCATATTGCTTTAGAAATTTGAAATAAGCTCAATTCAACCCCCCCTCTTGGGCATCTTGATCCTTTCACGGACGCTAAACAGAGTTCGGACGCGTGACTCCGGACATCGTTCGGACTGATTTTGAGTCCAGACCCTACTGTGCGTCCGGACTCTACGCACCGGACAGCGCAGACAGCGCCCGGATCTAAAACCTCTTTTTGGAGCTCTCTGTGTAGGGTCCGGACGCAACCTGCAGTCCGGACCCAGCACTGTTCACAGCGTCCGGACGCTCTGATACAAGCAGAGCAAACCCTAGGGTCCGGACACACAGCCAATGGTCTGGACCCAGGGAAACACTAGCGTCCGGAGCTTCTTTTCAAACCAGATCAGCACACTTTCAACATGGAAGTTGCTCCACTTGGTCCAAGGACTATTTCTAAAGCTTCCTAGTGCTAGTTTCAATAAGTGTGCACCACACCTAATTACTGAGCCTTTCCTAAGTCAAGCTACTAGATAGTACCCCCCTTAATAGTATGACCAAAGGAAAAATAAAGGTGTTAAACTACTCTAAGCGTCTCTCAACTCCAAACGACACTTAGACCTAGTCTATGCTTCAACCTTGTCACCAATCCTTTGAAAACCGAAACGATTCCAATAAGGGGCACGAATACCATGATAGCCCAATCAACCATCCATTACTATGACCTAACTTTCTTATTGCCTCTGCAAAACACACGTTAGTCATAATAATCTTGCATTGTTGTTAATCACTGAAACACTAGGGGCCTAGATGCTTTCAGAGCCCCTACGAGGACAAAAACTCCGGGTAATAGATCTCATTGTCGATGATCGCGAGGTCTCGAGGTAATGAATCTATAGCCTATGTTGTACCCGATGATGCAACACCGATATTCTTTCAGTGATTAAGATATGTTTTAGATTGGTTTCGAAACGTTGAATCCTGCGACATGTCTAATGTCTTGGGGTTGGGTGTTGGATTCGACCTAAGGACTACACTTTGGCTTCGATGTTCGAGGGAAGCGTTAGAAAGTCGACGATGTATTTTTTTCATTTTTTGTATTTTTTGTTTCATTTTTTTCATGTGTAATTTAAAAATGTACTATGCCAAGATTTAATATAACTCTATTTTTCTTCAAAAAAGAAATAGGAGGTTGAAGATGTTTTATTTCAGGATAGGAGCCCAGGAGATTTCCACATGGAGCTAAGGGAGGTTTAAAAAAACACATTGGAGGGAGAGGGACTAGCCATGGGCGGTGACGTGGCATGCGGCAAACAGTGGTGGGTGACGTTGCTTCCTGAGCCATACAAAAGTAGAAGGAACGGCGATAAGATGAACGTGACAAGTCAACGACCATTTGAGACGGGCATTAGATATGTCACCAGCTCTGGAAGTTACAGAAAAAAAAAGAAAAAATGATCGGGCAAGGGAGTCTCTATGGAGTTGAAAAGGAAATTAAAAGCATGCGAGAGCATCAGACACTTGTCAAAATAAAAATGCACAAAAAAACACCCAAAAAAATATGTATGGAGGTTTTTTTTAGAACCAATAAAATATGGATGAATTTGACCATGTTTGGTTAGTTGATTGAAAGCTACGACTCCATGCCTATTGGGTAGCTAGCACACGAGGGGCCGGAGCCCCTACTGAAGATGTACTTATTAAAAAGAAAACAAACAAGAGGTTAACCAAAAGAGAGGACAACAAACTCTATGCATTATTTATTACCGATCGATATCGACATGTTATAATAATGGTGTCGTAATTGTTTATGGCAATATAGTTTTCGATTTCGTTTTCATGGAAAAAAAATGAAGATGAAAAAATAATTTAAGTTCCTTCCCATCATTTCTGAACGTTTTGATCCCTTGAAAGGTTCATGATGCCAATATGCCATGTCTTTTGTCAATCTTGGTTTTCCCCAACCATATAGTACTGCATATGCTACTGGTATGCACTCAGAACAATTGAAGCTGACAAGGTTGCTTTCAGCTGTTCAGCATACCATACGGACACAGCACGCAAGAGATGCAGATATGATAGGTCATCTATCTTGAGCAATCAGAGACCCAGCAGTGGCAAACGTGTGCCTCTGAGATTCTCATCCCTAGCTGTCCAACGATGATGCGTTGCCAACTCGCACCGATAGACGCGTTCGGTGTTCCTCCATTACTGCAAGAAACAGGTTGGGAGAAGGCAGGAGATTTGCAAAGCTGGTCGAAGTAGAGCTCCAGGCAGCGTTCAGGAAAAGCAATAGTTAGTTAGACAGAGTGCCCCTATATCTATATGTACTAGTTACAAAATCTTTTAGTTGTTTTTCTTAGTTTGTGAAAACCAAAATAAAAAAACATGAGACAATTTGAGTTTATTTATTTTACTACTTATTAGGACTTCATCAGGAATAGACAGAAAACAGGAGGGGGGGATCCATCATTCCAAAGAAGGGAGATTTGAAGTCAACGCAATAGTCACACTGATGCCATTTCTAAGAAATCACCAGATAAGTATCACCAACTGAGAAAAGAAAAACCCACTCCAATCGTGAGTAAAAGACGGAGACAAGCCATCAAAGAAATGACATTTGAGAAAAATATATAGTTCGCTTTCCATCTGGAGTAGATTTACACAAATTAAATACACTAAATGAAAAACGTAGTCTTCGCATATATTTACAAAGATAGCATGGATGGATAAACCAATGAAGTTCTGCAGTGGAACTACTTGCTTCCATCAGTACTGACTTCTGTGCGTGTACCGTAGCCGCTGCCGCCTGCTTGGCACCACTGAAGGATTTAGGCTCCTACCGCCGGTACCAGCATAGGACCTATCCAGAACCATGTGACGATGTCCACGATAGTTGCTGCGGTGTCCAGTGTGGTGATTTGAGAAGCCCCGTTGCAGTAGACTCCGAGTGTTTGATCGACGAACCCCTTGCCAACCTGAATGCAAGGTTCGCCTACCGCCTAATGAAAGTCTGGGTGAAACTCTGTTGTTGTGTGGAAGCATAGACAAATTACGCCTTTCATCTGACCAAATGCTAGGTGAACCTAGCGCTTCATTTGGCCAAACCCTTGGGGAGTCAAGTCTATTATCTGGTGATTCAACATGGTCTGAATACCATTCACTACTTTCATCACCAGAGTCTATGTCTGGGGACATGTCATCTCTAGTCTCAATAACATAGTCACCCACTATAATTGCCCCAGGCACCTGGGACCTGATTGCACTGATGACATCACCGACCTCCTGCTCACGCTCAAGGCGATCCCAAGTTCTTTTCCTTGACAGATCTACATGAGCAGGCTTTGTAAGCACGTGTGCAGTCCTAGCATGTTCACGCAGTTGCTCATAGGTTCCAGTAAATTTGCAGGAATCATGAGAGCAAGTTCTCAGCTTACTGTCTAGATACTGTCTCACATCTCCAGCAGGAATCCAGCCAGATACAGATCCTCTACAGAGAGGACAATTCATTTCAGCAGAATTTTGCATGGCGTCATGACATTCCCCCAATACAATACTTCCTTCAACAGGTAAGGTTGAGTTTTCAAATTCTTGATAGTTAGCGAAATCAGATTCAGGTCTAGATACGTCATCTGGATTTGGACCACTGTTTACATTGGCATGATAAGATCCTTCATTATGAACATGTCTTCCGAGTCTTGGGCTCCGTGAACGTCTGGAAATTATATTATAGTGAGCTCTTGGTTGGATAGTTCTGATATTGGAGTTTGAAAGCACCGAATAGGTTGAGTGTGAAGCACGGACCTTACTATCACCATTCATTTTTCTGAACCGGTCAAGGCAATTAGAGTGTCGATGGCTTGTGTTACAAATGTAACATCTGCAGCCATTCTTGTATGAACTGCATATTAGTAAAACGGCATTGTGGGGTTGCTCCATACAAATAGGGCAAGAAATCCTGTCCCATTCCATATGCAGAGCAGTGCGTGATGTGACTGTAGATCTGTTACTTTTCTTACTTGTCATCTTGAAACCAACTGTGTTGAATTGACTTAACTGTTAGAATCGTTAAATAAGTTGTTGTGTCAAGTTAAGAAGTTATAGGCAGTTTAGGCGAGAAAAAAAATTGTGAAAACATATTTTTCTGTACTCATCAAAACAGATAATTTTTTCTATATAAACACAAAAGCAAATGCCCAGGCCAAGAAAGAAGATATGTCAATAATAAGTATCAAATATTCCACTGTGAAGCTTATTAAACTAATATTTGAGGTCATCTAAAGGACAATTTTGGTTTCCAACAGATATTTTAGTTTTAAAAAAGAGGGCATTCGGGTTCAAAGGATCTCCCGCCTTGAAAACATATACCAACCATATATTTCTAAAAAGTTACTAGGACATAAACATTCAGATAAGTACCAAAGCCCAACAAAAGTTGGAAGAGAAATTGCGCAACACCATATAACAAATACAATACTAAAACAAATCATGAATTACTGGCTGTGAATCACAATATATATTGTTCCAAAATACATAGTTACAACACTAAATAAGGTTATCCTGTACAAGATAAATATAGTACTTCTACCCAAGGAAATGTTAATCCCTGAAAGTTCACATTAGCTTCCCAAATGGCATGTTTGAAATGATAAAGTAGGTTGACTATAAAAAGGTGGCCTAACTGAGCACATCTTATATATAAGAAAAATAAGCAAATGGCATGCTAGGAAAAAAAAAAACTATTGAGACCTGAAGCACATAATTAATTAAAATGTTCTTTTGATATTTACACAAAAAGTTGGTACTAACCTACAAGAAGCAGTTGTATGTACTGAGTACTTTGAATGGATCAAGATCTGGTATCATATGTCACAGTTAACCCTGAAATCGGTAGTAGAGTACTATATGTCAGCAAAAGCTTGAACATGAAAACTCAGATTGCATGAATTTTATTTCAGTCAATTCTAACAGAATAAAATGAACGGCCAAAAGTCATAGGAGTGTGTACTACAAAAACACATTGCTCATTTTCACAAAAACAGGAAACCACATTTCAGCATATCAAGGGTTTTCATGTTTGACCCAATAATTCTATCAGTGTGGACCTTACATCTACCAGTACAACAGGTAACAAGTCACAAACAGTAAACCATCTATGCAGTCTATAACATTTTGCTTCTAGTATTGCCATGCCTCTCATCCCGTTTGCAGATAAAAAATCTATCAGTTGACAGTTAGGAGCCCGCAATGAAAATGAAACACAGGCTAATTCACATATTGGCGACGGAAATTGCATCCTATTTGACACCAAGCTTTTTGGACATACTAAACAGGAAGTTAGTGCCAAGATGCCTATGCGGTGAACACCAATTAAGTACATTTGGCTTGGTCCTAACAGATTCCAGGTTAGGATCGCGAGCCGATTATGAACAATTAACAGCACCGCAGAAGTCGACGCCCTCAGACCGTCGTCAGAACCAACGAACTCGCAATCCCGCCCAACTACCACGGCCGGCAAGGATCACCAACCGGATCGGCACCAACCCAGCGCCTGCCTCCCCGAATCGAAACCCTACGCACCCACCCAAATCGAGAAGGGGCACGCGCCACGAGGGGTAAGATGAACAACCCCGATCGCAGCGGCGGACGAAGCACTTACCACCACCATCCATCCCCCGCACGGCACACGCAATCGATCTACCGACACGGAAGCCGCGGCGGAATCGAGCAAAGGCAAGAGAGGCGCCTAAATCGACGGACGGCGAACTGATAAAAACGGAGGCAAAAGGTGGAATTTTTACGGGGGTTTGACGAGCGGCTGCGCCGGATCGGACGGGGATCCCCCCGCTCTCTCTTTCTGTCTCCACCCCCACACAGTTGCCTTTTCTCGGAAGGCTTTTCGTTTCTTCACTCGCGGAGGAATCCCCTGCTCCTGCGCTTATATAGCAGACAGGGTGTTTGGGATTGTTGTTGGCGATCGCCGCTGGGCTGGGCTGGGCTGGGCTTCTCCTTTACCGTCTCCGTCGGGCCCGGCCCGGCCCGGCCCAGCCTCCTCTCGTCGGTCCAGTGGGTCCACCAGCCAGTGAGCGCGGTCCATGGCCAGCTGCTGCGTTTTGTTTTTTTTTTCCTAATTCATTCAAAAGCGTAGGGGAGGGAGGGACGACTTGAGAGTTGAATCTGGAACTTTGGCGTGCACACAGCAGATCGTTCCAAACAAGAAAGCCTGCGTAGACCATGCTCGCTTGCTTTTCTTTTCTATACATATACTATAGTTCATTCATTCAAAATTATAGTTTATTCTGGGTTTATTCTAATGGACCGTTTTATCTAGAGAAATTAAAATCTACTTTAACAAGTTAACCTATTTGGTTTGAAATTTGACATTCCACCACTTTTCAAACGATCTTGCTTGTTGTGCTGAAATTTAACTCATACTAAATACTTATGCACTGATTTGTTGTAAGAAGACATGGTTCTTCGTTGCTGATTTGTTGTGAGAAGAAAACATTGTTCATTCGCTGAAAAGTAGTATTAAAGTACATAGCTATTTTTAACAAAAACATATAGATTAACAATATAAAATTTATGTTTTTGACTTACTATGGAAAATACTTTCATAATATATTGTTCACAAGTTGTGAAACTATATATATTTTTTGAAATTGATGGACAAACCTGATATGACATGTAAAAAGACGGGACCTCTTGACATTCACGAGCTAGCCGCTCCCACACGCTGCAGCCATGCTTAGATTGCAGGTTTGCATTAGATATATTGATATATGGACCCATTCTTTTCTTGATTTCTTCGTTGGATTCCCTACTACAGCTGGTCCCCTTTCATACCCCACCTTTGATATTACTGGATCATGCTGACTAGGGATGAAAACGAAAATGATAATCTCTGATTTTCGAAAATTATTTTCGAGTTTTTTCTGATTTTTAGGCCTAAATGGAAACGGTAGCGGTAATCGAAAAAACGAAAAACGATAATGGTAAAAATAAATGGAAACGAAAGTAGAAATGATTTTGCTCTCTTCCGACCGATTTCGAAGATTACCATATTTAACTGGTAATTTACCGATGGTAATTACCGATTCAAAGTTCTTGAATCCTAATTTATTTATAGACTATACATTGAAGAAGAGACTAATAATTTATGTTTTTTATCACTATGTTTTGTCAAATCAACTTAGAATTTTAACATTTATTCGTGTCATTGTCAAGAATTATCATGCTCTTGTGTGATTTATCACTGTTTGAGATTAAGATTGGTGTGAAATGTATGATTTAGCTTATGGTCTTGTTAATTCTGCCTTTATTTATTAATGTCATATAAGATAAGTCAAGTTATATGGATCTCTCAAGAGGTTTGTCGTGTTCATCGTTTTTAGGATATCGTTCTTATCGATTTCGACCATTATCGTTGTGTTTTCCGATCGACTATATCGTTTTTGAAATTACCGAAATACCGGTGTCGTATTCGTTTCCGACAATATCGTATCAATTTCGTTTTCGAGAAAAAAAAATATAAAAATGAAAGTGATTTGACCTCCTACCGACCGTTTTCATCCCTAATGCTGACATTGCGAAGCCATCGAAACAATATTTTTCTCTCATAGAAAAGCAGCTAAAAACAGCATTAGCTGGCTTATCAGCCACCAAAACAGCCAAACGAACAGGCCGGAGTTCGTTTCCACGGTTCAAGTGAAGGTTTGACCCCCTATTTTCTCCACGAGGGCACACGGTAGAGGTGACAACTGACAATTTTATTGCCTGGAGGCAAACAAAAATGCAAAATACTAGCAGCATGCATGTTCAAAGAAGAGCTCAACTCACACGTCACACCTCAACTAGAAGATCCCATACACATCGACAGCTATATGAACATCTCGATGGACAAAATCTCCAGATGCAACATGGGCAGCGGGGACAGCTATACACATTTGAACTTGTCATATCTCAAGTTACCGTACTGTATCCACAGACCACAAGCTATTACATTCAAAAACCTACAGTATATGTATAATTCTTTAATCTTTATATATATATGATGAAACGACTGGCTACGGATGTTGGTTGGTACTTCCCCTTCTCCTTTAGCATGTGGCACAACTTGTTCCGGACTGGTGATGCCACAAAATCAAAGCAGATGCTTGGAAATGCAGGATTAGGAATTAGGATGCCATGCCAAAGCATCTCTTTAGAGGGAGAAGCAGCGGGTGCATGAATGTTGATTGTGGTGCAGTTGGCGTCATCTCGGAATCCCTTTTATGTGGAAGATGTTTCAGAAAGGATTTTACAGCCCCATCAACACCATCTTCTGATTCGATTAACTTTGCTAGCTCAACAGCTCGTTCCTTTACCTGCAGACAAACATTGCGAAACAACTCAATACGAATTGCAACTTTCTGGTGCAAAGACCGCAGGTAATATCTGCATTATTTTCATACACCTCCTCCTTTATAATTTCTTTAATTTCACATCCTATGTATAGCAACTAGCACAGAAATTAAAATGTTTACCTTCGGATCAATCATGAATTTGATTGCATCAATCAGCGAATGCAATTGTAATTGCTCCACAGGTATAGGTGGCGCCCCCAATCCTCTGGCATGCACCATGCTGCCCCAAAAGAATTGATCACCAAAGAATGGTATGATGGTAGTGGGGCACTACAAAATTTAGGGGTAAACACATCAGTTAGAAAACACACACGACACAAATAGGGAGAGAGGGAGGGAATACCCCAGCCTTAAGACCAGCAGCAGTAGTGCCAGCACCACCATGGTGTACCTGAAAAGGACAAAGGCCATATTATAAATCGTTAATTCCAAGATAACTGAAGAGCTCTTCTATATGAAGTTCCTCTATTAACAGCCAGTTTGTCTCCTTATGTTGATTGACTGCTATTCCTGGGTCTGAACTGTTTTTTACATAGCACAGCAATATCACACTCTCAGAACAAAAAATAGACGAAACCACACTCCACAATGCAGATCAGTGCACTATTGCCAGTGTTCAGACACGAACACAGCCTGAACTATTGTCACTTTGTCAGAGGTAAAGCTGACAAAGGAAATGTCAAACACTTCCATTGTCACAGCCTCACAGGGCAAAGGGCATGACTTTTCCTGGCTGTTAAACCATCATACTTGATTTAACATGGAGGAAAGCTTATGCAGATGAAGCTGGGTAAAGCTTATGCCAAGGAAATGTCAAGCACTTCCATTGTCCCCAGCTTCGTCTGCATAAGCTTTCCTCCATGTTAAACCATCATACTTGATTTTTGGCATATGAGCATCAGAGAAAGAAAGACAGATCTTACCACAGCTTTGCATTGCAAAAAGAGCCAATCATGTGGAACATTATCAAGTACATACACAAATTCCTTCAATTCTTCCACTGGAAATAAAACAGTTAGGCATGCACATACCATTATTATTTTTGACATGCAAAGCCTCCGAAAGTGAAGAACATGGCAACATATCAAAAGTTAAAGAACTCTTAGAACTTACAATTTCCAAGCCCACCCCAACCCTTGTTAATGATACCTCTCTGTCCAGTAATTTCAAGTGCTTGGACAATGATTCTTGTCAACTTATCTGGTTCTGGAATTGGCTGGAAATAGGCGTCATCAGTAATAAACTAAAACAGAAGACAAAAAAAAAATGTAGCAACAACTTATCAGGAAGGCCAAAGTGTCACAAAATAATTAAAACACAACTTTTTTTTGAGAGAAAATACAGCAGGGGTGGCCCCCACTGTTTGCTTTATTAATAATAAAAAAATCAGTGATAAATTCTTCCAGATAGGAATTTTACAGCAACAACTGTAGACGAGATTTCACTTATTTGTAGTGGAACCAAAATGTAAGCATGTTCGAGATCCTTTCTATAAGATAAGAAGCCTCATAGAGTATTGAAATGTCTTCTAATGTTAAACCTCATCTGAACATTTCAAAGAAACTCAGCTTAAGGTACAAGTTCATATCAACTACTCGAAGAAACTAAGCTCATGCTTTTGTTGGGCAAATTAAGGTTATTTTTTTTCTCAAACAACGGAGGACAGCTGCGTGTCATTTCATTAAGAAGAGAAAAAAACAAGGGAGAGGCTGACCCTACACCCCAAACACCCATATACAAGATCATTTGCGCCACACCCTAGTTTACACACGACCACGACCCAGCAAATTACTGTAATAAGTTTATAACATAGTAAGTTTTGAGTCTACATAAAATAAGGACTTTCATTGCAGACTAAAACTGAGCTGTGCTTTTGTGAGGCAAATTAATTTTAACCAATGCCATAACTGGACAGAACAATATTTGGACTATAAAATGTCACTGCAAATCATAGTTATCAGAAATATCAACTATAAGGCCGAGTGGCTACCAATCTTTTCAGGTCGTCTAGTCGAACCTAGGCGCCATGGGACTGACTAGGCGACTAATCGTGATTAGTCGTCAACCAGGCCGATTAGTCCACCTTTGTTATGTTCGGCAAAGTCTATGAAAGAAGGTCCAAGCCTAGTGGCTGAATCAGACCATGTCCAGGGGCCTTACTGGTTCAGCCATTAGCATAGGATGAGTCATTATAGTTAGTAGTTGGTTAGCCAGAGTCCTAGCAGGATAAGAGTTCAGATTATAGTTAGTAGTCGGTTAGCCAGAGTCCTAGCAGGATAAGAGTTCAGATTGTAATCTCCTTATTAGTAGTATACTCCCTCCGTCCACGAAAGAATAGATTTCTGGGTTTGTCCTAAGTCAAACTTTTTGAACTTTGACCGAATTTCTAGAATAAAATATTAAATGTTATGGTATCAAACTAGTATCATTAGATTTATCTAAGAACATATTTTTGTATGGCGCTCATTTTACATCATAGGTGTTGTTGTATTTTTCTATAAAGTTAGTCAAAGTTAAAAAAGTTTGACTGGCACGGATTCTAGGAATTGATTCTTTCGTGGACGGAGGGAGTAGCAAGTTGTTAGGGAATTCATATAAGAGACAGACTCGGGAATCAATAGAATCAAGCCTGGGATTGAGACATAAGTCTCCCTTGGGCGCCCAGCCCTGTGCATCGTGTTTAGCGACCCCTCACGGTGCCAAGCACGGCACCTCCACCTCGCCGTCGCTCCTTCAAGCCCAAGCCTCCAATCCGTCACCGCTATAACTTACGCAGCCTAAGCTATACCAACCTTGGTCGTCCATGTATATCAGGACATATACCTACTATATATATACTATACAATATACACAATCAAGCAAGTATCAAGACTACATTGATGTTTAGCTGGTGACTTAGTTGTGGGAGTTGTTTTCTTCTCTTTTCTGCACTGTCCAGAGGTCCATATTCCTGTCCCAAACTCCATTTCTTTGCTGCCTTGCTGCTGGACAGTGCAGAAAATACATGTCCACCACTTAAACATGTCAAACTACAAGCCCAGTAGCCAAATTACAAGCCCAGTAGCCCACATGTCCACCCAGTTAAACAGACCCAAAAAACAGAGCAACCAAACTAGTCGTCCCTGTCCTAGTCGGACGAATAATCGCGATTAGTCGTCCACTAATCGAACGACCAGCTTTCTGGTCGAGCTAATCGAGTTGGTCCTCCTAATCGAACACCAGGGACCGATTAGGACGAGTGGACGACTAATCATCGGAAAAACTTGAAAACATTGGTGGCTACCATCCTTGATCCCAAAATGAGTCATAGTGGCATTTCCAAACCTCAACACCAAGTTCCATTTTCATGGTTCATTGGAGTGCTCATGGGAACATCTTTATTTCACAAAATTTTATTACATGACAGTTCCATCTAATAACAAACCTACCAACTCTTTTTTCCATTTGTTCCACAATAGAGAATGTAGAATGGACCAACATAGAATAAACAGTATAAATTCGACATTTAGCCAGATATAAATGTAACAGAATTCAAAGCATAATCGTGGCTTATATGTAGAAAGAAAAAGTAAACGCATCAAAATACATTAGTTCTGAGTGCTAAATAAAAACTTACAAGGCTACCAAAACCAATATAAATAGGACTGTCACCACTCCCTAACCACCTCAAAAGGGGCTCGGGAGGCTCATAATTTGAAGCAAGATCAAGGAAACAAAATCCAACAACATCAATTTTAGGTCCCCAGTCTGTAAAAGAGGCACAGATTGATTTTCAGCAATAAGAAATCAGTTACTAACATAAAGGGCGTACCCAGTGCCGTAGGCTCCCGCACTGCGGGGTCTGGGGAAGGGAAATAACCTGCAGCCTTTCCCGCACAAATGTGCAGAGGCTGGGGCTCGAACCCTGGACCTCTTGGTCACAGGCGGTAAAGCTCTACCGCTTGCACCAGGGCCGCCCTTCAAAATCAGTTACTAACATCAGTAATAGTAATATGACTCAGCGAAATTTAGTTCCCGAAATTGACAGAAGTGTTCAGATATTTTAGGAAGCTCATAAAATACAAATAAATAGTGACCATGCTTTGCTTCGATTTCCAAAATTGTATGACCAGTTTATGCACAATAATCTTGATAAAGAAAAAGAAACGGTACCAAGGCATTTTCAAAATCTTGTTAAATTTGATTGGGGTATTACGAGGCATGAGGTACCGACCTTTTGGTTTGGGGACAAGGTAAGGACTCCAGATATATGCATGAGGAATATCATTTGAATAAGCATGTGTACCACTTAGGTATGTAACTGGTCTCAATTTCAACTTCCGTTTTCGGAGATCATTTATCATATCCCTTATGCCAAGCCAGACAAAAGAGTCAACAATCTGGTATGAAAGCTGCAACCCAAAGTAATAGTCAAACGGGTGCCACATGATGGTCTTTGATACGCATCTGTTTCACAAGAAACAGTGAGGAAGTACATTTAAAGATAGAATGTTTACTTGTTGTAAGCCTGTTGTATTATCATATTTGTCAAATATTTCTTTGATGTTAGGTATTATGAGGAAGTTTCACATTTAAAGTAATAGTCTTCCCAACCAGTAGACATTCAATCTTGTGATGATTACTTCATGCAATAGCAATCAACTTACTCTATATCCAGCAGGTTGCTTCACATGAGAGAAAGGATGCGGAAATTCACAGGTAGGCCTGGAAATAAAATAAATATCATCATTGATACTCTTGAAGTTAAAATCAAGGCCACATTGGTCCATGTGAGTGTGAGATAGAGAGATTACGTCCACGGCATTGTGAAAATTATGTGAATCGGTATATTGAGAGCCTCTGCCACATGTACATGTCCTGTATAGGCAATCATTTAGGTCAGCAGTTGGACTAAGATAACAAACAAAATGCGGTAAGTGGAAAGGCTATTCCTCCAGGACCAAAAGAATGCCTTATAATTGACCTATTAGAAGTGTAACAAATCAAACAGAAATGCAATATAAAGTAGGAATAATAAGAGGATCACCATATGCTGCTGGATTAGCTATTATGGCGTCCGCACTAAAAGAAACACCAGTATCAATGTCTGGATCCTTGCAAGCAGGAAGCAAGGAGAATATGATGTCCCTAATCTGCTTGCGCTGGATAGGAATTTCTGATGGAGTTGCAGGCAAGAATCCTTTGTTCTTAACCATGTCTGCTCAAATTACCAACCCTGTACTGTTATGCAAGATCTATTTATAGCAAACTCCAAGGTGAAAGCACAAAAACAATCAAGCATTACACTCACATACATCCAGCAAGAATTTTTGGATCTCCACCAAGGGGATAAAACTCCAACCCAGTAGTCATCACGAAGTCCTTGAAGTTGGCATGGGTTGCTAATCTAACACGATGACCATAGTCCTGCTAACAGAAGTAATTCTTACTCATCTTGAACACAACATAAAAAAATTAGCATGTTGCAGTTCCATTTGGTGAAACATCCAACAATTTGTATACTGGCTCCCTTATGCTGTGCTGTATATTTGCTGCCAGCCAGTTATAACATGCACATATCAATAACATTATACAGCCTATTATATCATGACATGCTCTCAATGCTTTGCTAAGTTACTCATCGTAAATAAATTGGTCCACATACTGATCCTCTACAGGCACATTTCACAATCTTTTAACTAATCACCATGAAAAATCTAAATAATAGTGAAAGGATCATATATTCATATTGTATCAAAAGAATTCGATAACATGCTCACCTGCAAACGTTTTCCTATAGCTATGAACGGCTGCACATCCCCTCTTGTACCAACAATCAGCATAGCAATTTGCATTGGTGGACTGTGCTGAAGATCTGAAGAGTCCAATGGTTCGCCACCAAAGGCCACATTGTGGTGATCCTCTGAAGGAAGATCAAGTGATGCAGCTTCAATATTAGTGGGGATATTGACAACTACAATTCCATCATCTTTCAGTGTAGCCATTCGACTGAACAATTTTAGCTGCAATGAATTCAAAGCAAGATGTGACAGGTAGAAACTGTCATTTAATCAAAAAATTGCAGAAAGGAATAAAAGTACACACATAACTAATTAATAGCGAATTGCAAATTCGTGAGCTATGTGTTGTGTAACTGTGGGGTGTGTGCTGTGTTTGAGATGCTTTGATGGGGCTTATTTTTTAATAACCTTTTTTGTTCTTAATATAATGACATGCAGCTCTAAGTTGGTTTGAGAAAAAAAATAATGGTGCTAGAAATTCAGCGATGGTTACAGCTATCCACAGCTAATTTTTCTACATGCATGGCTACGTAATACCATATGTTAGCAGTGCAACCATTAAATGTAGAATATGTTCCCTTAGAAAAAACATTTCGCATGTAAACAGTGGCAAAAGACAAGAGCTACATAGTTTTTATCAAACACATGAATAATGAACCACAATAGCATGGAAGAGCAATACCTTCTTTTTAATAGATATCTTCTTATCAAGTACCAAAGATGCTTTTTTGCTATCTTCAGGTCTTGTTCTTTCAGAACCCAACACCTCTGAGGACGTCTCAGAGCATTCAGTATTGTCTATTTCGCTAGAGCTTGTACCCTCATCTTGTGCGACACAAATGTTGGACACTAGAAGTACAAAATTTCAAACAATTACATAACAATAAAGTCAAGTTTCAGCGAAGTAGTGAAATGAATAAATACAACCTAGTTCACCAGACAAAAAAATCAATAAATTAATAAAAAAAATTAACAACTCTGGGAGACATACTGTTTGCCCTAATCTCTTTCCTTTGCAATAAACAACTATTGATCTATCAAATTATGCATTACTCAAGATGGAATAGAATCATAAAAATCATGGCATAAAAGCAAGCAACACAATAGGTTTATGAAGAATCACATAACCAAGAATTAGAAGGTTAATCTATTAAACCACGAGGAAATCAAAACCACAACTAAGATGCAGTAACAAACATTGCAATGCAAAACTTCATTAAATCCTATCAACTATGTAGCGCCACACTTAGTTTTAGTCACTAGTAGAAAATATAATAATAGAATAATGGTTGTAGCAAGAGGAAAAGCTGGCATTTTAGTCTTGGGTAAAGTCAATTTTTCATCCTCCAACAATATGCACGGAGTTTCATTTTCAACCTTGAACTATGAAGTCGGGTGCCAGACGACCTCCCATTGTCAAAGCGGCGAAATTTCATTCTCTGGCTAGTTTCAAAGGTGATCTTCTATTTTCTAAAAAAAATAAAAATCCAATTTAATCTCTAGAAATTCATAACTAAGTTATCTTTAAATTAAAAAAATCTAGAACTACCAATTCTTTTTCTAAAAAAATGGTATCAATCTGTTGCTACTCTATTTTAGTTATTTTAATCTGATTTATTTCAAATAAATAATGAGGACGACTATGAGCAATAAAACAACATGAATATAAACACCTAAGTTACCAATAACTCCAAATAGAGCAACAACATATAGATAACATTTTTCTTAAACAAACTGCTACTAGTTTCACACTTTTCTGATTTAAAATAAATTAGTAATGATTTTTTGGAGATTAAAACAGATATTAATATTTTTAGAAAATAGAAAACCTCCTTTAAGGACCAGACTGCCGTATAAGTCGGAGAGTCAAAAATAGACTTTATCTTTCTAGTCTTTGATGAAGACAAAATGTCAAAAGTCTTAACCACTGTGCAGTCAAAGGAACCAGGGGACCACGGATCAGGCAGGAAAATTGCAGTTAATCCACAAATCCGTCCACTTCGAGTAGTTTGCTGACCCAAACTTGAAATTACACCGGAACACAAGAAAACAAACCATTGGCCCGCCTCAACGTCCCCTCTTCTTGAAATCAAGACGATAATCCCAGCAGAATTCACCAGAAAGCCAGCAATGAGCCTGCTGTCTGCATATACAAACCCTAACGCCTCCCTCGAAATCGGCCACTAGAAGTCTAGAAGACTAGAACCAACCTTCGACGCGACAATGCCACACCGCGACGCCATCGCCACCAAGTCCCAAGACCAACGCGGATAAAATCGCTTCGTAGAATACCGCTACGATCGAGGACACGACACGGAGCCAGATTGGCTAAGAATTTGACGATGAAGGAGGAAAGTAGAAACTCCTATAGTCATCGGTCGGATTATCGGAAAAGGGACCAAAGGGGCTCACCGGACGAGGAACCGATGTCCTCAGCACCGGCGCCGGAGCCGGCGCTGCCGACACGGCTGCTGCTGGCTTCCTTCATCGGCCTCAGGAAAGGCTTCTAGAAGCTTCCTTCCCTCCCTCCCTCCCTCCCGAGGCGCAAAGCCTCCTCTAGAAGACAAGAACCTCCAAGCGGGCCACGCCACCAGCCCACCACGAGAGTCGTCGGAGTCTCGGAGCCAGAGGAGAGAGAAACGGGGAACGCGGACGGATGCTTCTCAGTTCTCACGGAAGACGAAAGCCATTGGGCGTTGTGTCGGGGACACGTGGCGGAATCTGGAAGAGAAGACGTGCGCGCCAGGTGCGGACAGACGGTCCGGATGCGTGGTGGACTAGGTCCGCGGGTGATCGAATTCCCGTTGAGAGCAGTTGAGCACTTCAGCGACCGTCTGTTGTCCAGATGTGGACCCGAGCAAATTGAGCCCGGGCCCGGCCCGAGCCTGATTGCCCCCTCGTAAACATCAAACCTTAGCATCTGCATCCTCTAGCTCGGCCCCCTGGCCAGTGGCCACCCCTTCGGGCGGGAGCCCCTCGGGAAATGTCTCCCCCCTTTGTACGTGACTGGCAGGGCTACATGGACCGTTCATCCATCTAGTTGGTACGAATCTTGATGCTTTTTTTCCTCCAAATGCAGGAAGGGATCCGCCGACACGAATCTTGATGCTCCGTTCGATGGTCAAGATAGACCTTGTGGCCACACATACAAACGATAAATCCACGTTCAAGCCCCTCCGCTGCTCCTCATGCGGGCGGGTCCCTGCTGGGCCTAGGCGGCCAGCGCTTCGGTGTTGTCTACAGTCGTCGTGCCCGGCCTCCTGCGTAGCCTCAACCCTCGCTTCTCCGGTACCGCTGCGTTGCCAGACTTCAACACAAGAGTCCACTATCCCTATGTCATGCATGTCAACTTGGCAAGCATGTGTGACTCTCATTTAGTCACTCTACTTCTATGACCACTAGTCCCTTTGATTTAGTTCATTGTGATGTGTGGACGTCCTCGGTCCTTAGCACCTCCAGGTTTGTAAGGACTTGATTAGCCTAGGGGGTGAATAGGTCTGTTTTAAAACAACTTACAACTTTCTGTCAGACACAGGCCAGCACTGCCGGGCTGGAGGCCGGCACTGCTGGTCTCTGGGCAGCAGTGCTGGTCACCAGAACAGAATGTAACACAATTCAAAATGTAAAGCTAGAATGTAAATTGTGTTTGAATAGAAACCTTCCTAGAGGTGTAGGGAACCTCTAGCACCACCTAAAAGTGGTAGCAACACATCCACCGAGTAGATCGGGTCCAAACCCTAGAAATCACCTTGCAAACAATATATATCAAAGTATAGAGACAATCACAAGGAGACACAAGATTTGACTCGTGGTTCAGCTCGCCACCAAGGCTTGCCTACGTTCACGTTTGAAAGGTCTAGGTATGGCAGAGGGGGGTGAATAGCCTAATTAAATTTTCTACAACAACACTTAGCAAACTTATTAGAATAAAACACGGCGAAAAGCAAGTTTGCTCTATCTCTAAGGTTAGGCAAGCCACCTACCAAATCTAGTCACTAGCAAGATAACTAATAACACACAATTTAAGCTAGCATCCTAGAAAGTTCTAACAAAGCTACACAAGCTAGAGAGCTAATCTACTTTGCAAGTATGAAAGAATGTAATGCAAAGCTAGAGATAGGATGGTTACACCGACGTGAAGAGATGAACCAATAGATAACCAATCACAATAGGAAATCTACGGAGAGACAAGTTGACACAAGATTTTTCCTCCGAGGTCCACTTGTTTGCCAACAAGCTAGTCCCCGTTGTAGCGATACACCCACTTGAAGGTTCACGCGCTAATTGGCAATCCAAGCCAAACTCGTTCAAGGGTGCCGCACAACCAACACAAAGATGGGTATCCCCGAGCTACGAGCAATCCACTAGAGATACCTTTCGCGAACTCCCGCGGGGTAGGTTCAAGAACCCCTCACAATCCACCGTTCGGAGCCGGAGACAATCACCTTCCTCCGCTCAACGATCCTCGTCGCACCAAGCCGTCTAGGAGATGGCAATCTCCAAGAGTAACAAGAGCTCCACGATGACGACGATCACCAAGTGCCACTAGTATGCAATCAACAAAGCAATGCACTTGGATTCACTCTATCTCTTTAGAATATGTTAAATATGTTTAAAGGATGAGTGGTGGAAGCTTCTTAAGCAAGCACAAATGTGTGAGTGAGTAGAATGTGCAAGAGATGGCCCAAAGGGCCGGCCATATCACCTTATATAGCCCACACTCACAACTAGGCGTTTTCCCACTGAAAAACGCCTTCTGCGCCCACTCCGGACGCACTTTTCACTGGGGGTCCGGACCATCAACAGCGTCCGGACCCTCTTCCAGCCGAGAGCCAACGGCTCTGTTCCAGCCTCCGGTCGCAGGGTCCGGACGCACCCAAGGTGCAGTCCGGACCATCACACATGTGTCCGGTCGAGCCTCCGTTTGAACTTGCTTCTTCCCGCGCGCACTGCAGCGCGCTCCACGTGGCTCCAGACGCACGCAACAGTGTGGTCCGGTCCCTGCAACAGTAGCGTCCGGACCTCACGCAGGGAGCACTCC
Organism: Microstegium vimineum; assembly: GCA_022036555.1. NCBI lineage: Eukaryota > Viridiplantae > Streptophyta > Magnoliopsida > Poales > Poaceae > Microstegium > Microstegium vimineum. The sequence goes on along the minus strand of CM039120.1, from coordinate 42,152,964 downwards.
AGAGAGCGCTTTCCTCCGGACGCGCATCCGGTTCCTCCAACCGGACCAACAACAGCGTCTGGTCCATTCACCAGGGCGTTTACAGAGAGCTCCAAACTCTGAACGCAGCGTCCGGACCATAGAATGCGTCCGGACCTCTGTCCACAGCAGAGCCGACCTAGGGTGTGTGTCCGGACGCACACGAGATGGTCCGAACACACTCAAACCCTAACGTCCGGACCTCAGTCTGAAACCCTTTTGAGCTGCCCAACACTTATCCAACTTCTCCAAGCTTCCAAGAGCCAACACTAAGTGATCCCAACACTTGTGCATGTGTGTTAGCTTTTAGTTCACAATTATCTTGGATTTAGTTGGTTGTTTCCACTAGTTCAATTGATTTTAATGTAATGCATATGAACCTAGTGGCACATGATAACCGTAATCATACTTAAGAGCTCCCTCCTTGATAGTACGACTATTTATCCTAAATGTGATCACATCCTCTATGATGTCTTGATCACCAAACCGAAAATGGTTCCTAGCAATCACCTTTGCCTTCACACCATTTTCCTTTCCACCACCATGCTAGAGCTTGTGCCATCCACACTTGATTCACCTTGCTCCATCACATGGTATGTACCAACCTATCTCATGATTCACACTTAGAGATCAAGGTTAGTACTTAAGTGGGTTTCATCAATTACTCAAAACCAAAACACATGGGAGACTCTCGACGTTGTTGAGGTGCGCCACACAAGGCTTGCTCTTTCCTCGGTCTTAAGTCAAGAGAGTGAACTCTTGAGATGAGAGGAATGTATTAGCAATAGATGGGTGATACAAACTTCCTTAGGCTGCCACATGAAGGAGGCAAGCTCAAGGGCAACCTCTAGACGGCTAGGATTAAAGCTCCAAGAATAAAGAACTCAAACCCCCGGCCACCACTCAAACCAAATGCTTATAGGAGTGAAGATCCGAGGGAGAAGCTTCTTCTCAAGATTGGAGGCTCAATCTCTCAAAGGTTGATTGGAAATCAATGGAGGAGAGTGGTTGAGCACCAAGGGAGAGTGGGGAGAAAGAAGAGAGCTTCTATGTTTTGTTTCACGAAGTGAGAAAGAGAGAATGACAGAACTAGCCGTTGGGGGTGAGTGAGGGGGTAAGAAATACCCCTTCACTGCCTACTGGCTGAACAAGTCGCGGCAGTGCCGGCCTGTAGCACGGCACTGTCGGCCTGCCCGGCACTACCGGCCTGGCAGAAACTACAAGGAATAGATCTTCAATTTGCTGGCTGTTTTGCCCACTATTTTTGTGGAGGTGTAATGTGTTTGGATAGAGATTGCATTTGGTTCACTTGTTGGCATGCATGTTGAATCCCTCTTTATAGTACGGCATACCTAACTCAATTTCAATGTATAAAAGAATTTAAACTCCTTTGAGCTTGTTGTCATGCATTTTTGTAATTGGAGAGGTCCGCCAACCTGTTCCTCAACCTCCTTAAATTTAACGTGCTTGTCATACTCACAAAGTCTCATTAGTCTTCTAATTACGTTATCATGTCACCAAAACCCACTTAAGGCTTGATTGCACTTTCAAGATTTAAATATTATCTTGGAATTGGATTATTACAGTTGTGTTCTGTGTAATTTTGGTTGTGAAGAAACATGTCTTCATCTCTTCTTTGAATGCAGCTTTAGTTGTGACTATTGGTCCACCTTGTCAATCAACCGGAATCTCTCTCTTAGCCCGCTAGACATGATTTTACAAGCAAGAGCAGACTTTGGAGATAGAATTTTCAGAGAGATCATCATCACTGTGTGTTGTGGACAACAATGAATGGTATCATCTTTGACAATGGCCAAGCCAATTTGAATCTTTGGAGGAGACCGTTCAAAATCGAAATTGGATATGCCTGCAACAAGTCCAAGGCAGCTAGGAAAGCTATCACTTATTCTTTAGAGAGACAGCCTTCCTTAGTAATTTAATGTTATTTATTTTAGAGAGTAACAAAATCAATAAATTTAGCTAGTCTTTTTTACTAATCTCTTGGAGATGCTCTTAAGGTGTTTATTTTTGGATTCAAGGACTAAAGTTTAGTCTGTGGCACATCGACTATTCGTATATTAGACCCTGTTTAGATCCTACTAAAAAACTTTATGTCCTATCACATCAAATGTTTAGACACATACATGGAGCATTAAATGTAGATAAAAATAACTAATTACATGTTTTGTTTGTGTTTTCCGAGATGAATCTTTCAAGCCTAATTAGTCCATGATTACACACTAATGGCTACAATGCATGTATGTGCTAATGATAGATTGATTAGACTTAATAAAATTATCTCATGGTTTACAGACGAATTCTGTAAAAAAAATCATATACAACATGGGACACTTCATGTGATATCTGATATGACACCTAAAAACTCTATGCCCTAGGACCTCGACAACCCCTAATTAGAAGAACTAAACATGAACTAATTTTAAAGCAAATTGTAGAAGTCATGGCTAATTTATGAGACGAAATTTTTAAGTCTAATTAATCCATCATTAGCACCATATTAAAATCATGGACTAATTAGTCTTAATAGATTTGTCTCGCAAATTAATCCAATCTATACAATTAGTTTTGTATATAGTTTATATTTAATAATCTTAATTAATATTCAAACATTCGATGTGATAAGGACTAAAGCTTAGTCCCTAGCAACCAAACACCCCTTAAATAAGGTTTGGACATAGAATTCAATGCCTAGTTAAAATTTTTAGATTTTTTAATAAAAAAACCACTTTTCCTCTCTCAACTTTTGCGAAACCCTATTTTTTTCCACAACAAACTATGAAACTTCGCAAACCACCTCCATCAACTTTTGAAACTGTATATTTTACCTCTCTATAAGTGGTTTTCGAGATGATTTTGTCTTTTTCTTTTTTATTTATTTCGGCTAACTTTTTAAGAATTATAGTACATCATAAAAAAATCATAAAATAATTTTTTTAATTTTGTTAGACTCCACGTAAGTAGATCTATATAGTGAACATACAAGGGTAGCTCCAGTGTTGCTGTCAAACCATATGGTTCGAGAAAGCCGAACTACAACATAGTTCGTTCTATCTAGTGTGAATACCGACTGGTAGGCTTGACATGACATTAAAGAATCATTTTTATCTATACAGTGTTGGCCTGCTGCTAGCATGCGAGGGGACATGCGTTGGCATCCGAAAAGATTTTTTAATGTCCATGAGTGCGAACCGTCTACAGGCTGCGCTGTTGGTTCTAAGTCTGCATCCTCTAGTGTGCTCGGTTCGTTTATTTCCTTCCCTCGGTTCGATTTCGGCAAATACTAGAGATGTTCTAAGATGGTATGATTTATAGAGTCTAACAATAAAAAATGTGCTTGTTTTTTTAACAGGAATATTTTACCATGCTTCAAACAAAAGCTAGTTTCCTCCCACTGTTAGCTTCTAAAAGGATCTTAAAGATAAGATTTGTAGGAGACAAGAACTTAGAAGAGACTAAATGATCCTCGTTTGATTTTGATAACTGAGTGTCAAAGACAATTTAGATGGACTAATTTATGTTTATGTTAAGATATACTGGTAATTAGTTCACAATTACACTAGTGTGAGCAACTTGAGCCATGGCCTATGAAGGTGAAAATGGCTTTATTTATGTTGCAATGCTCACTTATGTATCAACGAAGGAGCTTTATTGCATACGGACGTGGCCACCCACCCCATAAGAGTGGAAAAAAGTTAATTATTCCCGGGACGTGATATGGTGTCAATGGTACAACTATTGCTACCGAATTGTACCGAAGATGAGCACAAGATGAACTCAACCTTCTGACCATATTCATGTTGTTGTGCTGGTGCACCACTGTGCGAGGTCAGTGCCCCATTGCACTCCACTAGAACAGCCACCGGTGGAGGCCTGCGGCCTCTGCGTGATCGAGGAGCTGCCTGGCCTGTCCCATTTCGTGAACCAACAGGCGATGCTGTCCCGCGCCCCGCGGCCAGTTCGTGATGAGCAGCGCGGACTGGTTGCAGCGCCGGCGAGCGAGCCTGCCCCGCCTGTCCATTGCTCGGTGGCCTGGCCGGAGCTCCAGTGAGCGAGCTCGCCTCGTCGTGGCCTGGCACTAGCGCCAATGGGCGAGGCTGCCCATCGCGCCCCCGCGCCGCGCCGCTAGCTGGCACCAACGTCATCGGGCGCGCCCCCTCCCCCTGCGCCGCGAGCTTTGGGCAGCGTCGGCCGGCGAGCGCGCCCCGCTGGAGGTGCGCCTTGATTTGCCACCACGGGCGAGCTGGCGCCAAGCATGCTGCGAGAGGCCACTGTTCCTGGGCGGCGACGACCAACGGCTCCTCCGCCCCATCCTCGTCTCCTCCGACGTCGTCTAGGATCTTTGTGTTTCGTTTTTTTTTCCAAGAGAAGGGGGATAAGGGGAGAATGCATGCGTGAGTTCCGCACGTGGCGAGCAAGAGAACAGTTACGTGCACAAATAAAACAGAGGGGCATCTCGGTGCTAACTGACACGGTCAAGAACTCAAGACTGACACGGTCAAGGGAGTCGACTAACTAAAAAAGATGACAGTGCCATTTATGAAAGAAAACTTCAACTCAGAAAGTTCAAAAATTTCAATGTCCTGGAAGAAATATTGATTTATTTTAGTACCAAATAGATAATTACCTCACCTTTTTATATATGTATAGGTAAAGATAAAAAAGTTTGACATATAAAAAATAATGAGATGTGCAATTATTTTTTGTTAAAAAGTGATATATACAATTATTGGATGAAGGAAGTAGTGGCTAATTAGTTTTGTATCGTCGCAAGATTCTCTCTCGATTGTTTTAAGAGAAAAGTGAAAAGAAGGACCTGTTTGGATCCTATCTCTAAACTTTAGAGCCTTCAGTTTAATTTTTTTTGTCTAAACTCTAATATAAGGTGTGCTAAAATTTAGAGCTAAATTTAGACTAGCTGGTTCGAGGTTTAGCTCTAAAGTTCATGACCTAAATGGCGCTAATCACTTAATGCTAGAGAAATACAGCTGCATGTACCAGGCGTCCAGAAACATGCAACCAGCGCTAATAACCAACCTGGCTAGGTTAAAATTTCTAACTGCTTCTTTAGTTGCACAACTAAGGTGTTCTTTGGTTCATCGGATAGGAAGGCAACGTAAAAGATTTCCATTCGCCCCCGAAACAGTTGCTGAGCAACGGATCCCGCATTTTGTTTGGTTGCTGCGGCGGACGAGGACGGGAGTCGCAGATCGGGAGGATGAGCGTGAAGGGATGCGTTGCAGGCCAGAGAGGAGGGTTAATGGGATTGTATAGGCCTGTATCAGATACCGCCGTGATGGATTGCAGGCCAGACCAACCAAACAATATACAACGTGACCCGTTTGCGCTGTAAATGGATTACGGGCTGAAACGGCTGAACCAAACACCTCCTAAAAAGGGGAAAACAAAAGGGAAAGGACATGTAAGAGATCGAAGTAAAACAGCGTTCAAATGAAAAGACACAGAACAGAAAACTCCAGAACACATATTCCTTATAAAGTTATAATAATTTAACTATACAAGTCATTCACATTTCTCTGAAGACCCAAATCCAATCAAATCTGGATAAAAGAATGATTTTCAGCGGATCCCTAGCTCCTAACATTATACAACGAAGATATGAGGATTTGAGACTAAGTGCACTGCACACAGCCATCTCAGGAGGCAGAACAAAAAACCTATCCCAACTTCAACTAACAACTTACTTACCTATTCCCAACCAAGCCAACTGAAACTTGAGACAACAAACCAACCTATAAGGACAAAAAATAATTACACAGCACAAGGAGAATGGAAACCCTAGGTTGAATTTTACATTTGATGGAAGAATCTAAGATGTATCTGCGTATGCCCATGCAGTAACTCAGGCCCGCCCTTCCAGGGCTCAGCTCTTCAAGAATTGAAAGGCAGGAATTGCAGTAAGCTCTTGTGGTGGGGCAACATTCTGAAATTCTTTGGCATCCATAGAATCTGATATCTCCTCAAGTGATATGGGCATGCTACAGAAAATAAAATGTCAAGGATTAAGCAAATCCTCGGAATCATGCAAGCAACATAATAATGACACAGCAAATCCTTCACACACCTAATTTCATCATCAAGTAGAAAGGTGTTCTCCAGAGTGTCCTGGCTTGATTCCTTGGTCATCAATGTTCGCATCTCCTCAAGGACCTACAGTCAAGTAGAAAATCAATCAGCACCCACCAGGCTGCTAATAGTTGGCTGCTCTATATCCAATGAATAGGAAAAATGTCAAATTCAATGAGCAGAAACAAGTGTACAAGAGAAAAGGTGAAATTTGGAAGAAATAACATTTGACTGAACATAAGTGGTATTAATTATATTCAAAACCGTGCTGTTCCATATTACATGAACTTAGAATCCAAATAAATTTCCCATAAAACTGCTTGCAGAAGTTGTGCTTATGGCATTCCATTTGCATCCAGGGCGGAATGAAACTGACTATAACTATTAACTTTTAGTATAAGAAAATCTTTTTCCCTTGTTACCTCTTCTGACACGCTCTCTGAATTATATTTGTCATCCCAGTACTGAGTGCATATTTTGTAAAGCTGCTGCACACTTAGCACCTGCAAAATATCAGAATAGATTTAGTGTGAGTGAATAAGAACGTGGGTTGTGTGTGTGACAGAAAGCACTTACTGGGCACAGATCATTGACAATCTCATCATATGAAATCCTGAACTTTTTGAATATGACCTAGACAACATAAATATATCTTGAGAATTCATATATCAGTATTGTCATAATGATAATTCAAATTGCATATTCTTTAACGAGACACAAAATAACCATCAGCTGCAATAAATGCCTATGTGAAATTTACCAAGCGGAAATATTAATTAGGGACCGTCTTATTTTGCTTGAACATGCGGGAGAAGTGCAGGACTTTATATGTAAGGGACTGACTTAAGGTTAATGTCAAGGGCAACATCCCGAAAGTGGTCTACGCTGGACGCTTCCCAATAGGAAGTGGTATTAGTTTTGTATGTACAGGCTCAAGCTATTCTAGTACAGTAGCAATATAGATTTGGAAAGAACGTGCTTTATTTACAAAGTATAAGATGTAAACCAGCTCGCAGAGGAGCCTACCATTTTTTTTTCCAAAAAAAAGGCTGATTACTCTTTGTTCGGGATCAGGACACATTGGAATGAAAGCAGTGGGTGAAGGGATTGAACCAGATCAGTAGATTGCATGTAAGGACCATCCCTCAAGCTAAATAAATATTTTACACCTAACTAAATCAAACTAACAATGTATCCCTAACAACATCCAACTAATGTATCATGGTCGCCAGGCCAGATGTGATGCTCTGCTGCTAACAGCTACACACATACAGTGCCTGCAGACATGACCAGAAAAAGCATCCACAACAGAACATTGGTGTCTTTCCTTTTTCTCCAAATAAAAAAAAATCCACTCTAGAAAGCTATTATACTCACTTTCCTCTATTCAGGTATGATGTAAAAATGTGACACCTTCAACAATCCGGAAACACCAATCATGAATAAGTGATAAGTCACTACTATAGCTTGTTGTTTAACAATTTCTCAGTTCACACTACCTAACCATGTTTTATATGACTTGGACAATCTATAAGCATAGGTCTGAAACTCTGAACAAACTGTTCAGGTGAGCTGTCCAAGATAGTAAATACTGGAACTAAAATAAAAGTCGCATACCAAGAAATCGACAGCTTGCCTGATATGCTTGAGTTCATCCAACGCAGACCCTGCATACTGTTAGCATATAACAGTTAGGTGGGAGCAAAATAAACAAAATGCATACTTAATGTTTATATTTGCACTTCCATATTGAGCAACGAGAAATACAATGATATAATAGTCCTATAAAATGATAGCAAGACCGCAAGATTAGAGGGAAAATAGAGGGGTTTTACAAGAAGAGCATATATCGCGCCCAAGAGATGCTAGTGTAATGGACAGTTTTGCTCCACCTAACAAGAGAACCCCCTCTATTGCTTTAAATTCTGCAAAGAAATATGTATCTAGGGTACATAGGAATTCAAAACTCATTTTAACTTAACATTATGGCTTATGCAACTAGGGAAAAAAGATTTCAACAACGTGCATCAGAGAAAATTGGTACAGAAAAGCTCAGCTTCATATATATGCAGCAACTGCACATGTATGATTACCTCTGGCTTGACTTCTCCACACCACACCTCTAGTTGTGCCAATCCTTGTTTCACATATTCTCCATTACTGAAAGAGCAGCATTCATGACGTACAAGAAGGCTGCAGAACAGTGTTGTGACATAGTAAGCAATCTATGCATTGGAGAAAAATGGCAAAGCACTAGATGGCTGAAGTCAGCATATAACTTACTTACTATTGAAAAGCTGTGCATTGATAAATGAGAAAACCTGGGTAAATATCTTCCGGATAAAATAGATGGGACCTGGAAGTTTAGCAATGTTTAGAACAATACCCAAAGTTATAACAAAAAATGTCAAATAAGTTAAACTTACACAGTTGTCTTGCAAAATTTTCAGGAGTTCATCAATTGTCGACTATTGCTGCCAATAACTACCTGAGTTGAAAATGACGCCCCCTTGGCCCAAAATTGGGAAA
>CM039120.1:41823656-42144212 GCA_022036555.1 Microstegium vimineum | reverse complement strand
GTCTCTGGGCAGCAGTGCTGGTCACCAGAACAGAATGTAACACAATTCAAAATGTAAAGCTAGAATGTAAATTGTGTTTGAATAGAAACCTTCCTAGAGGTGTAGGGAACCTCTAGCACCACCTAAAAGTGGTAGCAACACATCCACCGAGTAGATCGGGTCCAAACCCTAGAAATCACCTTGCAAACAATATATATCAAAGTATAGAGACAATCACAAGGAGACACAAGATTTGACTCGTGGTTCAGCTCGCCACCAAGGCTTGCCTACGTTCACGTTTGAAAGGTCTAGGTATGGCAGAGGGGGGTGAATAGCCTAATTAAATTTTCTACAACAACACTTAGCAAACTTATTAGAATAAAACACGGCGAAAAGCAAGTTTGCTCTATCTCTAAGGTTAGGCAAGCCACCTACCAAATCTAGTCACTAGCAAGATAACTAATAACACACAATTTAAGCTAGCATCCTAGAAAGTTCTAACAAAGCTACACAAGCTAGAGAGCTAATCTACTTTGCAAGTATGAAAGAATGTAATGCAAAGCTAGAGATAGGATGGTTACACCGACGTGAAGAGATGAACCAATAGATAACCAATCACAATAGGAAATCTACGGAGAGACAAGTTGACACAAGATTTTTCCTCCGAGGTCCACTTGTTTGCCAACAAGCTAGTCCCCGTTGTAGCGATACACCCACTTGAAGGTTCACGCGCTAATTGGCAATCCAAGCCAAACTCGTTCAAGGGTGCCGCACAACCAACACAAAGATGGGTATCCCCGAGCTACGAGCAATCCACTAGAGATACCTTTCGCGAACTCCCGCGGGGTAGGTTCAAGAACCCCTCACAATCCACCGTTCGGAGCCGGAGACAATCACCTTCCTCCGCTCAACGATCCTCGTCGCACCAAGCCGTCTAGGAGATGGCAATCTCCAAGAGTAACAAGAGCTCCACGATGACGACGATCACCAAGTGCCACTAGTATGCAATCAACAAAGCAATGCACTTGGATTCACTCTATCTCTTTAGAATATGTTAAATATGTTTAAAGGATGAGTGGTGGAAGCTTCTTAAGCAAGCACAAATGTGTGAGTGAGTAGAATGTGCAAGAGATGGCCCAAAGGGCCGGCCATATCACCTTATATAGCCCACACTCACAACTAGGCGTTTTCCCACTGAAAAACGCCTTCTGCGCCCACATCCGGACGCACTTTTCACTGGGGGTCCGGACCATCAACAGCGTCCGGACCCTCTTCCAGCCGAGAGCCAACGGCTCTGTTCCAGCCTCCGGTCGCAGGGTCCGGACGCACCCAAGGTGCAGTCCGGACCATCACACATGTGTCCGGTCGAGCCTCCGTTTGAACTTGCTTCTTCCCGCGCGCACTGCAGCGCGCTCCACGTGGCTCCAGACGCACGCAACAGTGTGGTCCGGTCCCTGCAACAGTAGCGTCCGGACCTCACGCAGGGAGCACTCCAGAGAGCGCTTTCCTCCGGACGCGCATCCGGTTCCTCCAACCGGACCAACAACAGCGTCTGGTCCATTCACCAGGGCGTTTACAGAGAGCTCCAAACTCTGAACGCAGCGTCCGGACCATAGAATGCGTCCGGACCTCTGTCCACAGCAGAGCCGACCTAGGGTGTGTGTCCGGACGCACACGAGATGGTCCGAACACACTCAAACCCTAACGTCCGGACCTCAGTCTGAAACCCTTTTGAGCTGCCCAACACTTATCCAACTTCTCCAAGCTTCCAAGAGCCAACACTAAGTGATCCCAACACTTGTGCATGTGTGTTAGCTTTTAGTTCACAATTATCTTGGATTTAGTTGGTTGTTTCCACTAGTTCAATTGATTTTAATGTAATGCATATGAACCTAGTGGCACATGATAACCGTAATCATACTTAAGAGCTCCCTCCTTGATAGTACGACTATTTATCCTAAATGTGATCACATCCTCTATGATGTCTTGATCACCAAACCGAAAATGGTTCCTAGCAATCACCTTTGCCTTCACACCATTTTCCTTTCCACCACCATGCTAGAGCTTGTGCCATCCACACTTGATTCACCTTGCTCCATCACATGGTATGTACCAACCTATCTCATGATTCACACTTAGAGATCAAGGTTAGTACTTAAGTGGGTTTCATCAATTACTCAAAACCAAAACACATGGGAGACTCTCGACGTTGTTGAGGTGCGCCACACAAGGCTTGCTCTTTCCTCGGTCTTAAGTCAAGAGAGTGAACTCTTGAGATGAGAGGAATGTATTAGCAATAGATGGGTGATACAAACTTCCTTAGGCTGCCACATGAAGGAGGCAAGCTCAAGGGCAACCTCTAGACGGCTAGGATTAAAGCTCCAAGAATAAAGAACTCAAACCCCCGGCCACCACTCAAACCAAATGCTTATAGGAGTGAAGATCCGAGGGAGAAGCTTCTTCTCAAGATTGGAGGCTCAATCTCTCAAAGGTTGATTGGAAATCAATGGAGGAGAGTGGTTGAGCACCAAGGGAGAGTGGGGAGAAAGAAGAGAGCTTCTATGTTTTGTTTCACGAAGTGAGAAAGAGAGAATGACAGAACTAGCCGTTGGGGGTGAGTGAGGGGGTAAGAAATACCCCTTCACTGCCTACTGGCTGAACAAGTCGCGGCAGTGCCGGCCTGTAGCACGGCACTGTCGGCCTGCCCGGCACTACCGGCCTGGCAGAAACTACAAGGAATAGATCTTCAATTTGCTGGCTGTTTTGCCCACTATTTTTGTGGAGGTGTAATGTGTTTGGATAGAGATTGCATTTGGTTCACTTGTTGGCATGCATGTTGAATCCCTCTTTATAGTACGGCATACCTAACTCAATTTCAATGTATAAAAGAATTTAAACTCCTTTGAGCTTGTTGTCATGCATTTTTGTAATTGGAGAGGTCCGCCAACCTGTTCCTCAACCTCCTTAAATTTAACGTGCTTGTCATACTCACAAAGTCTCATTAGTCTTCTAATTACGTTATCATGTCACCAAAACCCACTTAAGGCTTGATTGCACTTTCAAGATTTAAATATTATCTTGGAATTGGATTATTACAGTTGTGTTCTGTGTAATTTTGGTTGTGAAGAAACATGTCTTCATCTCTTCTTTGAATGCAGCTTTAGTTGTGACTATTGGTCCACCTTGTCAATCAACCGGAATCTCTCTCTTAGCCCGCTAGACATGATTTTACAAGCAAGAGCAGACTTTGGAGATAGAATTTTCAGAGAGATCATCATCACTGTGTGTTGTGGACAACAATGAATGGTATCATCTTTGACAATGGCCAAGCCAATTTGAATCTTTGGAGGAGACCGTTCAAAATCGAAATTGGATATGCCTGCAACAAGTCCAAGGCAGCTAGGAAAGCTATCACTTATTCTTTAGAGAGACAGCCTTCCTTAGTAATTTAATGTTATTTATTTTAGAGAGTAACAAAATCAATAAATTTAGCTAGTCTTTTTTACTAATCTCTTGGAGATGCTCTTAAGGTGTTTATTTTTGGATTCAAGGACTAAAGTTTAGTCTGTGGCACATCGACTATTCGTATATTAGACCCTGTTTAGATCCTACTAAAAAACTTTATGTCCTATCACATCAAATGTTTAGACACATACATGGAGCATTAAATGTAGATAAAAATAACTAATTACATGTTTTGTTTGTGTTTTCCGAGATGAATCTTTCAAGCCTAATTAGTCCATGATTACACACTAATGGCTACAATGCATGTATGTGCTAATGATAGATTGATTAGACTTAATAAAATTATCTCATGGTTTACAGACGAATTCTGTAAAAAAAATCATATACAACATGGGACACTTCATGTGATATCTGATATGACACCTAAAAACTCTATGCCCTAGGACCTCGACAACCCCTAATTAGAAGAACTAAACATGAACTAATTTTAAAGCAAATTGTAGAAGTCATGGCTAATTTATGAGACGAAATTTTTAAGTCTAATTAATCCATCATTAGCACCATATTAAAATCATGGACTAATTAGTCTTAATAGATTTGTCTCGCAAATTAATCCAATCTATACAATTAGTTTTGTATATAGTTTATATTTAATAATCTTAATTAATATTCAAACATTCGATGTGATAAGGACTAAAGCTTAGTCCCTAGCAACCAAACACCCCTTAAATAAGGTTTGGACATAGAATTCAATGCCTAGTTAAAATTTTTAGATTTTTTTAATAAAAAAACCACTTTTCCTCTCTCAACTTTTGCGAAACCCTATTTTTTTCCACAACAAACTATGAAACTTCGCAAACCACCTCCATCAACTTTTGAAACTGTATATTTTACCTCTCTATAAGTGGTTTTCGAGATGATTTTGTCTTTTTCTTTTTTATTTATTTCGGCTAACTTTTTAAGAATTATAGTACATCATAAAAAAATCATAAAATAATTTTTTTAATTTTGTTAGACTCCACGTAAGTAGATCTATATAGTGAACATACAAGGGTAGCTCCAGTGTTGCTGTCAAACCATATGGTTCGAGAAAGCCGAACTACAACATAGTTCGTTCTATCTAGTGTGAATACCGACTGGTAGGCTTGACATGACATTAAAGAATCATTTTTATCTATACAGTGTTGGCCTGCTGCTAGCATGCGAGGGGACATGCGTTGGCATCCGAAAAGATTTTTTAATGTCCATGAGTGCGAACCGTCTACAGGCTGCGCTGTTGGTTCTAAGTCTGCATCCTCTAGTGTGCTCGGTTCGTTTATTTCCTTCCCTCGGTTCGATTTCGGCAAATACTAGAGATGTTCTAAGATGGTATGATTTATAGAGTCTAACAATAAAAAATGTGCTTGTTTTTTTAACAGGAATATTTTACCATGCTTCAAACAAAAGCTAGTTTCCTCCCACTGTTAGCTTCTAAAAGGATCTTAAAGATAAGATTTGTAGGAGACAAGAACTTAGAAGAGACTAAATGATCCTCGTTTGATTTTGATAACTGAGTGTCAAAGACAATTTAGATGGACTAATTTATGTTTATGTTAAGATATACTGGTAATTAGTTCACAATTACACTAGTGTGAGCAACTTGAGCCATGGCCTATGAAGGTGAAAATGGCTTTATTTATGTTGCAATGCTCACTTATGTATCAACGAAGGAGCTTTATTGCATACGGGACGTGGCCACCCACCCCATAAGAGTGGAAAAAAGTTAATTATTCCCGGGACGTGATATGGTGTCAATGGTACAACTATTGCTACCGAATTGTACCGAAGATGAGCACAAGATGAACTCAACCTTCTGACCATATTCATGTTGTTGTGCTGGTGCACCACTGTGCGAGGTCAGTGCCCCATTGCACTCCACTAGAACAGCCACCGGTGGAGGCCTGCGGCCTCTGCGTGATCGAGGAGCTGCCTGGCCTGTCCCATTTCGTGAACCAACAGGCGATGCTGTCCCGCGCCCCGCGGCCAGTTCGTGATGAGCAGCGCGGACTGGTTGCAGCGCCGGCGAGCGAGCCTGCCCCGCCTGTCCATTGCTCGGTGGCCTGGCCGGAGCTCCAGTGAGCGAGCTCGCCTCGTCGTGGCCTGGCACTAGCGCCAATGGGCGAGGCTGCCCATCGCGCCCCCGCGCCGCGCCGCTAGCTGGCACCAACGTCATCGGGCGCGCCCCCTCCCCCTGCGCCGCGAGCTTTGGGCAGCGTCGGCCGGCGAGCGCGCCCCGCTGGAGGTGCGCCTTGATTTGCCACCACGGGCGAGCTGGCGCCAAGCATGCTGCGAGAGGCCACTGTTCCTGGGCGGCGACGACCAACGGCTCCTCCGCCCCATCCTCGTCTCCTCCGACGTCGTCTAGGATCTTTGTGTTTCGTTTTTTTTTCCAAGAGAAGGGGATAAGGGGAGAATGCATGCGTGAGTTCCGCACGTGGCGAGCAAGAGAACAGTTACGTGCACAAATAAAACAGAGGGGCATCTCGGTGCTAACTGACACGGTCAAGAACTCAAGACTGACACGGTCAAGGGAGTCGACTAACTAAAAAAGATGACAGTGCCATTTATGAAAGAAAACTTCAACTCAGAAAGTTCAAAAATTTCAATGTCCTGGAAGAAATATTGATTTATTTTAGTACCAAATAGATAATTACCTCACCTTTTTATATATGTATAGGTAAAGATAAAAAAGTTTGACATATAAAAAATAATGAGATGTGCAATTATTTTTTGTTAAAAAGTGATATATACAATTATTGGATGAAGGAAGTAGTGGCTAATTAGTTTTGTATCGTCGCAAGATTCTCTCTCGATTGTTTTAAGAGAAAAGTGAAAAGAAGGACCTGTTTGGATCCTATCTCTAAACTTTAGAGCCTTCAGTTTAATTTTTTTTGTCTAAACTCTAATATAAGGTGTGCTAAAATTTAGAGCTAAATTTAGACTAGCTGGTTCGAGGTTTAGCTCTAAAGTTCATGACCTAAATGGCGCTAATCACTTAATGCTAGAGAAATACAGCTGCATGTACCAGGCGTCCAGAAACATGCAACCAGCGCTAATAACCAACCTGGCTAGGTTAAAATTTCTAACTGCTTCTTTAGTTGCACAACTAAGGTGTTCTTTGGTTCATCGGATAGGAAGGCAACGTAAAAGATTTCCATTCGCCCCCGAAACAGTTGCTGAGCAACGGATCCCGCATTTTGTTTGGTTGCTGCGGCGGACGAGGACGGGAGTCGCAGATCGGGAGGATGAGCGTGAAGGGATGCGTTGCAGGCCAGAGAGGAGGGTTAATGGGATTGTATAGGCCTGTATCAGATACCGCCGTGATGGATTGCAGGCCAGACCAACCAAACAATATACAACGTGACCCGTTTGCGCTGTAAATGGATTACGGGCTGAAACGGCTGAACCAAACACCTCCTAAAAAGGGGAAAACAAAAGGGAAAGGACATGTAAGAGATCGAAGTAAAACAGCGTTCAAATGAAAAGACACAGAACAGAAAACTCCAGAACACATATTCCTTATAAAGTTATAATAATTTAACTATACAAGTCATTCACATTTCTCTGAAGACCCAAATCCAATCAAATCTGGATAAAAGAATGATTTTCAGCGGATCCCTAGCTCCTAACATTATACAACGAAGATATGAGGATTTGAGACTAAGTGCACTGCACACAGCCATCTCAGGAGGCAGAACAAAAAACCTATCCCAACTTCAACTAACAACTTACTTACCTATTCCCAACCAAGCCAACTGAAACTTGAGACAACAAACCAACCTATAAGGACAAAAAATAATTACACAGCACAAGGAGAATGGAAACCCTGGGTTGAATTTTACATTTGATGGAAGAATCTAAGATGTATCTGCGTATGCCCATGCAGTAACTCAGGCCCGCCCTTCCAGGGCTCAGCTCTTCAAGAATTGAAAGGCAGGAATTGCAGTAAGCTCTTGTGGTGGGGCAACATTCTGAAATTCTTTGGCATCCATAGAATCTGATATCTCCTCAAGTGATATGGGCATGCTACAGAAAATAAAATGTCAAGGATTAAGCAAATCCTCGGAATCATGCAAGCAACATAATAATGACACAGCAAATCCTTCACACACCTAATTTCATCATCAAGTAGAAAGGTGTTCTCCAGAGTGTCCTGGCTTGATTCCTTGGTCATCAATGTTCGCATCTCCTCAAGGACCTACAGTCAAGTAGAAAATCAATCAGCACCCACCAGGCTGCTAATAGTTGGCTGCTCTATATCCAATGAATAGGAAAAATGTCAAATTCAATGAGCAGAAACAAGTGTACAAGAGAAAAGGTGAAATTTGGAAGAAATAACATTTGACTGAACATAAGTGGTATTAATTATATTCAAAACCGTGCTGTTCCATATTACATGAACTTAGAATCCAAATAAATTTCCCATAAAACTGCTTGCAGAAGTTGTGCTTATGGCATTCCATTTGCATCCAGGGCGGAATGAAACTGACTATAACTATTAACTTTTAGTATAAGAAAATCTTTTTCCCTTGTTACCTCTTCTGACACGCTCTCTGAATTATATTTGTCATCCCAGTACTGAGTGCATATTTTGTAAAGCTGCTGCACACTTAGCACCTGCAAAATATCAGAATAGATTTAGTGTGAGTGAATAAGAACGTGGGTTGTGTGTGTGACAGAAAGCACTTACTGGGCACAGATCATTGACAATCTCATCATATGAAATCCTGAACTTTTTGAATATGACCTAGACAACATAAATATATCTTGAGAATTCATATATCAGTATTGTCATAATGATAATTCAAATTGCATATTCTTTAACGAGACACAAAATAACCATCAGCTGCAATAAATGCCTATGTGAAATTTACCAAGCGGAAAATATTAATTAGGGACCGTCTTATTTTGCTTGAACATGCGGGAGAAGTGCAGGACTTTATATGTAAGGGACTGACTTAAGGTTAATGTCAAGGGCAACATCCCGAAAGTGGTCTACGCTGGACGCTTCCCAATAGGAAGTGGTATTAGTTTTGTATGTACAGGCTCAAGCTATTCTAGTACAGTAGCAATATAGATTTGGAAAGAACGTGCTTTATTTACAAAGTATAAGATGTAAACCAGCTCGCAGAGGAGCCTACCATTTTTTTTCCAAAAAAAAGGCTGATTACTCTTTGTTCGGGATCAGGACACATTGGAATGAAAGCAGTGGGTGAAGGGATTGAACCAGATCAGTAGATTGCATGTAAGGACCATCCCTCAAGCTAAATAAATATTTTACACCTAACTAAATCAAACTAACAATGTATCCCTAACAACATCCAACTAATGTATCATGGTCGCCAGGCCAGATGTGATGCTCTGCTGCTAACAGCTACACACATACAGTGCCTGCAGACATGACCAGAAAAAGCATCCACAACAGAACATTGGTGTCTTTCCTTTTTCTCCAAATAAAAAAAAATCCACTCTAGAAAGCTATTATACTCACTTTCCTCTATTCAGGTATGATGTAAAAATGTGACACCTTCAACAATCCGGAAACACCAATCATGAATAAGTGATAAGTCACTACTATAGCTTGTTGTTTAACAATTTCTCAGTTCACACTACCTAACCATGTTTTATATGACTTGGACAATCTATAAGCATAGGTCTGAAACTCTGAACAAACTGTTCAGGTGAGCTGTCCAAGATAGTAAATACTGGAACTAAAATAAAAGTCGCATACCAAGAAATCGACAGCTTGCCTGATATGCTTGAGTTCATCCAACGCAGACCCTGCATACTGTTAGCATATAACAGTTAGGTGGGAGCAAAATAAACAAAATGCATACTTAATGTTTATATTTGCACTTCCATATTGAGCAACGAGAAATACAATGATATAATAGTCCTATAAAATGATAGCAAGACCGCAAGATTAGAGGGAAAATAGAGGGGTTTTACAAGAAGAGCATATATCGCGCCCAAGAGATGCTAGTGTAATGGACAGTTTTGCTCCACCTAACAAGAGAACCCCCTCTATTGCTTTAAATTCTGCAAAGAAATATGTATCTAGGGTACATAGGAATTCAAAACTCATTTTAACTTAACATTATGGCTTATGCAACTAGGGAAAAAAGATTTCAACAACGTGCATCAGAGAAAATTGGTACAGAAAAGCTCAGCTTCATATATATGCAGCAACTGCACATGTATGATTACCTCTGGCTTGACTTCTCCACACCACACCTCTAGTTGTGCCAATCCTTGTTTCACATATTCTCCATTACTGAAAGAGCAGCATTCATGACGTACAAGAAGGCTGCAGAACAGTGTTGTGACATAGTAAGCAATCTATGCATTGGAGAAAAATGGCAAAGCACTAGATGGCTGAAGTCAGCATATAACTTACTTACCTATTGAAAAGCTGTGCATTGATAAATGAGAAAACCTGGGTAAATATCTTCCGGATAAAAATAGATGGGACCTGGAAGTTTAGCAGATGTTTAGAACAATACCCAAAGTTATAACAAAAAATGTCAAATAAGTTAAAACTTACACAGTTGTCTTGCAAAATTTTCAGGAGTTCACTCAAATTGTCGACTATTGCCTGCCAATAACTACCTTGAGTTGAAAATGAACGCCCCCTTGGCAAACTTGATGACCCAAAAGAACGTCCTCTCACCATACTAGCTTTCACAGTTCTTGGGACCTGCAGAGACAACGTGATCCAAAAGTTTAACTAATGAAGACATTAAAAACATCGCAACAACTCATCCTCAAGGTATTGGAGGAAGGGCAGTTATGGCGTTTAGTGGGAGCTTGAGGTTTGGTGCAGCTTGATGTAGCTGCCAATCTTGACTCGGTAGCTTGGTAGATGTCATTAAGAGTCAAAGGAGTGCACGTAATGTAGGTGTGGGGTTGTGTTGTATTTTTTTAACAGCTCTCCCATGGATGCGAGGAAAAAAAACTAAAAGCACAAGAAGTACTTGCAGGTGAAGGCACTGAAAGTTTTTAAAAAAAGCAAAGGAGAGCTGTGTTTCATTCTATTAGAGTGGTGGGGTGGTCCCCAATAGAATCCTCGCGCATACAGGAACCAAATATGAGTGAGGCTATTACAGACTCAAGACTCTTACACATAGCGAACAACACAACTCGACCTAGCCCAACTGTCCTAGGTTGGAAACGTAAGCCCATGCAGTTAAGGCACTGAAAGTCAGAAACTGAAAAATAATTGGGAGCGGTAAATGCCAGCCTAGTCATGAAGGAAAGAAAGAAAAAAGGACCTTTTCCCCCTCAAATACGCAGGAGAGCTGTGTATCATTTCATTCAAGAAAATAAGAACCACGTAACCACTCAATCGTGCTTCGCTCCAGCAGCGAACCACAAAGCACCTTCCTATACAATAGCCCTTGCAACTCTATTTACTTCAAGTGAGACCGAGTAGAAGATGCAATCGTTACAGTGCTTCCAGATCTCCTAAGCAACAAGGATGATCAGAGAATTGGGGACTTTCCAAAACAAAGATGTACATCCTAAAAGAACATTCTTGTTAGAATAGGCGCCCTTTGGGCTGGTCAGGACCCTAATCGGCGCAGGACTGTTTGGGTTAGATAGATATGGCAGGCCAGATAGATACGGATACGGCAAGGACTCCCGATCCTTATAGGACTCTTGATCCTTGCCTGTATATATATGTAATTGTACCTTGCCTCATATCAATCAATCCAATCTATTCCTGATTATACTTTCCTTCATGGTAATCAGAGCCTAGGTCATTTTTTCTCTCTCTTCCGCTGCCCTAACCCGCGCGCCGGCTCCTCGCCGTGCTGCGCCCCCTTCCCTCCCCTTGCGCACGCCCGCGCAACCAGATGGCGACAACGCCTCCCTCCCCCAAGGGCCCCAAGGGCCAGCCCGTCGATACCGAATCCTCTGCTACCTTCCAGGAGGCTGACATCGCGCAGCAGCAGGCCGAGGCTCAGCGCCTGGAGCACGAACGCCTGGCTGCGCGCGACGCCGCCCTGCTCTGCGCGAAGGAGGCCGAGGAAGAAGCCGCTGCTGCCGCCGCGGAGCGTGACGCGGCCGCCCAGCGCGCGCGCGATGCTCTGGCTCGCGCGGCTCAGGCCCGCGCTGCCGTTGCAGCCGCCAGCCCACCCACGAGGCCCTCTAGTCCCCCCCGGCAGTGCCCCTACACCCGCCGTCGATCTCCCCGCCGCCATGCTTCATCATGAAGCCGTGGCTCTGCTGCAGCTCCACTCCCAGGCGGTCGCCGTCAACAACATCCGCAATCACGTCACTACTCTCTTGGACGTCGACTCCGGCAACTTCAACCGGTGGCGTGATCAGTTCTTGCTCATCCTCGGCAAGTTCTCCCTGCGGGATCACGTCACCACGGAGCCCCCAGTCCCGATTTCTCCTGACTGGGATCGGATGGATTGCGTCGTCAAGGCGTGGATCATCGCCACCCTCACCGACGATCTGGCAGAGATCATCTCCGCCCAAGGCTCCACCGCCCGCCATGCTTGGCTTGCTGTCGAGTCTCAGTTCCTCGGCAACCGGGAGGCTCGCTCCATCCACCTGGAGACATGTTTCCGGAACTTCGTTCAGGGCGATCTTTCTGTCACCGAGTACTGCCGCCAGTTGAAGAAGATGGCGGACGATCTCAACGCCCTCGGCGAGGCCGTGACTGACCGGACCCTTGTCCTCAACGTCATTCGCGGCCTCAACGAGCGTTTCAGTCATGTCGGCACGCTCCTCCGTCGCGCACGCGACGACCTCATCCTCGAAGAGCTCACCTTGGCGAACAGGAAGGACGCTCCCGCCACCGCTCTCGCTGCCACCTCTACGCCCAACACCTCCAGCAGCACTCCTGCGCCCTCCGGCTCGGGTTCCAGCAATGCTGGGGGCAGCTCCAAGCCCTTCAACAACCGCCGCAACAAGCGCAACGGCGGCAACAAAGGCAGCAGTAACGGCGGTGGTGGCCAGGGGACGCGACCTCCTGCTGGTGGCAACCAGCAGCAGTCCACCAGCGCGTAGCAACAACAGCAGCCTGCCCCCGGTGGTGGTCGCTCCTGGCCCAGCTACTACAACCCCTGGATGGGCTCGATCCAGATGTGGCCAGGAGGCCCCCGCCCTCCGTTAGCACCGATCCCGGTGCCCCCTCACCTCCAGGCGCAGCAACAGCAGGCGCTCCTCGCACAACAGCAGCAGCAGGCCTTCGTCACCCACAGCCAGGCTGCTGCCCCTGACGGTGCTGCACACTGGGTTGCCCCCGGGTACTACAACCCCGTGGATGGCCTTCCCTCCTGGGATCCAACGGCGCTTGCCTCCGCCTTCAGCACCACGTCCCTGACTCCACCTTCGTCCGGCGACTGGTATTTCGACTCAGGTGCTACCTCCCACATGACATCCCAGTCCTCCTCTCTTTCACATATTCTTCCTTTGCGGTATCCTACTCCTTCATCTATTGTCGTAGGTAATGGTTCCGTCATGCCTGTCACTGCTACTGGTTTTACAGAGTTGTCTCCTTCTTTGCGTCTTAATAATGTTCTTGTGTCACCACAACTTATTAAGAATCTCATCGCTGTCCGCCAATTTACTATCGGCAATAATTGTTCTGTGGAGTTTGACCCTGCTGGTTGTTCTGTGAAGGTTCTTCCCTCCCGGACCGAGATCGTCAGGTGCAATAGCTCCGGGCCGCTGTACCCTCTGCGCCTACCTCCAGCTCACTCCCTTGTCGCTCAGGCTTCTTCCCCGCTGTGGCACCGGCGACTTGGCCACCCTGGTCATGAGGCGTTGTCCAAACTTGCGTCCAGCACTTCGTGCCATATTAGTGATTGTTCAGATTTGTGTCATGCTTGTCAGTTAGGGCGTCATGTTCGTTTGCCCTTTTATGCGTCCACCTCTCGTGCGTCTAGCAAGTTTGATCTCATTCACTGTGATCTGTGGACCTCCCCGGTTGTCAGCGTCTCTGGTTATAAATATTACTTGGTTATACTTGACGACTGCACTCATTACTTGTGGACATTTCCTTTGCGCCTCAAATCTGACACTTTCAGCACGCTGGCTCAGTTCATCGCCCATGTCTCCACTCAATTTGACACACGTGTCAAGTCGGTCCAGTGCGACAATGGGAAAGAGTTCGACAACTCGAGTACTCGCCACTTCTTCCTCGCTCAGGGCATCCATCTTCGCATGTCGTGCCCCTGCACCTCGTCTCGGAACGGTAAAGCTGAACGCATTATTCGTACCATCAATAATGTCATTCGCTCACTGCTCTTTCAAGCATCTATGCCTCCCTCCTATTGGGTGGAGGCCCTCTCCACAGCCACTGTCCTCCTTATCATATTGCCTACCAAAACTCTCCAGCTCTACACCCCACTTTGCATTATTTGCAAAGCTGCCTACGTATGATCATCTTCGGGTTTTTGGTTGCAAATGTTATCCAAACATATCTGCACACACACCTCACAAACTCGGTCCCAGGTCTGCTCTCTGTGTCTTTTTAGGCTACTCCTCCCACCATAAAGGATACCGCTGCCTTGACCTTTCCAGCAATAGAGTTATCATCTCCAGGCACGTCATCTTTGATGAAACAGCCTTTCCCTTTGCTGAACGTCATGGTCCTAGCACCCCGGCCGACCTCGAGTTTCTTGATTTTACTGATGATGTGGTGCCAGCTCCTATTGGACCCTCGCCCACTTTGTTTCCTGCAGGCACGTCTCCCAGCACCTCCGACGCTCCTGCTGTCCCTGCCGGTCCTCGTGTGGCCGACCTTGGGGCACCTTCTGGCGACACCAGCGCCCCTGCCGGTCACTCTGTGACTGTGCCTGGGGCGCCCGAGGCTGCTGATGACTTCCCGGTGCCGACGCTCTACATCCCACCGGCGCTCCGGTCACCGGGGCCTCCTTCCTCGCCACGCGCGGCATCCGCGACGGGGCCTCTCTACGTCCCGCCAGCCCTTCGTGCTGGCGCGTCGTCACCTACCTCGTCGACGGGTTCAGCGCCACCACAGGCGCCCCGCGGGCCTCCGCCCGGATTTCCGCCTCTTCGCCCCGAGCGCCTCTTCGAGCACCACTACAGCCGCCGGCCTCGACCTCCACCTGTGCCCGCATCGCCAAGTACTACTGCTGCCTTGCCTAAGGGTGTCGTTCCTGTTCGCCCCGTGAGCAACCAACATGCTATGGGCTCGCGGGCGAAGAGTGGTTTTCGGATGTCGGCCACTTATCACACCGTCTCGCTCTCTCCAGTGCCGAAGACTTTCCGCAGTGCTCTTGCCGACCCCAATTGGCGAGCGGCTATGGAAAAAGAACATCGTGCCCTTCTGCAGAATGACACCTGGGCTCTCGTACCTCGCCCCCCTCGGGCCAATGTTGTCACTGGCAAGTGGATCTTCCGGCATAAGTTCAAGTCTGATGGTTCCCTTGAGAGGTACAAGGCCCGCTGGGTACTCCGTGGTTTCACTCAACGTCCTGGTGTGGATTTTGATGAGACTTTCAGTCCGGTGGTGAAGCCTGCTACTGTCCGCACAGTGCTCTCGCTGGCTCTTTCACGCAACTGGCCCATCCACCAGCTCGACGTTAAGAATGTCTTTCTCCATGGGACTCTGAATGAGACAGTGTATTGCCAGCAGCCCTCCGGGTTTGAGGATCCTACTCGTCCTGCGTATGTCTGCCTGCTCCAGAAGTCCCTCTACGGCCTCAAGCAGGCCCACGTGCTTGGTACAGTCGAATGGCTACCTACCTTCTGTCCATCGGTTTTGTTGAAGCTAAGTCAGATACATCACTCTTCATTTACCATCGCGGCTCCGACACAGCTTACTTGTTGCTCTATGTGGATGACATTGTCCTCACAGCTTCCTCTTCTGATCTTCTTCGGCGGATCATCTCAGCCCTGCAGCGAGAGTTTGCCATGAAAGATCTGGGAGAATTGCATCACTTCCTCGGTATGCAGGTTCAGCGAAGCAGTGCTGGTTTACTCCTCTCCCAGCGACAGTACATGTTGGATATTCTGGATCGCGCTGGTATGGCAGAATGCAAGCCTTGCTCTACTCCAGTTGACACCAATCCAAAGATTGCTGCAGCTGACGGGGCCCAAGTGTCTGATGCCACAGACTTTCGCAGTCTTGCTGGCGCCCTACAGTATCTGACATTCACCCGCCCGGACATTACGTACGCCATTCAGCAAGTGTGCCTTCATATGCACGCCCCTCGAGAGCCTCATCTTGCTGCCCTGAAGCGGATTCTCCGGTATATCCGAGGCACACTTCACCTTGGTCTACTGCTGCGACCATCTTCCTCTACGGATCTTGTCGTTTACACCGATGCTGATTGGGCTGGTTGTCCAAACACTCGCAAGTCCACCTCGGGCTATGCGGTGTTCCTTGGTGATAACTTAGTCTCCTGGTCATCCAAGCGGCAGAACACAGTATCAAGATCCAGTGCTGAAGCTGAGTATCGCGCAGTGGCTAATGGAGTTGCAGAAGCCACCTGGCTGCGACAGCTTCTCATCGAGCTGCACACGCCCCTTCGGCGCGCCACGCTGGTGTATTGTGACAACATCAGCGCAGTCTACATGTCCTCCAATCCAATTCAGCATCAGCGTACCAAGCACATTGAGATTGATCTTCACTTCGTTCGAGAGCGAGTTACCATTGGTGATCTCCGTGTCCAGCATGTTCCTACCACTTCACAATATGCGGATATCTTCACCAAAGGGCTGCCTTCTTCGGTCTTCACGGAGTTTCGGTCCAGTCTAAACGTGCAAAGTGGCTGACGTTTAGACTGCGGGGGTGTGTTAGAATAGGCGCCCTTTGGGCTGGTCAGGACCTTAATCGGCGCAGGACTGTTTGGGTTAGATAGATATGGCAGGCCAGATAGATACGAATACGGCAAGAACTCCTGATCCTTATAGGACTCTTGATCCTTGCCTGTATATATATGTAATTGTACCTTGCCTCATATCAATCAATCCAATCTATTCCTGATTATACTTTCCTTCAATTCTTATATTAGCCTAGAGGAAGTGTGCAATATGTTAAGTGTATGAAGGCCGCCCTCAGAGTTGCAGTTGCCAACTTTTCACTTAAGCACAGATTCGAGAGTATCGGCTTCACTTGATCAAACCCAACTCTTCAGATATTCCACTTCCATCTTGAGTTTGAGGGGGGGGGGGGGGGGGGAGGGGTCTAAGTGTATGAAGGGCTATCTACTATAGGCCCATATGGCCCATGATGCTCTGTATATATAGAGAGATCTCAATTAATGGAGTGTTGATATTCTCAAATTCCCAAGGTTACTAACACAACCGATTGACACAAGTATTGAGTTGCATGCACCGACCAGTTCAACCCAAAAGCTTAAGTTGATGGGGAGAGGTGGGCAATTCACTTATACTCCAAATTGAGTTGCATGCACCGACCAGTTCAACCCAAAAGCTTAAGCTGATGGGGAGAGGTGGGCAATTCACTTATATTCCAACAACAAGGTTACCAATGAAGATCACATGGTAAGTAAGATACCTGAATAGCATATGCCAACAATGTAGAAAGATCTGTCTGCACATTGTCTCGTATCATACCATATAAGCCTTCCACAAATGCTGTAAGTTGCTGCTTAAAAAGAAAAGCAGGATACTTTGCCTCGATTTGGCGCACAAGGTCCATATCAACCGTGATGTTTGAAGAGCGGAATACCTGTAAAAATGACATCAGCAGATGTGATCATCAAGTGCCAACCTTATATAATGAGTGTTAGAATATGCGCCTGCTGTAGAGGCCTTGGGCCTGGCGTCCAAGCCCATGGCTGGACTGCCTTATGTTTAGATGGTAGATTAGGCAAGGATTGGGTGTTTCTATAAACCCTAATGATCCTTGCCTATATATGTATATGTACCCCCTGTACTCTTGCCATCTAATACAATTAATCCCGAGATATCTTCTCTCAATGAGAATAACAAAACTATGGCATGCTAAGATTCAGAACACATTGTAGAGACGCACCTTACACCCAATATTTGGAGGGGGGTGACCTTCATATATATATAGCCAATATGGCGGTATACAAGGAATACAATCAAGTATACATAGCAGGTGCCAATTATAGCTAATCACATATAGACCTGCCTAATATATCTAATACACATCCTCTCAAGATGGCACCATGAAGAATTTGGATCATAAACAACAAAATATGCAACCAGAGATAAGTGTTCCAATGCACCTTGTACCCCAATTACTCCATGTTCAATGAAAACCTTTTATTCTTACGCAAAAATGTACTCAAAATCACAAGATTGATTCTTGTCAAGAGGACATGCATGTTTTTGAGAAAAGAGAAGTATGTGAGTCAACTCCAAGAGTAACTGATGAAACGTACCATCCTCCCCAGGAATGATGATTGAGTCTGTGGCCTTTTCTGTGGACTGGTTCCTGTTGAGCCCGCAGCTTTTAGGCTCTTTTGAAGCATGATCAATAAAGTTGATGAATTTGATAGCCAGTATGCAAGATCCTCATTGCTATCGTGCTTCTGAAATACAAACAACAACAATCGTTGAAGAACAAATTTACTGAGACATAACTAGGAAAAAATGTTTGTGGAACATGGACCCTTCTAAAAAACATATAGAACACAAAGCACAGGATACCTGCATCGCAGAACCAAAAATTTGAATAAGTCGATCAAAAACACTTGTTTTCTCTGTTTCAAAGATCTTCCAATGAACAAGACACTTATATATGGTTATTGCAGCAACCGGCTTTCCTTCACTATAGCCAATATTTTCACTAACACAGTTTATAAGTGCATCAACACTCTCCTGCAAGAAGTATATGGTTCAATGGAGGTTCACATGATATATCGTCCTATAAACACACTAAATGGTTTAAAACATACATGCTGCCTCTCAAAAAGGATGCTCTAGGCTGTCCAAAGCTCCCATAATCTTTGGGAGCAGGAGGAGTTCCATGAGGTGTCTGGAGAGAGTGATCAATTTTAGATTCAAACATAACAGAAATAGTAGTTGGCAATTGAATATATTATATGCTTCTGACCTTTTGTTCATCAATGCGTGGACTGCCATTAGTCAAATTCTGTAAAGGTAGAAAGACATTGAAACATTTCAACAATGAAAATGTGTAGTTTAAAATATTAACAAGTAAAATATGCAGAAGTAGAAATACAAAAAAGAAAACACCAACAGGTGAACATTTGTACTAAAATGTTTGTATGACTCGAGGAATGGAGAGACCACATACAGATTTCGGAGATGCGTTTTCAGGTATTGTTCTAACAGGAGTACGCAACAGCGCCTGCTGCCGAAGTAGTTGATTTTCTGCTTCCATAGTAGTTACCTTTTCTTTAAAACTGCCCACCATGCAGAATAAACAATTTTCAATGCAATCCGTAAAACTTGTACATGATGCATCAGCATAAAAAAAGATTACATATGTACTTATGTAGACAACGCCAACCTTAGCATTGTGTTAGTCAATTCATTTATCTTCGACTCAGCATCTGTAGCTTTCTTCAGCCACTCTTCCCTTGCTTTCTTCATTTCTTCAAACTTCTGTTCTGTTTCATCAATTTTGGTCTCAAGAGAGCCCACTAAAGCCTAAAAGTTTAAAACAACAGGGCCATGTCACCACCTTTTGTAGTAATACAAAGGAAAGATAGGAAAGAGATAAATGAAAGGAAAAGAAATGAATGTATAGAGCCAGATGATATCACAAGCTTCAGTGAAAGAACTAAGATAAATCAAGAGGCACTTCCAATCAGCAAGCAAGGGCTACAAGGAAAAGGTGAGCATTTCACCATGACCATTTGCTAGAATTCACCAGGTAAGATTGGGAAGTTTCTCCAAGGCTATACGATGGTTGAATGGTGGCTGTTCAGTAGTGGTGTCGAAACCATGTTGGAAAACCAAAAACAATAGTAGATTAATAAAAAAAATCACAGATAAGCACTAAGAGATGACTATAGTGGATTCAAAATCCAAAAGTACAATTTATCAATTTAATGGTCAAAACAGACCATGCTTATGTTTTGAGTTACAGACAACTAAAGTTACTAGGCTAATTCGCATCAACAATATTTAAGCATAGGCTTTGGAGAACCGCCGTTGGGTCTCAAAGGTACACACTCTGTCCCAGTCCTGAGAGAGTATCTCCTGATATAGGATTTGGTTGATAGTATGTTGCTGCAAGAGAAGGCTGAAGATCAGCACCGATGGAAGCTCACCAGGTCTGGTATTTATTCTAGCAAATCAGCCTATAATGCTTACTTTCGTGGCTCCATTCGCTTTGCTACATGGAAAAGAATTTGGAAGAGCTGGGCTCCTCAAAACTGCAAGTTCTTCATCTGGTTTGCAATCAACAACAGATGCTGGACTGGTGATCGTCTAGCAAAGAGAGGATTCCCTCAAGCGGCCTGTCCTCTTTGCAATCAGGCTGGAGAGGTCCATCCAGCATTTGTTGATCTCTTGTGTCTTTGCTAGACAGGTCTGGTTTATTATTTTTCAGACATCAGGGTTGAGCTCCATCAGTCAGGTTTCTACTACCAAATTTTCAAGTTGGTGGTACCAGGCAATCAAGGTAACTAAGGAGATGAAAAAATAGCTTAATACATCATTTCCCGGGTGGCCTGGGAAATTTGGAAGCACAGAAATGAGTGTCATTAATGGTGCAAGTCCAAGCATCACAATTTATTGCAGACAATCACAAATGAATGCATCCTATTGGTTGGGTTGCTTGTTCTGTGTTAAATTTTTCCCTAAGTTTTTGTTGGTACTCTTTGTCACTTTGCCTGTGCTAGCCTAGTTTCTTTGGCCTTGTGTCCCATAGTCACAGGTCTCATTAGTTGTGGAAGGCTAGTTGCTCTGGTCTAGTGTTTCCCTTCGGGAGGGGGATTCTTCTCCCTCTGTACTTTTCTTCTTTTTTTTTTCTTTCTTAATGAAATGATGCGCAAGTCTCTTGCGTGTTCGAGAGAAAAATCTTTAAGCACAATATCACGACTTGTAGCAACATGGTTATGTTCAAACAATATGGTTTCATATGGTTCAAGCCTCCATAAGTACCTGCAAAACTAAATCATTCCCATTCAAGACTAAAGTTTCCTGATCTGCTCAAGGCAGCAGCACCATCAACCAGATGGAGGATTAGCATGATTTGGGGCATAGCTCATTAGCATTTCTCGTAGTTAGGATACTAAATATTGCAGTCTACAAAGTGTACTTTGATTCTCATCAAATAAGTTTGCCTTTAACTCCTTAGCACAAACTTATGATGTAGGGTTATGCAATATGCATTTCACTCAATTGGAAGGTTCTCAATAATATATTACACCAGCAGATGAACAAATCTGATGCAATGAACAGCAAACTCATTCACCATACATACCTTAAGATTCTCATTCTCAGCAGTGAGTTTATCAACAAGAGTTGTATCAACTTGGACCTCTGGTACTAACGAAGCTTTCTCCAGCGCTTCTTTTGCAATTTCCCGTTCCCTTTTCAACAGATCATTGGTCTCCTTGGACTGTAATTGCAGTTCCTGCAATTGTTGTTGCAACTTCCGATTTTCTTGTGTCTTGGCTTCTTCCGTGTCAGTCTGCAGGCAGAGAAAACGTGCATAAGGTACTTACAGAGGCATTAGATAATTAGAGCTAATATGAATGTTTTTAGGGCATGTTTGGTTTCTTGTATCTACACCAGCCAGGCTCCATGGACGCCGTGTTTGGTTGCCTGCGCGATGGTTTAGGCCTGTCCCGTGGCGTGCAGAAGGGACCAGCAAGCCTGGCTCTCCAAGAACGAGAATGAGATCCATTTCTCCACAGCCAGGCTCTTGGGATGCAATTTATTAGCAGGTTAATGATGAAATAGCATAATTTAAAGCATATTAATATATCTCAAAGTAAATTGAGGCTTGATATGTTGAAAATAAGTATGGAGTAATATACAATCGATTCAAGCAAAACAAGTGCTCTGCTCAGCCTGGTCTTCTAGATTCAGTGAAGCAAACAACAAGTGGTTGCATGCCTTTGGCCTGTCCCTGCGCAGTACAGCTGGTAGATACCAGCCAGGCTCTCCTCAGTGGTGAACCAAACAGGCCCTTATTGACCTAGGTTATGCCAACAGTTACAGTCCATGTTACAAAGTTACATATCTATTTTAAATTAACCTTAAATGGATAAAGTTTTCCACAAATCTGGGAGTTACTACTATATTATAGTAGTAATACTGAAATTCAGACAATGGATAGCTAATTTGCAGTGAACAATTACAATAGGCATATGTAAGATGATTGACCATCTCCATTAAATACCATGCACTTCCTAACTCATATGATACATTGTTTATATATTCTGTAAACAAAATGGGCTATAGGATCCACTTGCATCCCTAGATTACAATCAACTTCAAACTGGCTGAAACTGGAAAAGAACTAGTTGGCTTTAGAAGCTAACTGTATACAATAGAATGATAAATAATAAAAAAGTTAAGATAACCACAGTTCGCAAAAAACCCACTTAAGTACATTCATGTGCTCTAGCGACCGCATATCTTTGGACCCTTTCAGAAAGTTGACTCTATAGTTCATAATACATATGTTGTGTGGTCAACATGAGTGGAGTTTTCTTGGTTGGTCAAATTTTTTTAATGCCCCTTCCATGCAAATATATAAAGCCAGAGCATCTGTCAAATAAAGTAAACCAAAACTTTACCCTCATGTGTTTCTCTAGTTGCAGCCGCCAGGTGAGCTCCTCGACTTGCTTCTCTAATTTATTCTTGGCAGCTTGAAGAGCACCAGTTTCTTTAGCAGACTGAAAATACAAAAAATAAAGGTGAAGTGAGTAGATAATGTAGCTTAAATAATGATTAGTTTACATAACTCTGAGTCTCTGACTCAGTTCCCATTGTTGATCCAGGCTCCAGAGTACCAGAAGTGTAATGGCTAGACTTATGGCCATTAGGTGCAGTTGAGGATGAGTTGGCCCATAAGGACCATAAGGCTTTTACTGACCATAACTCCATAAGGAGTTGGCCTATAAATCGGGGTTGGCCCATGAAGACATGGCCTCATTTTCATGTGTATATACACAGTTGTCAATCGATAGCGTAATGATATGTACACCTTTTTCTATAATTCATCAGACATCTCTTATGCATAGACATTGGAATAAAAAGAAATACCACAGAAGCACGCCAATAACTAATAAAGTAAAATACAGTCAGGCCATTTACAACAGAGCTTCTTACCATTTTAAGTTTCCGAAGCTCTTTTCTGGCCACTCTTCCTCTCCAAGCACATTGAGTAGCAATGGCTGCCTTCTTCAAGCTCATGAATCTAGAGCGTGCTACATAACTACGCCAGAAACTCTGTGGAGGACAAATCAGTAAAAGCGAGGTTGATGTATTGGACCATAAATGAAGTGAAAGAGTGATTAGTAAAATATGGAATTATGGATACAGATGCACAGGCTTCAACGGGCATCTAATTGAATAACGATACTTGAAGAAATAAAGCTACTCAAGATTAAAAAGAAAGTCATCTCGAATTCTTAACTTGGTAATTTCTTTGTGGTATAGGCAACTAATAAAACATGCACTTAAAAATTATAATCATTAGTGTAAATACAAACATATTCAGGAAATGGAGGTGCAGAAAAGATATAACAATCCCTAGGTAAACATGATAGATTTTAGTCAATAACTGAATATGGATGCGAAAACATAAGCATAGTTTGACTGCCCTAGCAGCATGATCCAAACCATTTATTTATACACAAAAAATAAGACTTTGAACGGATGACTGAAATTAGATGCTTTTAATTTAAAGAAACTAAAAAAGAGATCTGAGAAAGATCATACCTGAATGATCACCGCAGCATTTGTTTGCTGACGGGACTGGAGTTCCTTGCGAGCAGCCATACCACGTAGACCAGATTGGATAGTAGTTGATGCAGTACAGAGATTTCTGTAGCTTTTCCTTGCAAAGTGCATACGATAGCAGGTTTGTATGGTCAATGAAGCAGCCTCCCTACGGAGATCTTCGTAATAATGTCTTGCAATTTGTCCTTCAGTTATCACAGTTCAGCAATCATTATCTCCACTTCAAAATCAGAGAAATTACTAAAACATTTTTATATTTTCAGTACTAATTAAGATGTACCTCTGCAAATAGCCTGGAGTTGAGTAGTAGATATTCGGAGTTGGATGAATTTTTTGCGAGCCAAGTATGAACGTACTTTTCTCTGGATTTTACTAGCAGAATGGGCCAAGACCTCAGTTCTCAGAGCATCTAATTCAGCCATTTGACCAGCACGCAAAAACAATTTAGTTTTCCCTATCTGTAAATTACAAAGAGTAATTCAAATTAGCATATTAAAGCTAGAACTACAGAAGCAGCAACTTGTCCAGATGAGGATGGAGATGTTGCATTGCACTTAATGTTTCTCTTATTAACAATTCCCGTGATGCAATAATAAAATATATACAAGGCTGTCCTCAACTTTATTTTTGAGGAATTGCAAACATGTTTCTCATGACATCAAGACAACATGTCCATTGTTTGGGTTGAATTAACCCAATCTCCTAAGCCATAGAACCATAAAACTAAAGTAGAACTAACCTCCACATGGGATTTTTCTGGGAGCAACATAAAGGCTGCGGCAAGAAAGTACCATTCAACTAGAACTGCTTACTGTAGTGGCCTTTTAGGGCCTGTTTGGAACACAGGAACTTTACATGAATCATGCAGGAATTTTACAGAAATCAGTTTAAATTCGCAGAAAAACACAGGAACAAGAACAAAAATCCCATTCCAAACAGAGACTTAGTATTTACAAGATTACGAGAATATAGGAAATATGTTGAATCATGATAAAGGAAAACAGTAGAGAAGCCAAAGAAAGACCGAACATAGTACTATTCGAAAATGATTGATTTAAACACATCAAAACTAATAATTTCAGCCACCTGTAGCTGACCTGATAGCCTGTGAGATTGACTTTCTCAAGAAGCATGTTTGTAGCAGTAACTTCATCATAACTGCCAATGTCCAATATAACAGTAAGTACAAACTGTAAGATCAGATTGGAAACCAAAATGCAAAATACCAGATCAAGGTATTAAGAATACCTTTCACCAAGAACTTCAGGTAGTAAAACACCAAAACGGTCAACAAATTCATCAAATCTCCTCCTTGTTGGATATCCTAGACAGCTTATTCTTATTGCCTCTAATACTCCCTGTTTACAATATTAGGTAATGTATCAGTTTAGCATCGCTATCTTCAACAGGTAGTTCATAAAAAAACTGCATTAAGTGCGAGATTTAAAAGCATAAAAATCCCTGGCCATACCGCTATTATGCGTACTGCAGAAAGTAGATATTATATAATATACCCCCAGTCCCAGAAAGTGTGCACTTCTAACTACAGTGCTAAGTCAAGGCCATCTTCATTTGACCAATTTTTTACAAAAAACTACTAATATTTATTATATCAAATAAGTGTCATTAGATTCATCATGGAATGTATTTTAATAGTATACCTATTTGGAACCATGATTGCGGACACTGCTTTCTATAAATTTAGTCAAACTTGAAATACTTTGACTTTGACAAATCCAATGTACACTCTTTTTTGGACAGCAGTACCTGTATGCTGTATACTGTTTTGTCCACATGATTGTCTTTTGTCCTTAGATCAGTTCAAATGAACAAAGGTTTAGCAGCCTCCATATATGGTTAAATAGGGAAGAAGAACAGATGGTTCAAAAAAATTTTGATTTACCAGAATAAGCGGGTCCTTATTTTTCTATTCAACCATTCTATATCTGCCAAAACATGTACTTCCAGTGAAAATACTTGTGACAATGTCTTACCCCACATCGAAGTTGCTGGAGAACATTACTGTTCTCAAAAATCGCTGGCTTGAGAACATTATTAGGCTTTATGCAGCGGATGTAATGTGGCTCAGTTGCACTCAGAGTTTCCAGCAAAGCTTGTAATTGTTGCTGGAATGTTATCAGAAACGGTAAGTTTCCTGATAACAAAGCCATAAAGGATGGGACAAGCAAGATTCTGTTTTACCTTAAAGCTTGAACCTATCGATGTAAATTTCGTAGATTTAGTTGATTCTTCAGAAAGTGGAAAAAGACTAGAAACAAATGAACATCTCGAATCATGTAACAAAACTTGATGCTCATTCACAGCATAATCAATGTTCTTATCCAAGAACAGATCTGTTTGATACGTAACCTGCAAAAGAAGAAAATGGTGTTTATAATGTGTGCCATACTCGGATAATCCATTCAATTATAGAAAGATATGATAGCACCACAGAACTACTTCATCTCCAGGTTAAATGTATGGATCATGTGCAGTAAGTGATTTTGTGGCCAGCAACAGGAACAAAGCATAAGCTGAAAAGTTGCTTATTGGGAAAAGGGGAATTATTCTAAACTTACAACCTTTATCTACATGTAAATTGGGTTTATGCACACTGACAAAGTCCACAAGAATGCATCTTACATTTCATGAAGAATGTAAGAATTGTTCTTTCAAACGATGGTAGGGCAGACAGAACAAGTATGTTCCTTACATTTCCAGCGTAGTGATGAATAGTGAAATCAGACCGTGAGAACTTTGGCCTACTGAAGTGTGGGTTCCCCTTAAATTTTTGATACAGCTTTTCAGCAAATATTTCATGGGTTGAATTTCGCAACATGCTGAAGCACAAAAGACAATGTTAGAAAGTCACAGAACTACAAACAAGATATTCACGGTTCACTTACCAAGTTTCATCCAGTAGAGCAATTACACCCCCTGGTTTCTGTATTGAAAGAAAGATGTCAAAAAATGCAATCTCACAGCATAGCTAAACTACAATGGAAATTTTTAACTAAGATCTCTAGATGGTTAAAAAAGTTGCACATTGAACTCAGACCCATCCAGTTTGTTCAATAATTATTGGTATCAGATAATTCCACATTCAATCCTAGGTTACATGAGTCTACAATAATAATTAAAAAGGCAAGAACTAGCTGAAGGCAGGTGAAGAAAATGTCACAAATTCACATTGGTGCAAAAACGATCATACCAATGCAGAAAATAAATATATATGGATAATAAAAGAAAGCATTGCAAAGAACACCATATGTTGTTCACCTTCTCAATAAGATCAAGAATCTCTTGGTTATCTACGAACTGGATATAACTCCAATCAATTTCTTCCTTTGTATATTCTTCTTGTTCCATCTTAAACACATGCTGCTCATGGTACATATAAAAGAATCATTACACACTGACACAAAAAAATTATTTGAAAATGATAAAGCATAGAATGAAGAACATTCTCAAGAACTGAGACTTTCATTCTCTAACCTGATTAAAGTGTTGCTGCAGCTTCTCGTTAGTTAAGTTGATGCAAAACTGCTCGAAACTGAGGCATATCATAATATCACCATATAACAGTTGTTAAGTTTCGTATCATCAAAAGATAATAAGATGGTTTCATGTCATACACAACATTCACTAAGTAGAGTTATGGAAGATTTAAGGCACTTAATAATTAGAGTATATAACTTCGCTATTACTATGCATCACCGTAACCAGTGCAGCCATTAGCTGCAGAAACTACATGCTGCGACCTCTAAAAAGAAGAGCACATATTCCAGCCAATTTTTTTTTTTTGAAAGCGCAGGAGAGCTGCGATTCATTGTATTATAGAGATGAAAAACAGGAGGGTCCCCAACAGGATCCTCACTCATACGGGGACCAAATATGAGTGAGGCAATTACACAAACTCAAGACTCAAACACATAGCGAAGAAACATGACTCGACCTTGCCCTAGTCTACAAGCACCAGCCCTAGCCCTTGTAGTTTCTTCGCCCCAGCCAAGCACCACAGGCTGTGCTCATTCTTAATTTCACTCCAAATCAAGCTAAATGAAGGAGAATTCCCCTCAAAAACACAAGCATTCCTATGTTTCCAAATAATCCAAGCCCCTAGAATAATTAAAGAGTTCACTCCTTTTCTGTGTTCCTTGCTAACTCTGCTCATTGTTTTGCGCCACCAGTCAGCAAAACTCAATTCATTTTGTTGGGGGGCAGAATCTGCTAGGTTCAACGGGGTGAGTAATCTGAATCATACTTGTCTAGCAACCACACATGTTGATTCCAGCCAAATTTTGAACCCAGAGTCCCCATTCATGTCAGCAACAACATCATGTTGTTTTCTTTTTGTGCGGCAAGTGTTATGAACCAAGACCATAGCTACATATCCTTTTTATTCTTTTGAATCTTCACAATTACCACACTTACAATATGTGAATTTTATTTAGCATGTTTTGGGCCTGTAGTCACAATATGAATTACACTTTCTTCTTTGGTCAAATAAGCTATTTTTCCGCTTTACAAAAGAGCAACTTAAATCATTTTAAAGCAACTTGGAGGATCTTTTAACCCTGGTAAAGCCTATTGCTATATAAAAAGTGAAATCAACATGCATATCGAATGATTATCACAATATGCACTCTGTTCTTTATTCCATATATTTGGAGTTCCTTAAAAATGTCGCAACACCAAAGAGCCACTCCAAACAAAAAAGTAGATTAGGAGAAAAATTCCCAAGACATGCTGATACTACAACAAAACATTGTACTACAACTACACTTTTCTCTACAACTAAAAAATTTACATCGCAATCGTCCAACGGCAGAACAAAACCGTCGGACATTCCCAGCCTCCCCTGGATACCAGGCCACCCGGAGAGGCGGAGAGGAACAAAAGCCTCGCACGCGTCCTCGCCCTCGCCTTAGCCAACCGTCCTACTTGCGCGCTGCTCTAGACCTCGCCGTCGCTCTCGCCCTCTCAGTCCTGCTCGGCGCGCGAGCTACTGATGGGCGCCCCGTGTTATCGTCCTGACGTCCTTGCCTTGTGGCCATCCGCTCCGCCTGGCACCCAGGCCCGACGCCTCGACACCCCCGCGCCCTCTTGTATCTGGTCAGTGGCGGCTCCAAAACCGCCCGCACCCTATCGACACCGCTCCCCGTCCGCCACCTTCCACACCCTCCCAGCCCATAGGAGACCACGCCTACCACACCACCCTCGCCTGCTTCTCCCCCAACGTCACAGCGAGTGGGCCGGTTCCGGATGCGGCCCCGTATGTGATTTCGTCTTCGTCCGTCCATTCATGTGAATAAAGCCTTCATAATAAAATCTCATCTGATTTGCCTCCGAGCAGGACCTCTAGGACACCATCCTCATTCATGCCCGCACCAACAAGCAACTGTGAGGAGCTGTAGTACGCCGTGCGGTGCTGCAGACATACCCAAACATATTCTTGTTGGCTGAGAAATCAGGTGGTCTACTATCATCGAAGTCCGTGCTTGACACTGACACCGTGCTTCACATCGTTCATCTAAGTAAGTCTCGCCGCCATTCCCTTTTGTTTGAAGCCAATTCAGCCCTGTGGTCTCAAGAGATATGCAATCTTAAGAAGAGATGCCCAGACTGAATGTCTGAATCCATAGTTTGTTCAGAGCTCTGAGATGCCCAAGTAAATTCATAGTAGTA
Source organism: Microstegium vimineum (assembly GCA_022036555.1). NCBI lineage: Eukaryota > Viridiplantae > Streptophyta > Magnoliopsida > Poales > Poaceae > Microstegium > Microstegium vimineum. The sequence continues at coordinate 42,115,172 of CM039120.1, read as the reverse complement.
CATATTAACTGCTATGAGTATATTGTTAAAGCCTTTATAAGCTATTGTGATTTTGCCTCCAATTGTATTGGAGTCACACACGCATGGAGCAAAGCAACTGCTGTATGTCAATGAATTCACTGAAATATTGGGCAACTGAAGTATTCCAATTTAGAATGGGTTAGCATAATGTCTTCTTAACCTCTATGTACTGTCAGTCTATAATCACTGAAATATGTTTTAGCGGCCCCCTGTTCACTGAATGTCTGTTCGTGCTCCTGCTCCTGGACTGGGCATGAACCCTGCTTCTATCTTGATGAATGCTAGATATGCTTCCTATCTTTTCTATGCATTCTATTTCATTTTGGATCCACTGTTCCTGCTCTCAGTTTCAATATTTGTGCTGCTTCTACATGTTTCGGACTAATGGAAGGACTCTATATTGGCCACACTTCGATCTGTTATTCCTAGGTATGTAGATGTTTGTCTTGCTGTGTTGGTGCCCATTGATTCATGTTTGCTTACCATGAATGGCATCCATTGTCCAAGGGCCTGTCTCTCTTAGAACATCTTGTTCCCGGATGAATTGCTTAATACTCCCTCCATCCCAAATTAAGACATTCCAAGAATCTTGGAGAGTCAAAGCATCCCAAGTTTGACCAATAATTATAGAGAAAATTATAAAAAATTATGACATCAAATAGGTATACTATAAAAATATAATTGATAAAGAATCTAATAATACTTAGTTGACATCATAAATGTTATTATATTGGTATATAAGTTTGGTCAAACTTAACATACTTTGACTCTCTAAGATTCTTGGGATGTCTTATAATTTGAAATGGAGTACCTAATAGATCAAAGAAATTCATTTTTGGCACTTCATTTGTTAGTGCATAGGACAAAAGCTATACAGTAAATCTATATGTGATGTAAGGGTGTATAAATCATTATCAATTGGTGGAGAATTTTTTTCTTATCATTGAGGCTATCAATTGGGAAAATATGTGTTAATTCATTCCTCAAAGAGTTTTTTTATATCCAGTTTCTTCTAGATGGACCCGGTGGGAAATAATGGTGGTCATACTTCACTAAGAGATTTGACAAACACTACCGGTGAAGGTAAATATTGATACACACATGTACATGAATGCACCTGGATAGACAATGATTTGCATTTATTTGTACATAAAGAGGTTCTAACTTCATAAATGAGGTAATATCTTGTATTGATACATTTTTCAAGATACTCAAAAATACTTTAGCTTTAAATATTAACAAACAACTTATATGCAGGATACTTTTCCAACACATGTAGAAGAACTGCAAGTGGCTGCATGACTGTTGGTGCTTGACGCGTCAATACCCTTATGATATTAAGAAGGTGTGCTATTATGGTTTGTCAGATGGTACACTTAGGACAGAATTAGGCTCTTAGTTTCACCTAATGATCTCTCTACCTCTATGTACAACACATGTACAATCCATTTATTTTTATTTGTTGTTAATAAATAACTGATGTGATGTGATAATATTTTACATTAGCTTTGCTCAATAAACCATATAATTTTATAATTTTTTTCTCCTGTCGCAACGCACGGTCACTCACCTAGTAGTTAAAAAGCAGAAAAATATGTTTACGTTCTACGCACATGAAGGCCATTGTTTTAACTGGCAATGTATGACCAATATGTTACGTAATTGACAGTTTCCATTTTGAACTAATTCCAAAGACTTTGTATTGATGGCAATGTGTGATGAAACAAATAATCCTAATACAAGATTTAACTTCAAAATAGATGGAATGGCTTTGTATTGCAGCAAACATAGTTTGAACATGTTGAACCCATCATGTCACCAATATCCACTATCCACTAAAAAAACTGCTGCTGAGACTTTATTACACTATATTAAGACATTGATAAAGATAAACAGAAGATTAAACGCAAAGGCATACCAGTTAAGCACCTGTTTGTCTTAAAAGTCTCAAAACCATATATATCCAGTACACCAATCAGAAGCTTTGAACTTAGATCTTGTCCTATTGAAGTGTTTATCTTATTTACAAGCCTGAAAAAAACAGCAATATAAGTGACATAAGTGAATTATCTTTTTATGTTACGGAAGTAACATACTATAAAGCAACAATAATCAACTTCTTGACAATGTGAGAACTTACCAATCAAACAAGCGAGAGTAAACAATTCTGGCCAATGCATCTCTACTGAGAGCTGCTGCTCGTGCATCTAAATTTCTCACAATACTTTCACCACGTGTTACCATAACTCGCTTACACAAAGATTCCTCAAGAGCCTTCTCATCACACCTGAAATGTTGTCAAATGCATGTCATGCAAAAGATGACAAGCTAATATTACGAAGGGAGCACAAGAAAGGACTAATACATGAAAAGCTCTGCAGCTGTCCTAAGATGGAACTGGGACTTGTCATCTTTGGGTACAGAAGAATCTGCTTCACTCCCTTCTGAAAATTCCACATTGCCCAGATGAAGAATAGCAGCGACAACTCTAAATATTGCATCCTGCATGAAATGGCAACAGAAGCTATAAGCAAATATTTTATCTTTAGACCAAATGAATTAATTTCAACCGTACATACATACCTGTTCATCAGAACTGATGCCCACAATGTCCATTGCCCTCCTAGTTATGATATATTCTGAAGCATCATTCATCCCATCAAGCTTAATGCAACTAGACTGGTTAAGATAGTGAAATGCCGCGGCATCTCCCAGTTTATATCTCTCACGGTCCTGCAACAGAAACATTTTAACACAGATCAAAAAGTTGAAGACACACTTGATGGCAAAATCTACATCATCAAAAGTAGTACTACAATGTAGTAGGCTGGCAACACAGTTGCCCCACATAAATTGTTTACAAAGTTTTAGTTTAGAATTTGGTTTGTAGCCATGTTGAATTTTTACCTCAGGTGGTGCAGCACATAGCATGTAAAAGCAGTGATAGTTCCTTTCTGGATCAGATATTTGACAGACACGAGATCTTTCTAGGAGGTACGTTCTTATGGCAGCTCCTGAGATCTTCCCATTCTTGTCAAACTGAATCTCAACAAATTTGCCAAAACGACTGCGTAAGAAGATAAAAGAAAGCAACAAAGCATGAGGAAAAAATCAAAAAGATTGTGGTAAATGATCAAATCCCCAGCTGTTGGAAACATAAAAAAAGTAAATGATAACCATATTTTTGAAGTTCATTACCTTGAATTATTATTCCTGACTGTTTTTGCATTTCCAAATGCCTCAAGAACAGGATTGGACTGCATCAATCAAATAGATAGATTAGATAGTATAAGACACAAGAATGGCATTAAGATTGGTGAAATGTGAGTTTGATGCAATCCTGCAGAACGATCAGATTGCTCCTATACAAACATTCCAAGATGCCATTTCATAATCCATACATCCACTATTTTGGGTCGCTAATATTCCCAAGAGCAAGAAGAGAAATTGGAGCCCTCACCTCCAGTACTTGTTGTTGCACTGACCTTCCCCCAGATTGAGCTTTACCACCCATAAATGCAAGATACTGCATAAGACTTTTAGTGCTTTCTGTCTTACCAGCTCCACTTTCACCACTCACTAATATGGCTTGGCTTATACCATAATTCATCATAAGCCTGCATGGTTGATATGTCAGATACATGCAACACAATAAATGCATAAAATATTTGTATTTTCCTTGGGGCTTGAAGCACACCTATATGCACGATCTGCAATGGCAAAAGGATGAGGGCTCAGCTCGCCAAATTCTGCGCCTTTATAGATTCCCATCATGTGATTGTTATAAAGGTGGGGAAGTCTTTGAAATGGATTAACAGCTATTAAAATGTTGCCAGTATATGTCTGGAGAGGACAAACATCTTTAAGCGGTTAGATCAGAACACAAGGTTGTTTGGTACACTAGAGCATATATTATAAAATGTAAACAGATGCAGTGTTGCAGAATTCCAAACTCCTCTAATATAGAAACTAGAAACAGTAAACACCTTAACACCAATAAAATAAGAACAGCAATGAAACATAAACACTATACATACAGGACACAGTTGTAATTTGAATGAGTAACTCTACTATCATCCTAGAGAGCATATAAGAACTGAAAAAGTCAGATAATCAAGAACAGACAGAACTGGATCCAAGTATGCATGAGTAAAAAGAATAAAAGAAGTGTTACTATGTTGAACAATTCAACTTACATATATTTCATTCATTGCATATCTAGACTTTAAGTTCTGTAGAACTCCTGGTTCATTAAGATAAGCTAGCCTCGTCATATCCTCAACGCCACAGCGCTTCGCTTCTGCATCCTTAGGATACACACTCGAGACATTGGCAGTAACCTGTAACCAAAATATGTTTATTTATTTTTATTTAACATTATCCATATACTTCAATAGATTAATTAGTATTATAAGCTATAGTGGTATAGTCTGGCACTCATGAATTAACAAATTCAGACTTAAAAACAATTAACCTGAGGCATAAAAAAGAATTTTATGAGAAAAGTGCTTCAACAGCCTCAGTAAAGCATGAATAAAAAGTGACAAACCATTAGGACGAAATAAACTAACAAAATGTTACTTTTGGCAGAAAATAAAAAGAGAAACCTATCATGGAACTAATAACTGACCTTTTTCCCAGAACTACAGTTTATAATTAATTCATCTCCTTGGACCTCCTCCACCAGCCCATCAATCCAAGCCACCTCAGCGTCCTCAACCCAAACTTGAGAACCCACTGTAAAGCGGACTTTGGATGCCTGCAACAGAATATGCACAAGAACACAGCTGAGCGTCAGTTAACCAGTCATTACAGTAAACTAACAAGTATGAAGGATGATGAGTGAAGAAAGAATAGTAACAACTACAATATCTCAATCCAAAATTACAATGAGACACATTTATTGACAAAATAATAGTTAAGAAGTTCCTGTACGAGCATCCACATCTGGTAATAACAGGACACATAACCTAAGTTTGTTGTCCACAGGAAAAAAAATTAAACTAAAAGTGTAAAAAGAAGTATATATAAAGCATCCATAGACATTGTCCCATGATTTAGGTGCCCATTTTTGCACACTGATTGAAGAAATAATGAACCAAGCAGAGAATAAAGGTTCTAACTAATCTTGATTAATGCTAGCCCAGCAGTATCACAGAAACCTTGATCAAGTTCCATGAGATGATCAGAGTGTCTCAGTGAGAAGAACAAGATGGAATCTACCATAAGACGGTATGAGGGGCTGAGGCAGAGACCCCAAACACACCACATTGCACGATCACGGCCAGATAAAGGAAGGAACAACAAAAGGCTGTCCCGATTCATATCCTAGGTACACCATTTCCCTAAATTATGCCCGGTTCAATAAGACGAGTTTATCTCAATGTCAATGATCGCATAATACAACTGCTTCAACTGAACGATCACACCAAAGAGTGTGGAAGCACACCAAACGGAGCCGGCATTTCAGCGCCCTCATCAAGCGGGGCAGTCCCCAACACGCTACTACCCAAACAAAGCACAAATAAATCCGATGAAAAGCAAACCGTAGCACGTACCATTCCGTCAGCGGGGCCGGATCAAAGCCGGCGGCGCCGAGGGCGAAGAAGCGGCTCAGCTAGCGATCGCCGCTACCGCCCTCCCGCCGCCGCGAGGCGCGAGGGGGAGTTAGCGCCGGAGTGACCGACGCGCGAGCACAAGGCGGGATCAGCGCTGCCGCCGCGGGGATGGGTGGAGTCCGCGGGATCGCGACGTCTACCGTGCCGCTAGATTTGGATTCGGACCTGCGTTTCGTGTTTGTTTGTTTTTTTCTTCCAAGGGAGGAAGGCGACTAGCGCCTAGGGAGCCGCGACTCGCGAGGACCGAGTCGACGGGGAGGGGGAGGGGGAGGGAGAAGTTGGGGACGAGTGGGAACTCGAGTGGCCACATTAACAAAAGCGAGGAGAGAGGGGAAACTCGCGCGCTGCTGCAGCTCGCCTTGGCTGTCAGTGTCAGCGCCGCCGCCGCCGCCGCTGAAAGGTGGGGTCTCAACAGCTCGTTTCTCTTTCTCAAAAAAAACAGCTTGTTTCTTTTTTTTTTCCCGGTATAGACGGAGTATTATTTATACTACTTCCCTATTCCAATAGGTTTCTAAAGTTGTGCTAAGTCAAATTATTTAAATTTTGACTAATTTTTTTAAAAAAGTACTAAAATTAATAATATTAAATTAGTATCATTAAATTTCATATAACATGTTTTATATGGTGTTTATTTTAAATCATAAAAGTTTTTATATTTTTTTATAAAGTTAATCAAAATTAAAAAAATGACTAATACGGATTTTATTAATTGATTTTTTTTGGGATAGAGAGGAGTATGATTGCACCACCGCCTGTATGATGAACCTCCACCGTTGTAAAAAATAAACTTGTACTCTCCTCACTCTAAATAATTATCGTTTGTACATGTCATAAATTAACTTAATTTTAAACTAATACGTACAACATTATATCTTTAAATAAATTTATTTATTAAAAAACTAAATTCAAAATCTTTTTAATAATATAATTATATATCATAAATATTAATATTTTTCAATATATATTTAGTAAAATTTATTTTCAAAAATTAAAAAATAGCATATATTTAGAGACAAAGAAGTATATAGCATTCACTAAGATCCACGTATAGCCGTCTAGAGACAGGCATATGACGATCTCGGACATAGCATCATCTATCAGCTCTAGCGATGCCACGAGGGGTGGTAGTCTGCATTTCGGATGTTTGGATGAGGAATTGGAGGAAGAATAGAGGCGGTGGCACTAGGCCTACATGACGAGGCAGCTATTACTTGGGCTAGCCCATTGCGGCCTTTCTTTTTCATTTTCACGAGGCGCTATTATCTCATGACACTAGATCAAAATATAATGTGGATGTGGATATCCCAAAAAAATGAGAAGTGATTCATATTTTTAAAAATAGTTTGAGTTTGTAAAAAAAATCATCTGGGTGAATTTGAAACATCCTCTATCGTACTTGAAACATTCTTAATATTAGCAACACACATGGAATCCACTCCCCATCATCCGCTTCACCTGACATGGCAGGCTTGTTTGGTTGGCATAGTGGCCTGGCCCTGCTCGTCCAGGCAACTTTTGATCTGTCCGTTAGGTATAGGAAATTGATGGCCTTTGTCAACGTTTGTATCTTTAAATAATTTACTAAAAAATATATTTAAATATTTATCCGATAATATTAGTTATATATCATAAATATTAATATTTTTAGTATATATATAGTTAAAGTTACTTTTTTAAAAAAAACAGCAGATATTTAGGGATAGATGAAGTACCTTGGTGCTATTTGGTTAACGTAAACACAAACGTCAACAGTAATAGACAGCACTCGGATCGGAAACCATGAGAGCACTTATGGTTGTTGTTTGGTTCCCCAATGAGATATTGTGCATCCATTAACTGTGTGTTACTAGGGCACTCACAGCGCGCAGACTCTACGGTAGTTTCTATAGATTGCACTGCCACGTACTCCCTCCGTCCCAAAAAAACGCAATCCTAGTTTTGAATCTGGACACACACGTGTCTAGATTCAAAGCTAGGATTGCGGGGTTTTTTTTTATGGAGGGAATAGGCATTTTGTTGATGTGACAAGTGATTTAATGGGAAGAGAGAGTAGAAATCTAAAAACCCAAGTTTTTACGGTTATCGATGGACAAAAAACTACTATAACCGCATTAAGAGAGAAAACATAATTTCTATCATTACCTACATCATATGCAATAGAAAATCTTGCATTGGGAGGAATAGTTTCTTGATACAATGTCCTAGGGTATAGAAACTACTGATAGATTCTTAGAATACGATTTATCGAAGCACAAGGCTACGGTGTGATCATGTCACTCTGAAAAATGCACGGACCAAACAAACATATAAGTTTCACAATGTTTTATTGCCTTCTTTTGGTTGTGAAAAACGAGCACTTTATGAGTGATCTCACCGATAGACACAAGAATGAGGATCTGATTCCTTTTCCTTCGTAGTTTTAGGTTAGGTTTGTTGATCTTTGTTTAATTAGGGTTTGTTTTCTGATACCGTTGATGAGGTAACGGTGACGATGGTGCTTTAGAATAAGGTCTCTTTAGCCTCTTTCTGCCTCTACGACATTCGATTCAGTGAGAGTTTGGTGTGTCTGATATGTTGATCCTCTTCAAATCTTGGCATTTGGTGTGCTTATTTGAAGAAGCAATTCATTGCTATTCAAAGTTTTGATGTTGCAATCTCACTGTAACACCCCTGGTGTTTAAAACTTAATTAAATTTTGATCATGTCATCATATGCATTAAGCATCATTCACTGATTGAGAACCTTGATATGCATTGAACTAAAATGAGTTTACTTGATTGTGTTTAGCTCAATTGTGTGAATGCTTGCCATGATTTCAAATTCAAAATTTCAAATTCTTTTCCAAACCCTAATTTCCAGAAGCGGTGGATCAAACCCTAAACATGGTTTTCAAAATATAAAAAGAATTTGCATATGGTTGTTGAAGCAAAGTTGTAGAGATTTGTTTCAACTGCATAAGTGGTGTTTGGAGTTTTTCAAGTTTTATTCAAAATTCTTGAGTAATTGAAAAGGAGGTCATTCTTTTAAAAAGGTTTCAAATTTCAAAAATGCATTTCTCAAACAAGGCCGAATTTGAAAGTGTGCATGTTGCCAACTTTGTAGATCATGAAATTTTGAGCAACTTTGGTATTCAAAGTTTTCCCTGAAAACCCTTGGAAGCTGGAGCAATTTGCAAATCTATCCTAGGGGCAGTTCAGGCATTTCACCGAGCACTTGCATGTCGGTGCAGAGCTCATGGCGCCGACACTGACCGACCAGCTGTCGAGCTCGCCGAACGCCTCCTGTCCGCAACTCGCGTCGCATCACGTGTGTGGCAACGCCATAGCTCCTTTGTCGTCTTCAAAAAGGGACGTCGTGCACTCCTGCCCTCTCTTTGACATCATGACATTGCTCTGCTCTGCTCCACTGGGCACGCCGTTCACGTCGACGAGCTCGTCCGAGCTCGCCATCCACTGCCAAGCCTCCAATCCAGTCGCATCGTCTTCGCCTCAACCTCGCGCACCTTCTGCGTGAACTGGTTGAAGCAGCCGAGTCGTCGTTTGCCCAGCACGACCTCGTCTTCTCCGTCTCCGGCGAGAGCGCCGCCGCTTTGGTACGTTGTCGTCTGGACTGCACAGGAGCCACATTGTTCTTCTGGTTCTTGTTTCATCTTCCTTGTTCATCAATGATCGCGGTGCTCTCCTCCGTTTTGCAAATGGTGGACCGTAGCTCCGGAAACGTCGTCGTTGTCACTCGGTTCATCTTCTCCGCCGGCACGGTCTCCGTTGCCAGCTCATTCTGCTTCATCTCCGGTCCTGTTAGCAAGCGCTTTTGTAACCGGGGTGAGCTCCTCGAACTCTCCGCGTGCTTGGTTGTCCTTGAATCAAGTCGTCGTGCTCTGTCCACGACGCGCCGCTGCGGTTCATGGCCATCGCGACGGTGCGCTCGTCAGTAGGACGCGTTTGTCCATCTTTTTCTTGTCCGACTGTTGCGTTAGCTTCGCCTAGCTGTCATGAATCTTGTATGGGTGTTGGTTGTTCGAGCGCATGCGTGTTTTGGCCTACATGTCACGTGGATCTCGGTTGTCCGCCATGGTCGACGGCGAGGTCGTCTCGTTAAACTTTGGTCTCGTTTTCTTTGTGCGTTGCGTTCGCGTTGCCTCCCTGAGGCTGTTGCAATGCTTGGTTGAGCCGGTTATGGCTTGAACTCGCCAACGCACGAGCGGCCGAGCGCGGGTCGCCGCCGTGGTCGCCGTTGGGGTTGTTTCAAGGGATAGAATCGGTCATGTCTTACCTCGTTGGGTTCGGGGTAAGGCGTAGAGTGCAGCTCGTGAGTCGGTTGTTCGGTTTGGCACCGCCGGCGATGTGTCGCCGTGTTTTGTGGTCACCGGCGCCGCTGCTCTGTTTCTGGTTCACTGACGCGTGGGACCCAGATGTCAGTGAGAGAAGCAAAGGGTTTTTCTTATTTCCTGTTTTGCACAGTATTGCTTTTTGTTATTTTCATGTATTTACTTCTGTGCATGTTTAAATTCTGGAAAAATTTGTGTATACTCTCTGTGTTGTGTAGTATTTAATAAAAATATAAAATGTCATTGTTCAGTACATTTTTAATCCTGTAAAAATGCTCAACGTGATTAAAAAATAGTTTTTCCATGATTTTTCATGCTCTGTATGTTGTTCCAAAAATTATGAAAATTTTTGTGTAAACTTTATACACTTATACCTTGTTGTACAAAAAGTTTGGGAATTTTTGGATGAACTGTTAGACATGACTATTTGTATAATTAATAATAAAATGATTAGAAACCTATTGACTTTAGGATTTGGGTGATTTTTGATTGTTTGATGCAAATGGTCATTGTCCAGTTGCAAACATAGCATGGACATGTATGTTGATGTGTTGTTTGCTCAGTTATTTTGATATAATTATTAACATAAATAATCAAGTTAATTAGGGTTTAATTAAATTGCTTTATGCTTGAGTTTAGCTTTCTTTCATGAAGGGAAGTTGTACTCAAGGTTGATAATCTGTTTTGTTCACTTCTTAAGTGCATGCTTGTGTGTTGCAAAATATCATGTCTTTTATTTCGAGCATCATCTAAGCATGTCATATTATCGTGTAGATTGTTCGTTGGTTGGGTTGGATAATCCCTCTAGTGAAGGGACTTTCTCTCTTGTTGAATCTGAGCCAGAGTTTGTGTATCCCTCCAACCAAGGCAAGCCCCGGTGCATTCAAACTCTACCTTGTATTTAAAATCTTTTATTTAAATACACTTATGGTTTATGTTAGTGCATTGTCTTACTTTATTAAATTCCTATTTGATACATAGCCTTATCCTTGTATTATTGTACCCTCTACCTTGGTAACTGTTTAAAGATGCAAACTTTTGGCTAAAATTGCTTAGTATGCTTAGAATTTTTCTAGTAGGTGATTTTCGATCACTTACACATAGTGTATTGCTTCGGCAAATGGTTATGCTCTTTTGAGAAAGGCTTGTTGTTGGAAGTAATGAATTGGGACCGGGCGGACACGGTGTTTGGGAGTCATTAGTGGTGACTAGTGAGCGGGTTCTCTCCGCCTGTGTCATTAGGAACCGTCTGTTGTAGATGTCCAAGAGTTGTGACTTTGAAGTACTTATCACATACTTCTAGAAGCTGGATTCTGGCTAATCCAGTCTAAAGGACGGTTAACCCGCACTAGGAGTGGAGAGATGGCGAGAGTAGTGTGTACCCTCCAAGTTAGAGGAACTGGATGGAGGTGTACTATGCTCTCGGGTGGTGGACCCCATTCTTGGATGGAGGATACAGGGAAAAGTAGTCATATACGTGTTTTAGTGATGTATATGTCGTGTGATAGGGAAGCTCCAGCTAGGTTTAACCGGTTCAAATCGTCGTGTTCCTCGGATATGGAAACATAACCCTGTCCTCTACATCGTAGTTAATGAAACTTAAATTGGATACTTGATTCTTCCTTTCATAGATGGTTTATTACCTTGTTATCAATCATAAATCTAGATCAGTACTTGAGTAATCCGATGAACGAAATAAATGGATTTCAATTCTTTTTATAAATGCTCATTTATGCAAAATACTTGATTCTTGCAAACCACACATTGAATCCTATGACTTGCATACCTTTTGTCCATCAAATATTTTTTTTGTCGGATAAGTCTTGTTGAGTACCCCGTACTCAGGGTTTGTTAACCCCTATTGCAGATGAAGGACATAATTCGATCTGTGTGGCTTCGTGCTGCATGACTGTAGTTACTGTGGATGAAGATGAGTAATAAACTGTCTTTGCTTGACTCTTGGACAAGAGTATCTCGGTTGTTCTATTTATACTTTATCACCGGCTTGATGTAATAGTATCGTATGACACTATGCTAGGTTTCAAAAACCTATGGTTTGTAATATGACTTCAATTTTCTACTACTTTGATGTAAATTAAATTATTGTATTACTTCTGTAATGTTTGTGATGAGGATGATCCTATTCGGAAAGAGATGGATGACCCGATGAAAAGTGGCGACACCTGACGGATTGATTAATACTTGGATCATTTGTCTTGGATTAAGTCGGATGGACTTTAATCCTGGCAAGTGGGCCCTGTCTTAAGAGGTTATGTCACACTCACCATCTTCTTTTTGTTTGTTTTATAACACGGTCCGACATATTTAACACTCTATTCTAATGGTGAAGGGTTGTAAATTTGTGTTCCCTGTAGGGTACCTCAGCCAATATTCTTTCAACAGTGAGTGGTTTTTGCGGTCTTATTTGTGAGGGTGTTTGCTGGTGTCTCTTTTCTTTTTTGTTTTTTCAGTGGATCTTCAAACTCCTTGTCACACCCAATTTTAAGAATAAAATTGAATGCGAATAACTCATGTGCGCCCAGAGATCAATCACACACATAAACCGACAAATCTTTAAATAGTACCATCACTGAGTGCTTATTACATAACGAATAATATTCTTAAACAAAACAGCGGAAGTAAAGATAACTCTCGCGACGAAGCTCCACTTCACAGGGAACGCCGACTGGTTGACCACTAGCCTAGTACTCCTCACGGTAGTCTTCATAGCCATCTGATGAGGTTGAGAAAGCAAGGGTGAGCACTTAAAATACTCAGCAAGAGTAACATAGGGTTATGAAGCTCAAAGGCTGACACTGTCTTACTGCGGTTGCTTTTAACTTGGTCAAGTTTTACCAACACTTAGCTTTAGTTATGCAAACCCAATTAATAACCACATGATAAGATTAATAATCAACATTAACAATTAAACAACATGATCATCTACACTGTGAGTTTTCCAGGCCGCTCGTGACTGTGAGCACGGCTATCATGATAGATTTACACTCTGCAGAGGTTATACACTTTACCCACAAGCCGTGTAGCCCATATGCCCGGGTTTATAACTCCCATAACACTGCCAAGGTGAGTGGGCAGGGAACACTATGAAGTCTTTCAAAAGCCCTTTCTAACATGTAGCGGACCCTACGGACCCAATGCAAAGGGGTATATGGGACACCCCGATGGTACCACCCACAGCGGTCCCCATACAAGCTATACCCCATAACCAGCTCGACAAAGGTGTCTTTCACGAACCACAAGCATGCTAGTCCAAACTTCATACTTAACTAAAGCCAGAGCCATTATAGCACTCATGGTTGCATTTAAGTCCCAGCTTTTGCCCTACAGTGGGGTCCTATTCCATGTTGCTATAAAAACCAATTTTTATCTCATTGTTGCATATATCATTAATCAATATTCGATTCAATATTCATCATGTAAAGCATAGCAAAGCTACCCATATGCATAGAAACCCATGGTGACAAGGTACAAGGTAACAAGCTATGGTAAAGATCTAAATAGGAGTCAATTGAGACACATGCAATCATGACTAGGTGAATTAAAGTGAATAGGTAACAAGGATGATCCCATGTTAAACTTGCCTTGATCACAAAGCTCCTGGTGATCCTGATCTGCTGCAAAGAACTCTTGCTCGCCAAAGATCTCACCGGCTATACTCGATCAACATCACCACACAATCATCCGAACAATCATACACGAAGCAATAAAGATATGATCAGAACATTACATCATAAACGATAAAGAGGTTTTGAAAAGATTATAAAAAGATCTATACTATACTACGATCACAAAGACGCGAGAACCACGCTAATCGGATCTAAAACGAATAAACTATAGATTAAACAAGATTTTAAAGGGCAAGATTAAAGCATTAAAAGAATTAATTTACTTTTATTTTCAAAAGTAATTAACATAGATGAAAACTATACCACTGGATAGAGCATAAAACTATGAATCTAACGCAACTTGAACGGATCGATTTAGATTTAAAACGAGCAAATTATAAGCATTTAAAGTTCAGTGGCAAATCTGTAAATAGGGATTTTTATTTAATTTTGAATTATAACAGATCTAAAAAGGAATACGTTTTCCAGAGGGGAAAGCGTAGTGCTGAAAGGCGAAGGGGCTCTTTAGTAAAAAGACCGCGAAGGGGTATCGGCCGCTCAGGGCCGTTGGATTCAATCTGATCGGCTCAGATTAGAAGAGGGGAGGGAGAGGGCGGCGCGGCTGCCGAAGCAGAGCGCGGCACGGCGGGGCGCCATGGCCGTACGGCCGGCACACGGCGGCGGAACCCGATGGGGAGCTTCGGTGCTCGGTTTTCCAAACCGAAAGCACCGGGGGGAGAGAGGGTGCAACGGCGAACTCACCTAGGGCAACGGTGAGGCTCGCGGATGGATGTGGACGGCCGGCGATGATGAACAGCGGCGGCGGCTTCCCTGTGCACGGCGACAAGATCAACCGGTGTGCAATTGAACGGAAAAAGAGAGGGGGGAAAGTGTTCCGCAGGCGTGCGAAGCCGGAACGAAGCTCGAAGAGGCTTACGGCGGCCGGAGATGCGCGGAACGACGGCTCGACGGCGAGAGCAGAGCGGCGGCAATGGCGGCCGGTGGCGCTGCTGCTGTCTAGGGCTAGGCGAGCGCGTTGCGATGGGAGAAAAACAGCGCGGGGTCGGTGCTATTTATGGCGGGGTCAAGGGGGGAGAGTCCCATGCGGACACGCGCGGAAACCGCGGGGGAGGCGGTTGCGGACGCGGCGCGGCGCAGCGCGGCAGAGTCCGGGGTGGACTCGGGGAGGAAGAAGGGGCTGACGGGCGGGCCCGACATGTCAGCGAGAGGGAGGAGGGAGGAGAGGCGCAGTGCGGGCCTGCGGCGAGCTGGGCCGAGAGGGAGGCCGGCCCACGCGGGAGAAAGAGGGGAGAGGGAGCAGGCCGGCTGGTTGGGCCGAAAGCAGAGGGAGGGAGGGAAAACGGTTTTTCATTTTTATTTTCTTTTCTTTTTGCTTTTCAAATCTTTTTTTTCAAATTGAATTTCAAAAGGGTTTTGAAATCTTTTCTTTGAGTTTTATAAATTCAAGCAACATAAGAAAATGCAGAGGCATGCAATGCTCAAACAAGTTAAACCCTAACATGTGATATTTAATTTAGTTTTATTTGTTTAATTCTATGATCAAAGAAAATTGCTTGAAATAAATCAAATTAAAGAAAATTCAAATCTAATTTCTATTTTCCAATTTTAGGGTGTTACACTCCTGCAAATAGGGAACAATCAAATAAAGAAGCTGAATGACTAATTTGGTCTTTAATGTGCTTATATTTGTAAGTCATTTTATATCTTGATGTACATCTTTACTAACCTTTGTTTTTTGTTAGATGAGGCACTCTTTTGAGTGTCTTTGTATAAAAAAGATTATGGTGTACTAATTTTAGGGCCTCTTTGGAATATAGGAATGATCCACTAGGTGGACTAATTTCTGGGCTTGTTTGGAATATAGGAATGATCCACTAGGTGGACTAATTTCTGGGCTTGTTTGGAATATAGGAATGAAAACAAATGAATGAGAATAAACACAAAAATAAAATAGAGTAAAAAGTAGAAAAATATAGAATTTTAAAACACAAGAATAAAAAACTTTAGACTGTTTAGATTGCAGTAAAACAAGAAAATCACATGTGCCTAAGAAGCAAAGTTCTAGGCTTCAAAATATAAGAAGTTGCATGAATTTTTCCTTTAGGTTTCTTTGATATTTTTTCTTTTGTTTTGTGAAGCAAGGCTATCATTTCCTTTAGAAAAGAATGTAGATATCCTTGATCCAAACAATAAGGTGAGGAAACTTTTCTAAGGAACTATTCCCTTGCTTTTTCCTTTGAATATCCTGCATTCCAAATAAACATCACTAATTTGTCATGTACCTGAAATCATTGTTGGACCAACTCAAAACACTTTGATTAGATACATGATGACTAGCATGGGTCATGGATTGGATTGACTCGGTGCAACCCACATGCATTTCTAGAAGGAATGGCCAAGTCACATTTGTTATGAGACCCCTAAGGTCTTCTCCAATGTAACTTTTTTACTTGTAGCCTCAGGTGCTATATAAGATCGAATAAAAAAATAAGCGCTCTATAGTCATCATGGTAGATTGCAGAAGCTATATATGCTTGGGGGAGAAAATGTTGTCCATACTAAAAAAAAGAAGAGAAGAAAAAATAAAGGTGGTACAAGATAAAAGGAAAAACCCACTTTAAAAACCATAAGTAGTGATGGTTTGCATTGTGTAAATAGCAGTCTCAATATTTACTAGTCTATGTGAAACACTTTATTTCTACTGAAACCACTGATTCGTTCGTTTACCCAAATTATTGTCCAGAATTCATTCCACCTCATAAAAGGTTATATAATTTAGCCTAATATTTCAAGTAAAATTATTTTATGGCACCATTCCTTACCAACTAAACGATGTCTAAGGGCATGTACAACGGGTTTGTTAGATCCGTCTCTATGATGTTAGTTTTGCAAAAGAACCATGTCAATCCCTACAGACGGAGTGAGAGTTCCTATGTGATTTTGGTAATTGAGTGACAACTTAGGTGAACTAATATGTGTCTAAGTGATATATACACGGGAGATTAGTTCACATGTGATTGTGTGATGAAAGAGCTTAATTGCACATGAGACATGACATGGAGTCATGTGATCAAGGTGGAGAAGATCAAGATGAGGCTTGGCTTGATGGACCGGTTGCAAGTGTGAAGGGCAAGTGAGTGATGCTTGGCGCCGATGGACCAACACAATGGCGAAGAGAAAGTGAGGTCAAGATCGATGAACCAATACGGTCATGTGATAATATGAAGTTGATTATATCTTTTGGTGATAGGTTGGTGCATGTGTTACATCAACATTGGAGAAGGAGATGGAATGGAATGCGCAAGACAAAGGTATAACCATAGGGCATTTCATTTCACCGGTCATAGGTGTGTAGAGAAGTATATGACCTGATTTAGGATAGATGGTCGTACTATCAAGAGGGGCAAACTTGTTTGCATATCGGTCATCTAGTGCCACTTGAACGATCTAACTTTGCAATGCATTAGGATCGAGTGGCGTGGTGAGAGCAAGTGAAAATCCTTTGAAAATGATTGTGAAAATGCTAACACACATGCACATGATGATGTACACTTGGTGGTGTTGGCACATTTGCAAAGGAGAAGGTGTTGGAGTTGAATTGAATCAACTAGAAGAAGAGAAAAATGTTTTCGGTATGCTCCTAACACTAGAGTGGATCTTGGAATGAAATGATGTTTTGATTCATTATGATATGGATCAATTGGACTTGAGGTATGTGTAGGCCTCTGAGTTAGCTTTCCAAAAAGTCCAAGATCAGCGAAATCGGAGTTCAGAGCTAAGAGATATGGATGTTTTAGTGCGGACTGCGCAGGTCCGGACGCAGGTCCGGACGCGTGGGCAATGGTCCGGACCGTAGCGTCTGGAGCTCCGAAAACGCTCTCTGGAATGCCCTGGCTGACCTGTGAGGTCTGGACGCTAATTAGCGTCCGGAGTAAAATTCGCTCTCGGGAGCTCTGTGTGTAGAGTCCGGATGCTCCGTTTAATGGTCCGGACCTTCACTGTAGCTAGCGTCCGAAGGTGTTTTTCGGCTGAGAAAAGCGCGCCAACGGCTCGATTCAAACGGCTAGGTGGTCCGGACGCATGGGCAATGGTCCGGACCCAAGTGTTGGGAGCGTCCGAACGTATGCAGTGAAAGGGAAAACGGCTAGTTTCCCCCCTCCCTCTATAAGTAGACATGGTGGCTGTCCTTGGCTTGTTGCTGAGCACCCTAGGGCCTTTGTGGCTTGCGTTGGTGTGCTTGGGAGCCCTCTAACTCACATACACTTGATAGTGATTATCCGATTGTGTGAGAGAGCGATTCTAATGCGTTGCATTGTGAGTTTGCATCGAGTGGCACTAGGTGATCGTATTGCAAGGCGGTGGTGCTTGTTACTCTTGGAGGTTTCCACCTCCTAGACGGCTTGGTGATCGAGTCTCCGTCAAAGCACGCAAGAAGCTTGTGCGTGGCTCCGGAGAAGAGCTTTGTGAGAGGTGTTGTGCTCGCCCCGCGGGAGATCGCGAAGATCAACTCTAGTTGAGTGTGTCATTGAGCTACCCTCACTTGTGGGTAGATTCTTGTGGCGCCCGAGTTAGTGGGCTAGGCTTGTGAACGCCTATTAGCCGCCGAATCACCAAGTGAGTGGTCGACACAACGGGGACTAGCTTGGTGGCGACCAAGTGAACCTCGGGAGAAAAATCACTGTGTCAACCTTGTACATCTTCTCGGTGGTTTGCATTCTCCAAATCACTAGCTTGTTTTTACTTATTCATACTTGTGCTAGTGGTTAGTTGTTGCCCTTGTAACTAGTTAGCTTGTGTAGCTTAACTAGTTTCCTTCTAGTTTGTGTAGCATAGAAGTAGCTCTTGAGTTGCTAATTAGCTTGTGTAGCCTTGTTAGTCACATTGCTTAGTTTATGTAGCTAAGTAAGTTGAGCTCTCTAGTTGGCTTGTGTAGTCTTGCTAGAGAGCATTGCTAGTGAGCTTAGGTGCTTTGTGCTTTGCTTACTAGTATGTGTAGGAACTCCCTTTGTGCTTAGAGTACTAGTTGCTTAGGTTTGTGTGACTTTGCAACCTAGACTTGTTTAGGTGAGCTTCCTAGCTTGGCACCTTAGTAAGCCCAATTAGTATACTTTGATAGGTGCTAGAGTAATAGATATAGGGGTGTAGTCTTGGCTAGACCGATAGTTTTAATTCCGCATTTGATTCGGTTAGCCGGAGCGTTTAAGTTTTAGAAAAGACTATTCACCCCCCTTCTAGTCCGCCATCTCGACCCTACAAGTGGTATCAGAGCTTGGTCTCTCATTTGTGGTCTTCACCGACCCGAGAGGATGGCGACTTATGGGCTATATGTTGAGTGTCCACACATATTTTATGGCACACACTTTGCACGGTGGAGAAATTGGTTGACATGCAACTTTAAGTTTATTTCTCCCCAAATGTGGTGGATCGTAGATGTGGGACTCTCTTGTGCAATTGAGAGAAAGGATGCAACTCAAGCACAAAAGAAGCGCCTACATCTCGATTGCCAAGCTACTAACATTCTCTACCATTCTATGAAAGATAACATCTTTGGTGAGATTATGAACATGAAGAGCGCTCATGAGATTTGGACCTACCTCATTGAAAAATATGAGAAGGATTCAAATAATGATGATGATGTGTCCAAGTTGGTGGCACATGAGGATGTTGAGCATGACCACAACTTGGTGGTTGTGGAAGATTGCTCCACCTCATAGTCAAGTGATGATGAAGATAATCTATCTACCACAAGATCACTTGACAAGAATGATGAAGGCCCAACATCAAGTGTTGCAATTGATGATGCTACTCCAAGCACACTTGATGATTATGATGATGATGATGATGCATGCTTGGTCTATGAGAGTGATGCCTCTACAAGCTCTTCTACTTCATCACATTGCTACATGTCACATGGTGACACCAAGGTATCAATTGACAATATGATTATAGATTGTGATGACCCTAACTTTGAGCTTGTGTGCAAACTCTCCAAAGCTTTACATAGAAACTAAAAGATGAAAACTCACTTCTAAAGAACTCATGTGAAGAACATAAGTACTTACTTGATGTTCTTAAATCTTCACATGATGAACTAAAATTGGATCATGAGCAACTCCGCTTGTCTCATGAAGATTTAGTTCACAAACATGGTTCTCTCATTAATGAATTGTTAAATCTTAAAAATGAAGAGATCTCATCACTTGGGTCAAATGATCAATCACATGTTGTTGCTAACCCTTATGATGTAGGGAAGAAGAATGTATCCACCTATTGTGATGATTTACTTGATATGCCATATTCTTCAAATATAGATGCTTGTTCTACTTCTATGTCTTGTGAGACTAACCTTTTGAAAGAGAACAATGAGCTCAAAAGTGAATTGAAGAACATGAGCAACAAGCTAGAGAGGTGCTACAATGCCAAAGTCACCTTTGATCACATGATGCATAATCAAAGAAGACATGGTGACAAGAGTGGAATTGGTTTCCACAAGAGCAAGGGCAAGAAAGAGAAGAAGCAAGAACCAAAGAAGCTATCTCGTGTCATGTGCTTCAAGTGTCATGGGATGGGACATCTTGCAAATGCTTGCCCAACCAAGATTGCTCAAGCTAAGCCACAAGCAAAGTCCCTAGTGCAATACAAGATCAACCATCAAGATGGTGACTTAGGGATGGTGAAGAAGAAGACAAGAAGAGGTAGCAAAGCTAGAGCGAGGCATCCAACTCCTATCCATGATGCCAACAAGATGATGATGAGCAAAGATCAAGAGAAGAATCATTTGACTCACATCAAGTGCTTCAAGTGTGAAGATATAGGACACTTTGCCTCGAAGTGTCCTACCAAGCTTGAGATGAAGATTCAAGCAAAAGAGAAGAGGCAAGACAATGATAAGCACAACATGAGCAAGGAAGAAAAGGCTCAAGCAAAGAGAGTGTGCTACTTATGTCGGTAAAGGGGACACATGGCTCATTCATGTCCCCTAGGTATGACTTCTAAGCCTATTTCAATTATTGATGATCATATGCTTAGAAAGGATGGAAATGGTACCTCTATGGTTGCTATTGAAAAATATCTCGCTATTCATACTAAGACATTTCCTAAGTATGTTGCACCTAACTTGAGAGGACCCAAACTAGTTTGGGTACTATCAACAAGTGGATGAATGTATGTAGGTACCATTGGCATTGGAGGCTTGATTCAATATGTTTCATATTGTCCATCATATGATTGAGTCAAGTAGTGAAGCTTAATGTATATCTCATACCAATGCCAAGTCAAAAGAATGAAGTCCAAGTGCTACAACATACAAGTGCATGATCAAGTTGTGGTGTTCATTGGATTATTTGAAGGCTTGCAAATATTCAAATTGAAGCTTGCTAATGGATTGATTATGATCTACTAAGATATATTTCTTGTTGATCAAGTTCATTTGGGTGTGTATAAGTTGTTTGAATTGGACATACACTTAGTGCATATGAGTTGATTGAATTGGATACATATATGTGCACTAGTTGCTTGCTACAAGTTGATTGAATGGATTAAATGCTTAGTGATCAAGTTTGTGTTGATTTGAATGGATATGATCATGAGACTACTTTTAGTAAGTGGATTGAATGGATATATGTCTTGTGAAAGTGTTCAAACAAATTAAATTCAAGTTTGGTTCAATTTGAAGAAGCATAGCTCATTTTGTTCAACTCTTGTCAATATTCAAAAACTGAGCTAGCTGTGATCATAGCCATGTTTAAGAGATCAAATCTACTTGGATTGACTTGAAATTTTGTATGCATGCTCTAAATTTATGGTATTAGTTGCTATGAAAGTTTCATGAGTAGTGGATAAGGGATACTTCGGTTTTGGAGTGGATCTTGTCAACACATGTGCAGCAGTTTTCAGCATGTACCTATGTGGAAAGATGTGAAATCTGGTAGTAATCTATAAGTCCAATGAAGCTCAAATTTTTATGGCTGCTAGATGACTTAGTGAAGCACATCTCCACCAAATTTCATGATCATTGTATATGTACTTTGGGAGATATGATATATTCTTTAGAGAGTACAAAATCTGCCAGAAAGTGACAAACATTGGATTGATTTAGAGTCACTAAGATTGAAAGGTCCTCAAGTTGAAATCATGCTTATAAGTGATTGAGATACCTATGTTGGCAATGATTACATGGCCATTTGATTGTGGAGTGTATTTGGCACATGTTTAGTACTCAAGATGAAGATCAATCAAACAAAGCAAATTTCAAGTGAGTATCAAGGATGGTTCATAGAGAGAGGTCACTTCTCCCTTTTGTAGGGGCTTGCCGCCTTTTGTAGGTAAACCAAGAACGTTACTTGGAAGACTAACATGGAAGTGGTGATCTAGAGATCATTTGGAGATGCTTAGTTGAAAGCTATCAATAGGATTGATCAAAAGAAAGGAAGCAACACCCAAGAGAGATTCATGATCTTAACTTTCAAGTGGTATTCATTGGTCTTCACCATTCTCTTAATGGGAATTCACATTGCTAGTTGGAGATAAAAATTGACTATCCTCTACTCCAACATAGCAAAGGTGAAATTATTTGACTTATGCATACATCTAATACTTAGGACTTGTTTAATACATATAGTCATACATAGTGCTCATTCATTGAAAATCAAATGAATTTTATACTTATAGCCTACCACTATAGCTTAATTGAGTTGTTTGATCTAGTGGTAGTATATGAGTTTGTTCATGAGCTAGTAAACCCAAGTACTTGATCTATTCATGGATGGTATAAGTGACAAGTACAACCTCTATAAGATAACCGCTCAATGCGTGTGAACAAGCTTAGAGAGGGTTTAAACCGGACTTAAAAGCTTATGTTATTCATTATAGTTCAAGTAAAAAATAGAAGCTCATGAAGATGAATCTAGTTCAAGCACAAGACAACAATGCAAATGAATATCAAGATGTAATTTACAAATGGTATTTAGACTTATGCTAATCTTTAAAATAGTATCAACCTTCATATTGGTACTTGCAAAAGATGTCTAGTTCTAGCATACTTGTGATGATCCACATTGAGTTAATTCAAATAATTCTACAAGTGGTAATCTCACAAGTGATATCCTACAAGCTAACAAGTGATCCTCAACTTTAAGTGATCAAATCAATGTTCTCTTACTTGCAAAGCTTATTTGGATAACATTTGCTTTGACCAAAGGGGAGTTGCCCTACTCAATGGTATAATGGTCAATGATCTTTCATGAAGAGTCATTTCAATACATAGATGTTAGTGTCCATCAAAAATGAAAAGATACAAGTATCAACCATCTACCCTAGTGCAACCTTTGCATCAATATGAGCATATCTTTTATGAAAATTGATGACAAAGAGGGAGAGAATAGTGAACAAAGATATATTAGTGAATGGAAATGCACTAAGAAGAAGAGAGACATGGACATGGACATAAGGGAACAAGATTAAAGGATCAAAGTCTTGGACTAAATGATGCACACAAGTAGGGGGAGCAAGCTCATGAAATTAATTGATGGCATTTGATATGTGCATATTCATGTGCTTGCTTGCATATTGCATAAGTCTTATCTTTATATGCATGCTTGTGTGGTGTATGCTAGTTGTAGGATTTGAATGATGATTTGCTAACTAGCATGCATAGGTTGGTAAGCTAGATAGGTGTTCTAATAATTGGTATCTAGAAACCTTGCTTATAATGTTGATCTCATGGGGTTTCTAGTGTTTTTGTGCTATCTAGCTAACCATGGTGGTGATAAGGATGAACTTCAAAGTGCAACTATATGGGTATTTTCAAAGGTTTATCCTATATCCCTTAGCATCACTTAGTAGTGCTAGCACTCCAAAAAATTCCTATTTATACATGTGTGCAAGGCTTAAACCAAATCTTGTTGAGCACACATGTAGGGGGAGCTATCACTACCAAGTCGGACTTTGTGGCATTTATCCAAATCTTGGCATAGAGCTTAAATGATGGATAAATGGCTTAATGTCTAAAATAATCTTAATTTCCATATCTTTGTAGAGTTGTCATCAATTACCAAAAAGGGGGAGATTGAGAGTTCCTATGTGATTTTGGTAATTGAGTGACAACTTAGGTAAACCAATATGTGTCTAAGTGATATATACACAGGAGATTAGTTCACATGTGATTGTGTGATGAAAGAGCTTAATTGCACATGAGACATGACATGGAGTCATGTGATCAAGGTGGAGAAGATCAAGATGAGGCTTGGCTTGATGGACCGGTTGCAAGTGTAAAGGGCAAGTGAGTGATGCTTGGCACCGATGGACCAACGCAACGGTGAAGAGCAAGTGAGGTCAAGATCGATGAACCAATACGGTCACGTGATAATATGAAGTGGATCATATCTTTTGGTGATAGGTTGGTGCATGTATTACATCAACATTGGAGAAGGAGATGGAATGGAATACGCAAGACAAAGGTATAACCATAGGGCATTTCATTTCACCGTTCATAGGTGTTTAGAGAAGTATATGACCGGGTTTAGGATAGATAGCCGTACTATCAAGAGGGGCAAACTTGTTTGCATATCGGTCATCTAGTGCCACTTGAGCGATCTTACTTTGCGATGCATTAGGATCGAGTGGCGTGGTGAGAGCAAGTAAAAATCCTTTGAAAATGATTGTGAAAATGCTAACACACATGAACACGGTGATGTACACTTGGTGGTGTTGGCACATTTGCAAAGGAGAAGGTGTTGGAGTTGAATTGAATCAACTCGAAGAAGAGAAAAATGTTTTTCGGTATGCTCCTAACACTAGAGTGGATCTTGGAATGAAATACTGTTTTGATTCATTGTGATATGGATCAATTGGACTTGAGGTATGTGTAGGCCTCTGAGTTAGCTTTCCAAAAAGTCCAAGATCAGCGAAATCGGAGTTCAGAGCTAAGAGATATGGATGTTTTAGTGCGGACTGCGCAGGTCCGGACGCAGGTCCGGACGCGTGGGCAATGGTCCGGACCGTAGCGTCTGGAGCTCCGAAAACGCTCTCTGGAATGCCCTGGCTGACCTGTGAGGTCTGGACGCTAATTAGCGTCCGGAGTAAAATTCGCTCTCGGGAGCTCTATGTGTAGAGTCCGGATGCTCCGTTTAATGGTCCGGACCTTCACTGTAGCTAGCGTCCGAAGGTGTTTTTCGGCTGAGAAAAGCGCGCCAACGGCTCGATTCAAACGGCTAGGTGGTCCGGACGCATGGGCAATGGTCCGGACCCAAGTGTTGGGAGCGTCCGAACGTATGCAGTGAAAGGGAAAACGGCTAGTTTCCCCCCTCCCTCTATAAGTAGACATGGTGGCTGTCCTTGGCTTGTTGCTGAGCACCCTAGGGCCTTTGTGGCTTGCGTTGGTGTGCTTGGGAGCCCTCTAACTCACATACACTTGATAGTGATTATCCGATTGTGTGAGAGAGCGATTCTAATGCGTTGCATTGTGAGTTTGCATCGAGTGGCACTAGGTGATCGTGTTACAAGCCGGTGGTGCTTGTTACTCTTGGAGGTGGCCACCTTCTAGACGGTTTGGTGATCGAGTCTCCGTCAAAGCACGCAAGAAGCTTGTGCGTGGCTCCGGAGAAGAGCTTTGTGAGGGGTGTTGTGCTCACCCCGCAGGAGATCGCGAAGATCAACTCTGGTTGAGTGTGTCATTGAGCTACCCTCATTTGTGGGTAGATTCTTACGGCGCCCGAGTTAGTGGGCTAGGCTTGTGAACGCCTATTAGCCGCCGAATCACCAAGTGAGTGGTCGACACAACGGAGACTAGCTTGGTAACGACCAAGTGAACCTCGAGAGAAAAATCACCGTGTCAACCTTGTACATCTTCTCGGTGGTTTGCATTCTCCAAATCACTAGCTTGTTTTTACTTATTCATACTTGTGCTAGTGGTTAGTTGTTGCCCTTGTAACTAGTTAGCTTGTGTAGCTTAACTAGTTTCCTTCTAGTTTGTGTAGCATAGAAGTAGCTCTTGAGTTGCTAATTAGCTTGTGTAGCCTTGTTAGTCACATTGCTTAGTTTATATAGCTAAGTAAGTTGAGCTCTCTAGTTGGCTTGTGTAGTCTTGCTAGAGAGCATTGCTAGTGAGCTTAGGTGTTTTGTGCTTTGCTTATTAGTATGCGTAGGAACTCTCTTTGTGCTTAGAGTACTAGTTGCTTAGGTTTGTGTGACCTTGCAATTTAGACTTGTTTAGGTGAGCTTCCTAGCTTGACACCTTAGTAAGCCCAATTAGTATACTTTGCTAGGTGCTAGAGTAATAGATATAGGGGTGTAGTCTTGGTTAGACCGATAGTTTTAATTCCGCATTTGATTCGGTTAGGCGGAACGTTTAAGTTTTAGAAAAGACTATTCACCCCTCTCTAGTCCGTCGTCTCAACCCTACACGAAGCCACCTTCAACTCGTGAGACGACGAGGAGAGCTCGTGGACCGAGGCCAAGTCGTCCGCTCGAGCATCGTTGTTCGGTCACAATCGTCGACTCGAGCGCGCGCGCGGATCCCGTGCACGCGAGCGCAGGAACCTTCACCTTGGCCTTCTGGACGCAAGCACCTTGTCAGTGTCCGCTCGCCCCATTTGTTCGCCAGCCGCCTGGACGCAGCGGCAGCATCCATCGGTGACTTGAAGGTTCTTGCATCAGCAGGTCGAAGATGGAGTCCCGCGACGGGGCACGCATCAGCAGGTCGAAGATGGAGTCCCGCGACGGGGCACCCGGTGCCCGCCACGGCGCGCCTCGCTCTCCTCATCGGCGGCGGCTCCCGCGATGTTGCTTTTTCCTCCTGGCAGCGCCGGGCCGAGCGCCACGCTCCTTGGGCAAGCCGGCCGCACTGCTCCATGGTGCGCAGGGCTGAGCACAGCCAAACTTCTTCTCACGTGGCCAAATACAGGCCAGAGAGTGCAGATAAGATGGAAAGTAGAGAAGAGAGATGAGAAACGTGAGAGTTGAGAGCTCACGCTGACTCACCAGAAAGACGGAGAGGTAGAGATAACGGACAATTTGGTAAAAAAATTGTTTATATTGATGATTTTTAAAATATCATAATTATGTTTATCTGAAGCTTAATCCATTTTTTATCAAAAAGCAACACGATGGTATATATAATAGTATTCATCATTGATCTTAATTTAATATACATCATTAAATAGTTACAAATAGTGAAACAGTGAATTCATTGTACTACTTGTCTTTTTAGTTGTCTCTACACTAGATTCGAGACTTTTAGAGACGATCTCTGTGGGTTGAACATGCCCTAAGGGCACGTACAACACTCCTCTATTCACCTTTTTTGTCTTGATCCTTTTGCAAAAAACACCCTTGTTTAGCTTGCAGACAAGGGTAAGCGCCGGCTAAAAAGGGGTCTCTGTCAACTCCAAATACACTTGTTTACACATTGTTATACAACGGTATGCACTTTACCTAAAGGAGTATTTGTTGTTTGTCTCCTTGCGATATAAATACATTGCTTATAAAACAGCATGATGCATTTTGCTTAATTAAAATGGCGGTGTCAGGAAAAAAGAACGAGGCGAAATTCAGAGCACGCCCGTGCTGCAATCTAGCAATACAACCATACAAGAGAACATCAAATGTGGATGAGCAGACCCGTCTCAGAGGGAGCGACGGGTGGGGGCCATGTTGCTCGAAGGTCCATGATATGTGTCTATAGTGTTCCCATTATATATATTCGATTTGAATATTTAGGTCCAGAGGCGGAGCCAGGAAGTTAAATTTTCAAATCTTAGGAGAGCCAAGAGTGTTAACTTTTCAAAAAATAAACATTTAAATTTCAAAATTTTGAGTGTAAGTTTCACATTCAAACGGGGCCAGGCCCTGCCCGCCCCCCTTTCTCCGCCCATGGGTCCACTACAATCCGCATGACGACTTTAGATAATTTTTATTATATTAAACTAATTTCATACTGCAGTGTATGATAGAGTTTTAATTTTCTAAATTTATTCACTACTAGCAAACATGTTCGTACGTTGCAACGGGAGAAAAAACTAAACGTTAATTTTTTTCATCGTCAACTCATTGTATTGCTATTTTCCAAACTAAATATATGGTCTTTTCTATTTCAATTTGATTAGAATTAGAATATTTATTCATCTTACTCGAAGGTATTCCATCATGAGTCATGTCAGAATAAGAATTGTAGGGAAAACTGGTTCTTTTCGAGTCAAGATCATATATGCGACCCAATAGATTTTGGAATCGAACACTGTATCATGCTAGACAAGAGCTATTCAAACTTGTATAAACACGAATTACATATATATAAAATTATAAATAGATCTCTGCAATCACTATATATATATATATAATATATATATATAAATAGGAGAGTTGTAGTATACAAACGAATAGAGATATCTGTATTCATAGAGTTAGTTAGGAAGGCCACACCATGGAGAAATTTTATCTCTTTATTATTAGATATATATATATAAATAAAAGAGTTGTAGTATACAAACGAAAAGAGATATCTGCATTCATAGAGTTAGTTAGGAAGACCATATCATGGAGAAATTTTATCTCTTTATTATTAGGTATAGATATAGATATTATTAAGTATAGATATATTTTTTTTAATATACTATTAGGTGTTGCCTACTAAACATTCGTGGAATGCTCAGAAAAATATAAAGATTAGTTTATATTAAAAAATTATAGTACAGGAGTCTTTCAATCTTGCTTGCGCTTAAAATTTTTGAGACTGCCTCTGGATGAGCTGTGCAAGCGTCCGAGAAAAAAGAACCATCAACCATGAACCTCACGTGCACTTCCCTAGAAAGGTCGCGTGAGAGACAAACGAGACCTAAGACCAGCCGCCGCCGCCAGGCACGCAGCGCCCGCCCACCCGCCGTAGCGCTGGTCCCCCTCTCTTCCCCTTCGGCATTTCGTCGGGGCTGAAGGAAGTGGGGATCCATTGTTTTTAATAAGTTTCTTCCGTGGATTAAGTTTTTAGCGTTAGGTTTTTCGGCGACGTAAGCTTGGTGGAGGTGGCGGCGCTGCCATGGTGGAATAAAGTCCTCCCGGTCTTCGTCCACCTCGTCGTTGTCTACTCCGGTGACGATGAGAGACCTGTGAGGTGGTGTAGGAGTCTGCGGCGGCGGCGGCGGCTGTTTCGTCGTCACGGCGGAGCGGCGGTGCTCGTGCCGCGTTTAAGGTCAAGGATACGGTGGCGACTGAGGGCATGGCAGCAAGATGGAGTGCGGTGGATCGAACGCGATCTACCGGCGGCACGGATCGGGATTGAGCGAGCTTGGCTTCACCGCTACGACGAATGTCATCGTCAGCACCACTCTCATCGTTTCAATCTGGATTGTGATCCTGACAGATGGGCGCTCAAAGACTTCTTCGCTTCCGCGAGATCGAGCGTCTGCTGCAGTCCACCTCAACGCCGGTGGTTTCCTCTTGCTTCTGGTGATTCAGGTTTGGCGACGGCGGCTGGTGTCGGCGGTCTTCGTCGGCAGCGAATGCAACCGGTTTACTTTCTCGTAGAATATAGGTTGGACTGTCCTTCATATCCTTATTCGATGTACTTGTATTTGGACATGTTTTTCTATTAATTAATAGGTAGTGACTAATGCACGTGGCGTTAGACTTATGGCACGCACAGTCCAAATAAAGAAAAGATACTGTTTTTTTGGCAAGATGCTAATTGAAAAAGTAACCTTTTTTGGCAAAATACTAATTAACAATGGCTTGTTTAACTCAAAAACTACACTTCCGGCATCTTTTCCAGCCTCGAAGCTTCTTCACCTTTTCCCGTTGTTTTGCTTTTCCAATTCCGGAGGCAAAACAGAAGGTGTTCGTATGAATACACAAAAAAAAAAAATACAGTACTAATTAGCTTCTTCTCGGATACCAAAATTACACAAATAATAATAAAAAAGAACCAAAGCTAGATATGTTCCTAGAAGCATTTCAGTTGTTTTACATCACCTAATATCAGATCTGTTAAGTAGATCTGATAAACTGATAAAGCAATTCAATTATTTTGCATAAGCAAATCAATTTATAAAAAATTAGTACTGCAGTTCCTGCTGCTTACTGCATAAGCAGATCTGATTCCTACATATTCCTACTGCTTGCTACACCTTTTGTTATGCTATTATGCAAATATCTTCGGCTGTAACATCATTTTATATCTCTCAGCAAAAAAAAAAAACAAAACTGATTTGCTTTTGGATCATTCAGCATATTAAACCATGAGGCAAATCTGCACAAACAAAAACAGTGGGAAAAGCAGGTTAAATACCATTCTACCCATACAGAATAAAATGCACAGGAAGAAAATAATAAGATCTATCAGGAACTTAAAAACTGTAGTGTCAATTCACCAGTGTAGAAATTACTTAGACATACCAATTCATCTATCAATTCATCACAAATAGCCAGAGGCATAAATCTACCAGCTTATGTTCATCATAGGCTATCTAAAACAAGTTCATCCAAAAGTATTAATACATGAAACTAAAAAAGCACCATTTAAAAAGAACCTCTGTTTGCATGCCATTTGCTGCAGCATCGATCTTCATCTGTATCTGCTCATTTGTTAATTCAACCAAAGTTCAAAAAAGCGCTAAGCGCTAAGTGAGCGGTGACCCGCCGCTTAGCGCTTAAGCCCGCTTAAGCGTCCTAAGCGTTGCTTAAGCGTTTTGTCCTGTAGCAAATAAAATTCATGTAATAAGCTGTCAACTTAAGAAGTAGCATAAATTAGCAAATCAAACTCATGCAATAAGTTGAAAATAGGTCCATCTGGCCATTGTCACAGTGGTGGGCTATTGTTTTGGGCCTGGCCTGCATCGGCCCATCACAACAGAAGGCAGAGGCCTTAGGGTACACCAACACAGGCCACAGCCCACAGCCCACAAGGAACTCATCTGCAACTCCCTCCCCAGTCCCCACTCACGCTCGACACGCAGCAACAGCGGCGGCGCTCAGACTCAGGGTCACGGCGGTGGCGGGGCGCTCCCAGGTTCGGCGGCGGGGCGCTCATCAACGGCACGCCGGCTCTCCCTCCTGCCTCCCGCTCCTCTGGTCAGCGACCCTGTCCCTGTGTGCGCGCCTCCTGCTCCTCCACACCGTCGACGGCGCCCAGCCCCGGCGGCGCGCGGCCGGCGGACAGCAGGAGCCGGCAGCTGCTGCTCCCGCAGCTCCCTGCTCGGCTGCTCCCTCTCCCAGCTTCCCTCTCCCCCTCTCAGGTCTCGGCACCGCTTAGAGACCGCTTATGTCCCGAAGCGAAGCGGAGACCTCCCGCTGAGCGCTAAAGCGCGCTTAAGCAGCCGCTCAGTACCGCTTTTCTGAACTTTGAATTCAACAATATCGAAATAGTGGACATAAGTAGTCTGTGCAAGCACACAAGAAAATGGTCAAGCTAGGATAGTATAGAGCTTACCCAAAAATTAGATCAATCCACTCATGCAAATGAGCAGAGACATGCTCACTCTCAAGAGCCTTCCGGTGTTTATGGACAAAATCCACATGGTTTTCAGCCCAGGGAGGCAATTCTACTGCAATGGTGCCAGAGAATTACATCACTGTTTTCATCTACTCATCTGCATAGTGGACATAAGTTGAAATGCAATTACCTAGCTTCCCTCCAAGTTGAGTTGTCCCAAAGTCAATGCCATTTATGTTGGTAAATACCTCAGGGAGGTAAAACATCTCAGGTACCTAGATGAATTACCATGAAATAATCAGCTAGCTGCAACCTAGACTTGGTTTCGCCACAAACCAGTAAACATCGATGTGAACTACTGCAGACATTTGTTGGTAGACTTACTAGCTCTTTTACATCACTCAGGTCTTCAAGAACACTATCCCATGTACCAGACAGATCAGAAAACATGCGATCAGCATGGTCAAATTTGCCACCTTGCAGTTGTATAGCAGTGTTGTAAAAAGGCTCCACCATGAAAAGTTATACAGAACCTGCAAGGGATAATAGTAGTTAGTACACAAATCAAACGTTGCAATAACCAAGTATACACAGGACAATAACCAAATATCAAAATTGAAGGCCACATAATCGAGGAAGAAATGACGACAACTTTGTGTTCCTTAAGTATTAGAACAATTGACAAAAGAGGATTGCAACAAACCAAAGTCATGTACGTGCAAACATAGTACAGAGATTCAGTCCAAACATATTCCCATTATTATGTAGCACAAGTGAGTACTACTTGTCATCAGATGCTGGAAATAAAACTCTGGAAACTGCCACCACTTACAGCAAGGCCCACAGCCCCAAGACCGGAAATTGCCACCGTCGAACCCTTCACTGGTTTTGCCACATTCAGTGTTGCGCCAAGACCTGCACCAAAACAATGATAAGGACAGATCACAGATTCAGTAAGCCATGCATATATCCTGCTAAAACATGGTATTCCATGGGAAATTGGGAAATATCTATATAATAGAGTCAAGGACCATGCATGCATGCATCTAACCAGTTGAGACACCACAGCTGAGGATACAAACTTTGTCTAGAGGCGCCTCGGGGTTGACCTTTGCCAGGCAGCCGACATGGATGACGGTGTACTCGCTGAAGGTGGATGTCCCAACGAAGTGGAAGATGGGCTGCCCGTTGATGGTGAAGCGGGACTTTCCGTCGCCGATCATCACGCCCCAGTCCACGTTGATCCTGAGGAGGTCACACATGTTGCTCTCCTCTGCCTTGCAGTGAGCACACTCCTTGCACTCGCCGGTGAACACCGGGAGGACATGGTCGCCTGGTGCGAGCTCGGTCACACCCTCTCCAACGCTCTCCACGATGCTGCGAGAAAGAGCTAGTTAATTTGGAACTAGTATTAGGATTGTGAAATATAATATTCATTAAAATGCTATCAACATCTCACTTCAACAGAAGAAATGAATCATGTACTTGGCTGTCAGTCTAAGAAAACAAAAACGATCGAATACATATAAACATCTTAAGTACAGTTTCTTATTCTAGGACACGGAAAAACACATTGTCCTAGCTAAGAAAAGGCTAATTATGTGTGTGTGCTCGAGTCATGACTGACGTTGTGTTCCTTGAATCTGCACATGAGCCAGAATACCTTCAGGCAGTTTACAAAGCTTTATGTGCAAGTATAAGCAAACAAAAGGCACATACAAGATATTCTGTTGTTTTTGAAGTGCAAACTCATGTACATCTGCAGACATTCAAATTAAAGATCCGGAGAATAATCAAGATATGGTGATGGACAAATCTACAAACATTTGTAACATGGACGCGTCATTGGTCCACTACTCTGCTTTATATCGACAACAAGTACTAGCAAAGAGGAGTGCTTTTAACCTTTAGTAGTGGAGGTGCTGTTCATGCCCCACCATTCTAATGGACAAATAGAAAAAAGGAAAAGAATGATCTATCAACAACAATATATCACCTGTATTAATCCACACCCCCTCCCAATCTGCGCTTCCCTACTTGAGAAATGGAGTCTCAGGCTTCCAATTGTCACATGCACAAATTTAAAAGCACAAAGTAATGCTTGAAAGAAACACAAAGTATCTTCTCATACCGAAAGGTTCCAAATAGAGCTTCATGATTTCATTGAAAGAATGAGCAGCCAACCCACGACTCTGCAACTTAGTTTTAAAATGGGTGCACTTAGTTTTAAAACTTAGGCGAGCAAGGTTAGCTGTAAAAGACGAGATCGACAAGTGCATATGTGGCGCCGCTCGGTCGCTCTGAGGACCTAGGATCCTGACATGGTGAGGAGCACCACACCAACTGGATACAAGGTCATGGGGATAGCAAGATATAAACAGTGCATTGGACTGTTTAAAATACATATGCAATAGCAAGATGTAGCAACTGAAAAAGATGTAGCTAGGGGATGTTTCTGGAGCCTCTATTGGTGATGAACATGTAATGTTGTAGTGGATGGCATTTTCTTAGGCAATTTAAGTGTCATACATTAGACAACAATGTCTTCCTAAATACACAATTTAGCCTATTCTTACTAGTCAAAAAGACCATATCATCATGATAAAACAAAGATGTGATGAGACACAGAGCTATAGGCATGAAAAACTAATGAATTATTTACACCCCAAATATGTAGATTTAATAGTAAAAAATCATACAAAATCTACAACCATTTACCATTTAGCCTAAGTCCTTCAACTCAAGTATAAGGTGCTCATATAACTCAAAACAAGTCAAAAGCTCGACTCAGCACCATGGTTTACCTTTGAAGTGACCAGCTCTCACAAAACAATATCAAAGCTGAAGATGTTTGCCCTATGATCATACGCCTTGTGGTTTATTACCCGGTAAGACACACAACTCTAATAAGCATGGTGCACATATAAAATATCTCTACTTGCACAGAAAGAACTCCATTCTGAGACTTATGTTCCTAGAGCTTATATTGGTGATGAGTAGGTTTTGTAGTTTATTCATTTTTTATAGGCAATTTAAGTGCCATACATTAGGCAACAATGTCTTCCTAATTTGGTAATTTTTCTATTATGAAAAAGCAAGTAAAGCGGTTGTTGTTCTCCAATTCTCACAAATGGAGGGTATAGCCCAGAGGGCAGCTTGGCCATAGGCCGCTTGGATTGAAAGTAAAGCTGAGTCTTAGTTACATTGACCCTAGGCCCTTGATTATATAGAACAAAAGGGCTTCTTTCTTACCCCTACTGCAAGAAGGCTTCTAAGCCTAAAATTTATGACTATGAATAGTAAAGATTGAACTAAGACTCAGCTTGTAGGGATACTGATACTGATACTGATGCGCTTGTAGGGATAACCTGTACTTACTGCTTTATGAATTCTGATGCGTGTTCGTACCAGTACCAGTAGCAGCGCCGTACGTGCTCCATTTTCTTAAGCCAGGCGCTCGGCAAGATTTGCAGGAATAAATATATATAAACCAAGATATGATATGATACCTAAAGGACTTTGCAGCCAGCAATGAAATCGAACTTTTTTAAAAATCGTTCATTCCGTGAGCGTAGGTGTGCAATTCGACAAGGATTTAACACGAACAAAAGATTGAACACTCAGGCCAACTAACCCATGGGACCTGCTCAACTATGCTTTTCAAGCGGCTATAGGAGTTGTTGCAGCTTATTTACTACTGTAAAGAATAGTAATTGTAGGTAGGCTTGCAGCTTGTTGCACTGAAGCAGTTCCAATAAGTCTAACATATACACAATAGAGGCACGTAAGCGCATATCTGCTTTCCCTAGTACATCATATATGTTTCTCATATGATCCATCTTTCTAAATAAATAACCACAAGGCCTTAGTATCCCTCTATGTAAGGAAAACCCACAATATTTGATTAGAAGGCTGCATATTTCCAAATAGACTAGCCGGACTCAAACCAAGTGTAATTATGTTGGTAAAAGATCATCCCACATCCATTCATACTACTCAGTGGAAGTTCATAAATCACAACTAAAACTATTAAGCTTAGTAGTTGTTTTATCCATTTTATAGGTAGCATTAGGTATCTCGAATCACTTAACAGGAGTGCTAATTCAAAATCTCATTCAAAAATTTTATGTAAAATTTAATTATGAAATTTTATAATTTCAGAGTAATTCAACCATAGAATAGATACAGAATCCTTGATGCTAGCCAACTCCTAAGATGACTACCTTCTACCTGATCAAGTTCAGGCAGCAGATTACCAAACAAAGTGACAGCATGGATATGATGCAGTTTGCTAAACCTACATAGCACAATATGGATCAAGGCAGACCGGTAGCAAGCATCTAAGCACGAGCACAAAGCACTAAAAAACAACTAAAAGTTGATCCGCTCGAGCAAGGTGATGGTGGAGCGTCATCCACCCATATAAAACCATAACGAGCAGGGCAGGCTCCAAAGTTTGGCTCCCGTAGCCCATGGGAGCTCGGAATTCGGAACGAGCAACTAGCCTACACAATGAGTACCATTCAGGTTAATTATGTGCATATACTTATTTTGAAAATGTAAAGCAGTAAAGCACAAATATCTAGCTAAGATGTGCTAGAGTTTTCTTAATGCTTGTGTGTACAGTCACAACAAATAATCAGCCGAACATAGATATCGGAGCAGGTGTAGTGGAGGTCTGTGCATATTTGACCCATGCGATTTGAACCACAGATTTTTTTGAACCACAGAAACCCACAAAAATCCAACACAGGACAAGATTTTTTTTGAAGCGCTCTGCCCTCGAATTACTAGAATCATCCCACATATGATTCAAATCCCACACATTTGTATCATTCTCCCATCGATTTTCAACCTAACTTACAGCAGAAATCGCAAGAAAGCAACCATTATTGACTTTGAACAAATCCAGAGTCGCAACTAGGGGGAACCAGCCGCGCGCTCACCTTGGGGTGGAACTGGACGCCCCAAACCTCGGACGGCGGCGCCTCCAGCGTGGCGACGGATGCCCCCGTGTCGACATCGAAGACGCGGATGAAGCTGTCGAGGGCCCACCGCGGTGGCGAGCGCGACGGCGGGGTGGGTAGCGAGGAAGATGACCCCGAGCGCGTGGCCCCGCGCGGGGGACCCCAAGGCGGCGAGGTCGTCGGGGAGCCAAGCACGGACGGTCTCGTCGAGCGCGCCGGTGAGGAGCACCGCCGTGGGGCGGTGGTCAGCGGCGGGCGCCCACGCCGCCGCCCAGATGGACTCGTCGTGGGCGCCGTCAACAGACTTGAGACCCGCGAGCTTCGTCTCCCCTTGGCCGCGTCTGGGTCCCGAACGGCTCCTCGCCGGCGAGCGGAAGGAGGTGGGAACCCTAGATCGGTGCCCACGGCGGACATTGGGAAGCAGGGAGAGAGAGTGTGGAGAATGGATGGGGGAATGAAAGGAACTCGAGAAGGGATAAAAAAAATGACCGGACTCATCAGAGGCTGAGCGGTGCGCAGCATTGATGGTAGATGGCCCATGCCCGTGTGTGTGCGTGCGTTTGGATAAACGCACGGCCGGTCAGAAAGTAGTCTTTACCTAATTAATACAGGTATACTTTATAAAAAAAAAAGTTGCGTGAGCTCACGACCCTTCCACATGTTCCCCTATGACGTGTGGCCCCGCAGAACCCACAAGCTGCTGCCCGGTAGCGTCATACACCTGGCCCAATCGCATCCACCCAAACCTCTCCCACTCCGCCCTTGCCCTCCAGTGCCCCTGTCCCCTGTGCCCCTGTCTACTAGAGTCCACCAACCCCCAGCCCCCGCTTCGTCGGAAAAAAAAAACCCCCAGCCCCCGCATTAAACAAACCCGAATCCACGCAAGCACGGCCGGCCGCGCGGCCCTTGTGGCCTTGTACAAGAGGAGATGCTCGCCACGTCGACGCCCGCCACCTGCAACTGCAACACCGCATCACTCCGCCTCGTCTCCCACTACTCGCGCTTCCGCTTCCACCGCGCGCACGAGTCACGAGGCGGCGGCGGGCCACGGCGACCCACTCTCAGGTGTTCCCTCCGCCCCCGATCCACTGCCACCGGAGACCCGTGACGAGGGGCCGAACGGTCGGACTCATCACTGCCTCACTCATTGCTCGCTTGATGTCTCCAACTGCAGGTGCTGCGGCGGGACCGCGCCTCTTCGTGCTGCGGGGGTGGCGGAGGGGAGGATGGCCGCGGAGACGGCGGGGGACATGGTGTGGGCGCGGGTGCTTGAGGATGGCGTGTTCCGGTTCGACGCGTCAGAGGCGGCGCGCGCCGCGGCAGGGCCCAGCCTCTCGTTCGCGGACCCGCGGCGGCGGGAGGCGCCGCGGGATGGAGCGGACACACCCGTCGTGGTACCGGCGTTCGAGGTCGCGGCGGAGGGGGACAGAAGGTCGTGATAAAGGTACGCCACGGCGACGCACGCGTGTACTTGCCGTTGGTTTGGGAGTCTAGGTGGTTGGGGTGATGCGCGTTTGACACTCGTCTCGTAGTACTCCCGTCTCGTTTTTGTTTGTTCTTTAGAAGATTATAGATCGCTTGGCTCGTCTCATCGTCTGTCATATCATCCTGCTTCTGGGTGTTGGTTGTTTGGATGCTTCCCTGTGGGCTGATGCGGAGAGCGCGTGAAATGCTGATCCAGCGATCCCCGTATCCGTTGGTTTTGGGCTTGTTTGATGACGTAGCACTGTTGCGATGTGTATGTATCCGACGAAAGGCTTTCTCCTTAACTTGCTATGTTTCACGCTGAACAGATGCATGCATTTGGGGGTAAATGAATCCATGGTAAGATAATGTACATGCTGCAGATCCACAAAAACATTCAAATTGTTAATAGAAGGGATCAACGTTTTATTTAGTTTCGTCTTTCCTACAAACATGATTTCTGTGATGACTTTTTGAAACTGGTAACAATTTTTTTGGCTAA
Source organism: Microstegium vimineum (assembly GCA_022036555.1). Taxonomy (NCBI): domain Eukaryota; kingdom Viridiplantae; phylum Streptophyta; class Magnoliopsida; order Poales; family Poaceae; genus Microstegium; species Microstegium vimineum. Next base: position 42,077,207 of record CM039120.1, on the reverse strand, counting down.
AGGAGATGCTTGAACCCCAGGACACCGATGGGTTATTGTTCCAGTTTCCTTAAACATGTTTTTATTATCCCTGATAATGCTAAACTATGAATTGTGTTTTGTACTTTTGTTCTATTCTTGATGTGTACATTCCTGTAATATTATCTACCTGGAACTATAACATGTCATAAAAACAGATGTGTGGAGGCTCACTTGTTTTCTTTTAATCAAGCAGCTTCCTCCTGGGACATCTTTCTATGGTACTGGAGAAGCGAGTGGCCCACTTGAACGGACTGGGAAACGAGTATGGCATCTGCTTTAATAAACTATATATTATATATTTGAGTTGATTTCTCAAAACTGCAACCATTAACATTATACAAAGGTCCAATTCTTGACCATTTCACAAAAATGCAACAACTTTGGTTTTGTGAAATAATCACCAGAGGTCGTAGTTCTTTGTTACAACTTTACAAATCAGGGGCATAACAAAAAATTCCTTCAAGGATGTGCTATCTAGTGAGCCAGTGCTAAACTAAATTCAAATGAGTAAAAATATTAGTGTTTTAGACCAGCTATTATATGATTGACCTAAGACAAACAGGCTAGGACTGATGTTGCAGCACCCCGAGCACTGGCCCTGTCTCTGCCCATGTTACAAATAGCTGTAGTTATTCTAAATGAATTCTGCACATCCTGCTTGTGTAACAGACTTTAAACAATTCCCTGATTTATAGATATATTTTTCATCAGGTTTTCACATGGAACACAGATGCATGGGGTTTTGGGCCAGGAACCACTTCATTGTACCAGTCACACCCTTGGGTTTTGGCCGTCCTCCCTGATGGAAAAGCATTGGGTGTCCTTGCTGATACCACTCGCCGTTGCGAGGTATTTTTGCAAATTACATAGTACAACGTAGAAGTCCGTTGAAGTAAATCATTCAATTTTTTTTATTTGCTGACATTAATATTTTAACTAATCTGTATGTTGAAATGGAGTGTGTTTTACTATGACAGATTGATTTGAGACCAGAATCAACTATAAAGTTCTCTGCCTCATCTGCGTACCCTGTCATCACTTTTGGACCATTTAATACTCCAGCTGATGTTATGACATCTTTGTCGCATGCAATCGGTATTTCTACCATGATTTAACAAATATATCTTCTGGCACTTATTAACTATATTTCTGTGGAGAGATATACTCACATGTTAATGCTTTATTGAGTCCAGAGTTTAATTTCTATCATAAACAATGAAGCTGTATATCTCTGACCTAATATGAATGCAAGCAATAATAGGAAGTATTTTATTCAATTTGATACATTTTGTTCATCTTGATAAAACCAAGATGTTGATTAGTAAGTCAAACAGTTTGAACTTTGACTAAATTTATATAAAAAAGTACTAACATTAATGATACAAAATAAATACCATTACATTAGTTATAGAATATATTTTCATAATAAATTTATTTATAAAGACATAAATACTAATATTATTTACTATAAACTTGGCACGAATCCCATAGTTGCATTCTTTTGTGGACGGAAGGAGTAGAATGTTGTTTGGTAGACCGATCTTTACTCGCACTGGTTTACCCATGTAGACATACCTGTCACAGTAGAATTGGGGTTTCTATCTTTGCCACTTATATTGTCATTCCCTCTCCACTTTATCTTTTACTGAACTAGGCATTAGCTACATAAGATAGCATCATTCCCTCTCTCTATCGAATTGGTCATAGTAGAACACAAACATGCAATTTAAATGTTCTATGTTATACTTGCTGCCTTGTCGAATAAGGTGAGAAAATTTTCCATTATAGGTACTGTGTCCATGCCACCAAAATGGTCACTTGGCTATCATCAATGCCGTTGGAGCTATGATTCTTCTGAGAAAGTACTCAAGGTATTTTCTAGGCAGAGTGCATTATCTTTATCTATGTGTATTTCCTTTTCTGAAGAAATTATTAATGTAATGTTTCAGTGGCAGCTACACCTAATCTTCAACTATGATGGATGAAGTGTGTGGGTGGTCCTGTTAGTGTTGATGCAGTGTTCATTTTAGTATCTTCACTTACTCTAGTTCCAAATGCAAACAACAAATCCTGTGCCTATACGAAGTAAGAATTGATGAGCAGTGCACACTGCAAGAGAATTTGTGGGATCCATATAATTTCTGCCTATATGCTACACCTTTGATGATTTCAATATTCTTTCTGTACTTCAACATCAGATGTTCAAGGTTTCATGTTTTTGTTTTCCTTATTCATCTGTTAGCCCCACGGTTGCTAAATATGTATCACCTGGAATCCTTGTTTCAAAGTTTTGAAACTTTGTTCCACTTGTACCTATATTTTCCTACAAATGTAATACTATATATGACTATAAACAAATTACACAAGTAATTTTCTAATGGAATATATTTGGTATGTGCTTATTATTTTTCATGTTATATATTTGCACTGTATATATACTTATTATTTTTAGAAGTAATATATAAACTATGGTCAAAGTCTTACATTCTGGGCTTGGAAAAATAAAAAGGTTTGGACATACATGTAGTGAAAGGAAATGCATGAAAGCATGGTGTTCTTTTCAAACACAGCGATAATCTTCATAAGTTGATGTAGAAAAGATTTATTACTAGAGATGGATTTTTTTATGTAAGTTGGAAAATAAAGCATGTTATCGGAAAGAACTATGTTCCTTTTCATAGGCCATCTGAAGTTAGAACCATTTGTCATGTGCTTTGCATATCTGTCACATGGTTCATTTTGGGACATAAGAATACTTTGATAATATTTTATACTGAATTAGTGTTGCTTGGTTATTTTTTCTTCCACAGGTTGTTAGAACATTTAGGGAGAAAGGCATTCCTTGCGATGTTGTCTGGATGGATATTGACTATATGGATGGTTTTAGGTGCTTCACGTTTGATAGTGTAAGTACTGGATCTGTTGTGTTTGCTACATAGGAGCACTTTAACCACTGATTTGTGTTTCTCTTCTCATGTTTTAGAACTTTATATTTATATTGCTTCAGAATGTTTACTAGAGCGGTAGAGCCTCCAGTTATTTTTTTCTTATCATCATGCACTTTTTGAGCTAACCTTTATGGTGTTCTTTTGAATGCAAGTAATTTACTATGATAATTGATTTTCTTGAATCCTGTCTGAACACTTTGCTATCGATGTGCTACAGATCCGATTCCCTGATCCAAAATCAATGGTGGACGATCTCCATTCCATTGGTTGCAAAGCAATCTGGATGCTTGATCCAGGGATCAAGAAGGAGGAGGGCTACTTTGCTTATGACAGTGGCTCAAAAAGCGATGTTTGGATTCAAAATGCAGACAGTAGCCCATTCGTTGGTATGTATCACTGACTTAAATAAGATTCATCGTCATTTTCTTAAGCATCAGGAGGTTATGCCTCATATAGTCTACATTCAGGGGAGGTGTGGCCTGGTGATTGCGTTTTCCCCGATTATACATCTGAAAAAACACGAGCTTGGTGGGCTAATTTGGTAAAAGACTTCATCTGTAACGGTGTTGATGGAATATGGAATGATATGAATGAACCTGCTGTTTTCAAAGTACGCGATCTATCACGACACATAATTAATAGTTCATTGTTCAATTTTTCCTATGTAACTGAATGTGCTGGTCTAAACCTGTAGACTACCACGAAGACAATGCCTGAAAGCAATATCCATAGGGGAGATGCTGATATTGGTGGTGTTCAAAATCATTCATACTATCACAATGTATGTTTTTGTTCCCTTACCGTGAAAGTGGCATTAGGACACATATTGTTTCTACTTCTATATTCATATATTTTAGTGCCTATAATTTTTAGGTCTATGGAATGCTAATGGCAAGATCTACTTATAAAGGAATGGAAATGGGAAATGCAGCTAAACGTCCATTTGTTCTCACACGAGCTGGTTTTATAGGAAGCCAGCGTTATGCTGCAACATGGACTGGTGATAATCTTTCAAATTGGGAGCATCTGCACATGAGTCTACCAATGGTTCTTCAGTTGGTAATTTAAACATTTGATCTAATATCCAAAGTTATTCCCTGAAACTTTGGAGTGTCTAGTCTTTCCTACTGAAAATATGTTCCCTGTGGCCCCTAAAATAATATTATTCTAGCTCTTTGGTCATTGGTGCAAATGCTTATTCATGACTAGTTTTTTTTAACGTAAAGTGAATAGTTATTTTAGCATTTAATTTATTGTGATATACGATTTCACTTTATGTACAGTCTTGTGATGTGAAGGCAACTAAGTCTGTTAGTACACAGAAGTGCTAGGGTTAAGAACCATGGTCTTCTGTATCAGTTGAATTTGGTTCCTCAATTAGTTGTGCTGTCACATTTCTACCGTTCTTCCGGAAAATTTTAAGGAGGTTGTTCTTGAGATGTTGATGTTTATAAACTAAACTTGTTAGTGGCCAATTTTTTTTTACTGTGGTTCATCTGACAAGATGTGAGATTTAAGCATGCATTTTTTTTAAAGTAATTTAAGCATGCATTTTCACATGGCCTAATGATCTAACAATATGGTTATCTGATCAGGGTCTCAGTGGTCAACCATTGTCAGGTCCTGATATTGGTGGTTTTGCTGGAAATGCTACTCCAAAACTTTTTGGAAGATGGATGGGTGTGGGTGCATTGTTTCCATTTTCACGCGGCCATACAGAAACTGGAAGCATTGACCACGAGCCATGGTCCTTTGGTGAAGAGGTACTACATCATGCTACCCAGACTGCCATCCAAACATGTGTACTCAAGAACACAGGAATTTTTTTGCTACACTCCAAGAAGCTTGATTCACTGTGCATGTTTCTGCTTCATTGCATTTCATCTATGCATGCAATGCATGGTTGATGTTAGCTTGTTCGTGAGGTTGCCATACATCTGTTGAGCATTTCCTCCATTTGTGTGCCGGTTGTTAACTCTTTATGCTGTACATCATGATTTAACCTGCACTATTTCTGTTCTGGTAAAAGGGTTAAGGTTCCAAGGGGTTGTTCCTGTGCTAGAAATTTCTGCTGCTGTGTAAGCTAGATATGTTCATTGGTAGCTTAACCTTGTGGGCTTAGCCTTATTTCTTGTCATCTTGTGTTTTTCTAATGCTGTACACTCGAATTTAACTTATGAGGTACAATTTTGTAGTTAAGATGTACCTTGCCATGGCAGCAAATCTGCTCTGTTTTTCTGTATTTTTATCATTTTCTTTAAATTCCATGGTTGAATGTCAAAGTTGTAGCCATGTTCCTTTATAAAAAAGTAGCCATTTTTCATCTAGCCACTGTACATGATTTTAATTATATTGATGGTCAAATTTTTAGTAGTTCGATGAAATGGATCTTAGGGCGTCAAAGAAACAGGCAAGTGATCAATGTTTTGAGGCAATTTAGTTTATCCAGCAAGAAGTATAGCATATGTAAATATTTTGGTAATATAAACTTAGGTTATAACATATAAGCCATTTTGCGTGTTAACTGCTATCTAACCCTGTTATTTTCGTTACTTAATTTCCTCCACTTATTTTTCCCAAATACCCATGTTTTCCCAGGAAGACACTGTTTTTATCTTGTATAATTCTTAATTCTTAATAAACTGGTGCTTATAGCTGATTATTTTGGATGCAAACTGTTTGTATATACTAACAAGCAGAACTGAAGTCCGAAATATTGTGATAGCAGGTCTTTGTTTGGTAATTGGTTGAGTTCTATGTAATATTCTTGGAAATTAAAGCCCCTTCTGGCCATGCATTTAGTATTTTCCCCCTTCAATATGTAGGAGAGCTGTGTATTATTTCGTTAAAGAAGAAAAATAACCAAGTACAAAACCTACTCCACACCACACCCTCAACCAATTAAAACGAGTTAGCCACCAGCTACTTAAAATACAATGACTCAACATTAGCAAACTTGGAACCTAGACAAAGGCTGAGACCAACTCGAAGAGCCACTTTGCAGCAGCAGCACACCACATTCAACAGCACACCTTCCTCTACGACAACCCTTAGAACTCCATTTACATCAGGGAGAACCAATTTGAAGACACAATTGTTATGATGCTTCCATATGGCTATTTAGCATTGATCATTTCTTGATTGAAAAAAGCATTGGCTAATTGGAGAACTTTTATCTTTTAGTGTGAGGAAGTCTGTCGCCTTGCGCTACTAAGACGGTACCGGCTACTGCCACATATTTACACTCTTTTTTACCACTCACATACAAAGGGTATTCCAGTTGCTGCTCCAGTTTTCTTTACTGGTAATTAATTCTCTCACTTTGTATCACCCAATGTTAAGTTGGCTCAGATGCTGGTAGTTGTAGGAAGAACAAAGATGTGTGGCAAGTTGCTGCCTCCTTTCTTTTGTGATCCAAACTTTGTATAAGATATTTACAGCCTTAGAGGAGACTGTCTGGTCGGTTATGTAATTGATGATATTCCCCAATCCCCAGTTGCAGTTTGTTAATAGATATTATGTCACATTCCTCAATTCTTTTAGATCCACAAGATCCTGAACTGAGGAAAATTGAGACTTCATTTCTCCTCGGACCACTCTTAATCTGTGCAAGGTAATATCTTGACAACAGTGATTTGACATTGGCTCTTTCCTTTTAACTTTTCTCTTGAGACCCTGTTCATTTGATTTGATGTAGCTCTGTGCCAGACAATTTTGCATCATAAATTGTAAACTGTTCAGTTATCTGGCATCGAATTTATATAGATGAAAAGATGCCAAAAATTCCAAGTTTTTTTTCTTCATTGTTAGAGTAAATAGGAATAGTACCACATTGTCTAGCCACAAGAGGTGTTAGTCCTATGTACGTATATAATCAGCCCATGAGGCCCAATGCAATACATCCAATATTCCACCAATTATATTCTCTTTCATTCATCTTTCTCTATACTTTGGTATCTTTATAATCTTTCCAATTGTCTTGGCAGCACTTTACCTAATAAAGGAGCTCATGAATGTGCACATAAGTTACCAAAGGGCATATGGTTGCCTTTTGATTTTGCGGATTCACACCCTGTAAGTTGGTTTCTAAACTCTTAGTTTGCTGACTTCAATTCTATTCAAATAATTATTTCTGAATGGATAATTGTGTAGGATCTGCCGGTGCTGTATCTACAAGGTGGAGCAATTCTTCCTGTAGGTCTTCCTATTAAACATGTTGGTGAAGCAAGTTTGGAGGATGATCTGTCACTAATTATCGCATTGAATGAAAATGGTATGTACCTTCCCATTTTCATAACCTTTGTTTAAGGTAGTGTTTGGTTGAGATAAGGAAACACAAACGTAAAGGGGCTGGGCTGCTGGATAAACCGTGGTAACATCAACATCATAAGCAATTAATTGATCTGTCTGGCTAGCCTTGGTAACGGTGACAGTAGCTCGTGACAACAAAGCAGAGTAGATCTTTGCCTGCATCTTGCCATCCTGTTTCCCTTCACACTGACGTGCTTTGCATTTCCCATCATTATATAAGAAGAAGAAAGGAGTCTAGATGACTCCTAACCCTATAGGGGCAAAGAACTTACAAAAGTATTCACCAACAAACCCTAATCACAACCAACAACTGAGGAAACCAATTATGACCATATGCTTTGGAGCTTTTTGGCTCCGACCATACACCATAATGTTGCCTCATCTCTAATATCCTGCAAGATGGCAGTAAGATTAGGAGAAGACCCCCCACCCCCCACCCCCCACTCCACCCCAAAAATAAAAAAAAAAATCCATTGCTGATTCCCATGTTTAAAAATCCACCATGCCACCAAAACAACCGAGTTGAAGCCCTTGCGAGGTAAATTGGGAACCATCTGTAAAGCATGACACCACCAATCTGTAAAATTGCAGTTCTCCAAACCTGGGGCTAAGTGTTGTCCAACTATTGATACCACTGAAAACCACACTCCTAGCGAACACACAAGTGAGCAAACCACACACTGCTACTATGTGTGCATAACCAGGAGCGGTGCCGAAGCGCCACTCTGCGCGACCGCTGTACCATGATTTGGGTCGGCGTCCCTGGTACGTGGTTCGCGGCTTCGTCCCTGAACCCTGTGACTATGACCACGACAAGCTGCCACACCTGCTGGTAAGGATTACACTACGTCCTCTGCTCCGCCCCACACTTTCTACAGCCCAGCTGCATCTGGATGGCGATTTATGCCCTTTTCGAGTTCGTGCTTGAACAAAATTGTTGAGTCCACTTTTGTGAAGATGACAACTAAGTGTTTGTGTCAAGGACCTCTGGACCCAACTCAGGAGGACCTTGGCTTCTCAGATTATACTTCGAACTGGATAGAGTTGGCGCCAGGGCTATTGCCTGGCGACCTTAGCAGAGGTGAGATTGTAGATGAATTAGGTGAGAGTATTGGATTTCAACTTCATACTTGTTGATCATAAACATGGTCTAGCTTACATATATAAAGGAGATAGCCTAGCCGGCTGATCTCCCTTGATTCCCTTTCATACCTCTCGATCTCACATTCATACTAATAGAGTAATTAGGACCCTTTCACACCTCTAGACTCTTGGGTGCCTTCTGGCCCTTTGGTGGCCTGGGGCGTCGGCTATACTGCCGGCCCCACATGACATCTCTCCCTCCCTGGAGAAGCAGCTCGTCCTCGAGCTGGAATGCTGGATAGCGGTCCTGGAAATCTTCGAGGTCTTAGCAGCTGGCTCATTCTGCCAATGGACAAGGACTTGACGAACACCCTGACTCAGCCGAGCCTTGGATGCACGTTGGGGCACCGGTTGTGTCGCGCCGTGATGGGTTGGTGGCAACGGCGGTGGTGCTTGCGGAGGCGTGCCGACGAACTTCTTCAGGAGTCCCACATGAAAGACGTCATGAAGACGCGCACGGGGAGGCAGCTTGAGGCGGTAGGCGACGTTGTTGATGACGGGGGCAACCTGATAAGGTCCGAAGAAGTGCGAGCGAAGCTTGCCTTTGGTGACACCCTGAAGAGATGCCGGGGCGCGGTGGCGTAGACGGAGCCACACCCAGTCACCCGCCGTGAAGGTGAGCTCGCGGTGATGCTTGTTGTAGACGCGCTGATACACATCCTGGGATTGCTCCAGTCGGGCGCGGGTATCGGCCAGAATCTCGTCGCGCTCGGCCATGGATTTGGCTACCGCGGCCACCCTTGTCTCTCCTGGCTCGTAAGAGCGAATGGACGACGGCTCCCTGCCATAGACGATGGTGAACGGAGTGGTTTTGAGCGCCGTTTGAAACGCAGTATTAAACACGAATTCCGCCCATGGCAACTGGCGAAGTCACTGGCGGGGCCGATCACCAGTGACGCATCGGAGATACATGGTGATCACTTTATTTGCCGCCTCAGCCTGTCCATCAGACTGAGGATGGAACGCCGTTGTCATCTGGAGTTTGACGCCCGAGAGCTGCATCAGTTCCTTCCAAAAGGTTGAGGTGAACACCGGGTCGCGATCCGAGACAATGGATTGTGGGATCCCATGGAGGCGGACGATCTCGCGGAAGAAAGCCTGGGCCACTGTCTCGGCGGAGTAGGGATGCGCAAGGGCGATGAAGTGCGCATATTTGCTGAAGCGATCCACTATCGTGAGGATGACAGTTTTACTGCCCACCTTGGGAAGGGCTTCGATGAAGTCCATACTGATGTCAGTCCAAACGGCCGTGGGCACCGGCAGGGACAACAAGAGGCCCGCCGGCTGGAGGTGTTCAGACTTGTTCTGTTGACAAACCGTGCATGCGCGCACGAGGTCCTGCACAATGGAGCGAAGGTTGGGCGAGTGGATGTCGCGCCGTAGCTGGTGCATGGTGCGTTGTACCCCTTCGTGGCCATCAGCATGGGTGGCGGTGATGAGTTCGCCTAGGAGAGGTGCTCCGGGCGGAATGTACAGACGACCCTTGTATGTTACGAGGCCCTCCACCATAGCCCACGGGTCCAGCGGTTGTCCTCCGACGATCTCATCCCGAAGCGCAATGAGCGCCGATCGGGTCTTGGGAGGAGAAGAGCCGCAACCTGTCCACGAAGTCGAAGTGCGGCCCTGAGATGGCCAGCAACTTGATGTCGTCGGTGTCGCGGCGCGACAGAGCATCAGCGACGGTGTTGTTGCGCCCAGCCTTGTACTCCACTGAAAAATCGAACCCCAACAGTTTGCCCACCCAGTGGTGCTGGGGAATGGTGGCGAGGCGTTGATCCAAGAGGTATTTGAGGCTAAAATGATCCGTGCGAACTAAGAACCTATCCGTGCGAACTAAGAACCTGCACCCCCATAAGTATGGCCTCCAGTGCCTGATAGCAAGCACTAACCCAATCAATTCGCGTTCATATGCTGCTAAGGACCGATGGCGTGGCGCGACCGGCCGGCTGAAGAAAGCCACTGGATGTTGCTCTTGTAATAGAACGGCGCCGAAGCCGTAGGTGGAGGCGTCACATTCCACCACAAAAGGTAAGCTGAAATCTGGTAATGCTAGGATGGGCGCTGTGGTCAGAGCAGTTTTGAGAGTTGTGAAAGCTTGGCTGCTTCAGACCAGATGAAGCCTTCCTTCTTGAGCAGCGCTGTCAGAGGGGCGGCAATGGTGTCGAACCCGTGGACAAATTTGCGGTAGTAACACGCGAGCCCCATGAAACCGCGGATCGCGCGGGCAGAGTGAGGTTGGGGCCAATCCACCACGGCCTGTACCTTCTCGGGGTCCATGGCGACGCCCTGAGCCGAAATGACATGGCCCAGGTATGCAATAGAGGTGGTGGCGAAGGCGCACTTCGACTGCTTGACAAACAACCGATGTTGGTGTAGCATGGTGAGGACGGCGCGAACATGACGCAGATGCTCGGCGATAGAGTTGCTGTAGATTAGGATATCGTCAAAGAAGACGAGGACGAACCTTCGAAGAAAAGGCCGGAGCAAATCATTCATCAGAGCTTGGAACGTGGCCGGCGCATTGCAGAGTCCAAAGGGCATGACGGTGAACTCGTACAGTCCGTCATGCGTCCTGAAGGCTGTCTTTTCAGTGTCCTCGGCCTTCATGCGTACCTGGTGGTACCCCGACCTTAAGTCAAGCTTGGTGAAGAACTTGGCTCCCTTGAGTTCATCAAGTAGTTCGTCCACCACTGGAATTGGATAGGCGTTCTTCACCGTGATGGCATTGAGTGCTCTGTAGTCAACGCAAAATCGCCAGGCGCCCTCTGGTTTCTTGACCAACAAAACCGGCGAAGAGAAAGCCAATGAACTCCGCCTGATCAGCCCCTGTGCTAGCATCGCGGAGCATTGACGCTCGAGTTCATCTTTGTGGGCCACTGGATAGCGGTAAGGCCGGACCACCACTGGCTGCGACCCGGGTACAAGATTGATGGCATGATCCTTGGAGCGTGGTGGGGGCATACCAGAAGGATCGGCGAAGACCGGCGCAAATTTGTTGAGCAGGGCAGTCATTAGATCCTCAGGAGAACAAGCCCGCAGGCCGGGGCTAGATGGGCTTGCAACGCCTTGCCAGCACACCCTGTGATGGCCATGCCAGAACGACATTGTCATGGCTCCGAAATCCCACAGTATTGGTCCCAGGGAGGCGAGCCACTGGGTGCTCAGAACTATGTCGTATCCAACCAACGGAAGCGCGAAGAGATCAGCCTTGAATTGTTCGTCGGCGATGGAGAACGGTGCATGCGTTCCCCGTTCGCCACCGTGATCCGCATTTTGCCACCGGGTTGAAGACGAAGCTGAGTGCGCCCGGCCGCGTCTTCCGAAATAAAATTGTGGGTGGATCCGGAGTCCAGCAGTGCCAACAACATCACGTCGCCCATCTTGATGCGCATCTGCATCGTGTCGCACGAGCGCACGCCCGCCATGGCGAGTAGGGAGATGTGTGGGTCGATGGCGGCGTCAGAGCTGGATCCGTCGTCGTCGTCATCGGCTTCAGAGAGTTCCACCAGGAAGACGCGTTTGCACATGCGATTGTGACCCCGCTCGAATTTTTCGTCGCAGTTGAAACAGAGGCCGAGGCGCCTCCGTTCCTCCATCTCGGGCTGAGTTAGACGTTTGAGGTGTCTGCCTTCGAAGGCGGCCGGCCCGGATGGTTGGCGCTGAGGTGGAGCGGGCAGTGCTAGCATCTGCGGGGGGTTCTGGAGGAGACCCTGCGCCGCCGGTTTGAACGCCGCTGATCCCGAAGGTGAGGACGATGTGCGCTCCGGCACGGCGTAGTATTGTTCGCGTTGTTCCAAGGTGCGGGCGAGGTTCATGGCCAGCAGCAAGGTTTGAGGGTTCTGGACTTGAACGTCGATGCTGAGCGGCGGTCCCAGCCCCGCCGTGAACGCTTGCACGCGCTGGCGTTCATCCAGTGGCCCGACGCGAGGAAGCAGCCCTTCGAACCGATCTTGATACTCGGCCACCGTGGTGACGCGCTTGCACTCCATCAACTCGGCCATGGGGTTGGAGCGGACCGGTGGTCCATACCGGAGGTTGAGTAACTCCGAGAAGCGCCGCCATGTCGGTGTTCCCTCGTCGGTCTGCACCTGAATGTACCACATTTGCGCGCCGCCTTCCAGGTTGTAGGACGCCATCCACACTTGTTCTTCCGCTGGTATACGCTGTTGGTGGAAATATGACTCACAGTGATTGAGGAACGCGAGCGGGTCGGATTTGCCATCATACCGTGGAAAATCCATCTTCTGGAACCGGGGAGGACGATCGCCAATGTTCTCGCCAAAACCCCTCGGCCCCGAGCTGGCTGACGAGGGCGGCCGGGCGCTCTGCAGCGCGACGACCTGCTGCTGCAAGTCCTCCATGCTCTTGGTCATGGTTTCGATCATCCTGACGATATCGGCGTTGGATGGCTCAGCCATGGTTGGGATGAGGGCGGCTGGTGGGGAATTGTTGGCAGTGGAAGAGGATGATGGATGGCCGGAGGATCGCCGGAAACCTGATACCAAGTTGTCAAGGACCTCTGGACCCAACTCAGGAGGACCTTGGCTTCTCAGATTATACTTCGAACTGGATAGAGTTTGTGCCAGGGCTATTGCCTGGCGATCTTAGCAGAGGTGAGATTGTAGATGAATTAGGTGAGAGTATTGGATTTCAACTTCATACTTGTTGATCATAAACATGGTCTGGCTTACATATATAAAGGAGATAGCCTAGCCGGCTGATCTCCCTTGATTCCCTTTCATACCTCTCGATCTCACATTCATACTAATAGAGTAATTAGGACCCTTTCACACCTCTAGACTCTTGGGTGCCTTCTGGCCCTTTGGTGGCCTGGGGCGTCGGCTATACTGCCGGCCCCACATGACAGTTTGATAGTGTCCTGGTTGGAGCATCATTACTTTAGGGAAGGCCCATATTCAATAACAGCGTGATCTGATTACAGGAGGCCTAAAAGAAACATCACACAATGGATCTATTACCCTCCGTAATCATTAATCAAATCAAAATCACGTTACCATCATCGGAACCAAACAAAAACATTACCTAAACATCAATATGTCATATGTGGCTGAATGGATAAGAAAGCAAAATTTGATCTGCTGCACATTAATCTGTGTTTCAAAAAGGGTGACCTTTCTGTCCTCTTTAGGACTCCAAGGCTGACTCCCCCCCTGTTGTTCTCTTCTATCCTTCTCCCTGTTCTGTACAGTTGTACAGCCTTGTAGTCTTTTCCCTTTCTTTCTTATTCTCTGTACAGTTTACTTTATTTTAATATAAATCTATACAGTGAGGGCTTCCCCTGCTGTATTTATGGTTCAAAAAAGTGCAAACTATTTTTATGCTTTAGTTAGCTCTATTTGTGTTCAAGATATTGATTTAAAATGTTGTCTCAAAGCTCCGTGCATAATATCTGCCAATGGCTTGGCTTGTTTCACAGGTAAAGCTGAAGGTGTCCTCTTTGAAGATGCTGGAGATGGATATGCATTCACAAAGGGAGACTATCTTTTGACATATTATATTGCTGAACTCCGCTCATCGGTGGTTACTGTCAAAGTCTTAAAATCTGAAGGGTCATGGAAGAGACCAAAACGAAATCTAAGAATAAATATATTGCTTGGTGGAGGTGCTATGGTATGCGTATTGCCTTTCATTATTATTTTTTCACTCAAGAAACGAACTTATCTTTAACAAAACCTTTTTTTTTCATCCAGTTAAGTACAGATGGTGTTGATGGTGAAGAAATACACCTTACAATGCCTTCTGAATCTGAAGTGTCAAGCTTAGTTGCAACTAGTGAATTTGAGCACAAGAAACGAATGGGTATTTCTCGTACCAGTTATTTATGGTTATAATGTTTTAGATCTAGATTGAAAGATTTGTCGTTTCCATAAATTTTAACACATAAAAAAAGATACAATAGTTTTTAATTGTCTCCTCTTGTCTTATACTGGCACATTGCGATGGTTATACAGAGTTGATTCAGCCTATACCTGACATAGAGGAGCCATCGGGGGAGGAAGGTGCTGAGCTATCAAAAATACCTGTTGATTTGAAAAGTGGGGAATGGTTCCTTAAGATTGTTCCATGGATTGGAGGCCGTATTATCTCGATGGCCCATCTTCCTTCTGGTATGCTTCACAATCACGTGTGCAATTTGTATTGTGTAATATGTTCTAATAATTTTTTATCTTAGAAATAGAGATATCCTTGTTTATTTTTTGATGCATACTTTTCCTGACATTTTTAAAATTCATCAATGTTCTTGGTGAAGGCTTTATATTTCATCATGTAAATGCATTATGAATAGATCATCTTAATTTATCATTAGCTTTTAGTATCACTTGTTAATTATTATCTAGCATAGTTTGAGTATAATTTATAATTGATATTTGCAGGTTCCCAGTGGCTTCACAGCAGGATTGAGATAAATGGTTATGAAGAATACAGTGGGACTGAATATAGGTCTGCTGGTTGCACAGAAGAGTACAAAGTCATCAGGTAACTGAAGTAATCATTTCAGACTAATTGTCCGTGTGGCTATTTGTTTCCTGTTACATATTTCTTGTCTAGTTCCAGTTTTGTCCACTAAATGACTTCAAGTTGAAAAAAAACTGTAGGAGGTATCTTGAACAATCTGAAGAGGAGGAATCTATTTGTATGGAAGGAGACATTGGTGGTGGTCTGGTTCTTCAGCGCCAGATATCTATTTTGAAGGACAACCCAAAGATTGTTCAGATCGACTCCAGCATTCAGGCTAGAAGTGTAGGAGCTGGTTCTGGTGGGTTTTCAAGGTGAGGGCCTTTCTTCTCCCATGAAATTACTCTGGTAAATCCTTAAATGTGTTTCTGCAACTCTGCAACCAACATAAATTTCAACCACAAAGCACACCACCAGAATGCTCCTATGCTATGCTTATGCATGGAAAGAAATTTATGTGGAGATTCTGTCCTCAACTCCAACATTGTAGTTCAGGTCCTTCAATAGTTAAAATTAGTGTAAAACATATTCTTGGTGGTCCATGAATTGGATTATTATAAGTCATTCCAAAAATCTTGGAGAGTCAAAGCATCTCAAGTTTGACCAAATTTATATGATATATATAATAACATTTATGATGCCAACTAAGTATCATTAGATTCTTCATCAATTATATTTTCATAGTATACCTATTTGTTTAACACTTAGAACTTGAGATGCTTTGACTCTCTAAGATTTTTGGAACGACTTATAATTTGGAATAGAGAATATTTTGCACAAATAATCCACCATTGTGTAACCTCGTTGGTGTCACACCCAATTTCAAGGATGAAATAGGATGCATAACATTATGTGTGCCCAGGAATAATCCACACATAAGTTCACAAATTACAAAGTACCATCACAGAGTTTAATACATATCGTACATATATCCATTACAAGAATAAACAAAACAAACGGAAGTTACAACTAGCTCTTGAGGCTCCATCTCACAGGGAAGGTCAACTGGTTGACCAAGCCTAGAAATCTTCAGGGAACTCTTCATAGCCTCCTGCTTCTGTTACCCATCCGGGATTTTTATCCAAAATTGAAAAGAAAACAAGCGTGAGTACACTCGTACTTAGCAGTATAACATGGGGTTATGAAGCTCAAAAGGTTGACACTGGCTTACTGCATTCAGCACTTTTAGTTGGTCAAACTTTTATTATTAAGTATCATCAGGTTATGCTTAAGCCCCAAATGATCCCACTTATATCCTTGCCAAAGTTTAAAGAAACATAAATATCATCATTAAAGGTGGTGGCAACAAGAACATAAAGGTTGGTCGAGTTAATTAATTAAACCGTCAGTTTTCCGGGCCGCTCGTGACCGTGAGCACGGCTGATATATTAGTTTCAACACTCTGCAGAGGTTGTGCATCTTTACCCGTGAGTCGTGATGCCCCGAATGCCCGGGTTAATTACTCCCATAACACTGCCAAGGTGAGTGGGCGGGGTTCACTATGAAACCTTTCATAGTATCTCGTCTAACAAGATTAGGGCCGCTAGGATTGGCAAGGGGTGATAGAGCCCCCCTTCCGAGTAGCATAAAGACCCGCAGCCTACGCTCAAACTCGGACAGAGGCCGCACTATAACCAGCTCGGCAAGAGCCTAATGCGCCCTTTCGGGTAACCGCTAACGAGCTAGAAAAGAGCCTACTACTGAGTTAAAGCCAGAGCCATGTAGCTCTCACGGTAGCACTTTCAGTCCCAGCTTTTGCCAACAGTGAGTTATTATAAAAGGGTTATGTTCCAATTGCCATAAACAGGATCACCAATTCATTCAAAGCATTATAACATTTGGCAGGGATCAGGTTTCATTTGTATAGCACTAGCCATCTACCCATATGCATAACCCATAGGAGTCAAGGTAAAAGATTTCAATTCTATGGAAATATACTACGGGTATCAATTTAGACACATGCACATAAAATAATGATTACGGTGAATAGGATAACAAGGTAGGTCCCATGCTATACTTGCCTTGGTTCTCAAAGTCTTGCTGGTCAAAACACTCCTGATCAAAAAACTCTTGATCACCAACAAACTCCTCATTGCCTGAACTCGATCACGGCATTGCAACAACACACATTCCAATCGCATACATACAAAGCAAACAAAACTAATATTAGAACAGTGCACCATAAACAGTAAACAGAGTGAAAAGGTTTATAAAAAGATACTACGCATTGCTACGATCATTTCAACGCGAATTTCACGAAAATCGGATTTAAAACGCAAAAGATATGAATTAAACTAGTTCTCTAAGAGCATCTTTAGTATTTGAATTATCCTTGAATTTAAATATTTCAAACATGACTAACAGATGGTTTAACATGTAGAGAATTTCATTACGAATCTAACGCAACTCGAATCGTCCAAATCGGAGTTAAAATAAAGTTTTTATAAGCAATATAAGGCAGTGGCAATTCTGTAATTATTGAATTTGCTATTTAATTCCAGAAATAAAACAAGCCGATCGGGTTTACGTCTTTGAACAGAGAAAACGTATTCACTGGAATACGTCAGCGCTGTGGCGCGGGGTCGGCAGGTCGGCCACGCGGCGGCCCGGGATTGGGCGGGTCCACGGGCACAGCCGTGCACCGCGCGTGGGCTGCGGTCCATCGGTCCACCGGGGAGCTTACCCCTTCGGCAGATTTAATCCTGGCCGCAGATCGATAATCGGACGGCTGGGAGAGAACAGAGGAGAGAAGAGAGGGAGAGCCGGCCGGAGCCGAGGGAGGGCACGGCGGCGCGCCACTTCCGGCGGCCTGAGCTCGCCGGAGTCCAACGGGATTGCCCGTCCGGCGTCCGTTTCGAACACCGAACGCATGGGAAGGAAGAGGGGGACTAGGCGAGTGCCGTGGCGCACTCAGTTGAACGCGGGGAGGCGGGCAGAGCCGGCGCGACGGTGCGCCATGGCCGATGAGCTCTGCGCTGTGCGGTTACGGCAGTACAGGGCGCGAGGACTCAAATTGAGGACATGGGAAGGTGAGTCGTGTCCGTGCGGGGTTGGTAGAGTGCTCAGGTGAGGCGGTGCGCGGCCGGGGCGCGATGTCCGCGACGGCGCCATTGACGGCGGCGCGGGTGCTCGCGGGTAAGGTCCTAGAGACCATAGACCGCCAAGTTAAAGGCGTGAGCGATAGAGGAGCTCACGGCGATCCTTAAGGTGGCACTATAACGAACGCAGAGAGAGAGGGACGGCCGGGCACCATGTACGCCATTGCCGGCGACGTGCGGTGCACGCGGGCAGTGCCGCCGGGGCCTCTAATAGCCGAATTGAGAGGTCAGGGAGGAAGAGGGAGAGATGGCGAAGCTCACCGCGACGACGAAGAGAGCGGAGACGGCACGGGTTGGCTTGACGGCGTGGAGCGGCGATCGGTGTCGACAGGACTTGCGTCGGCGTACGTTCTGTGCCCACCGAAGAGATAACGGAGAGAGAGATTAGGACGGGAAGCTTCGCGGGGAGATCGTGGACACAAAACGGAACTCACCGAGGCGAAATAGAGCTCCGGTGTGGCTTCTCTGCGACAACGGCGACGGCGGCGGCGTTCGGCGGAATTTGGGAGCACAGAGGGGAAAGGGAGAGAAGAGGGCCGGTGCTTCGCTTTATAGCGCAGAAGAGGAAGATGCGGGGTGCGCGGTGCCGTTGCGGCATCGTGGGCGAGGTGTGGGAGCGGGGCGTGCAGGCGGTTGTCGTCCGCGGCGCGTCCGCGTGCATCCGAACTCAGTGGAGGGAGGGTGACGGTGCTGACCTGTGGGGCCAAGCAGCAGCGAGAGAGAGAGGGTGAGGGACGTGCGGGCGGTTCCCGTTCCCTACGCGTCCGCGCGCGTACTCGGGTGAGTAGGGCGGGGTGTGCGTTGCGCGGCGGTTGCCGTGCTTTGCGTCGCGTGAGGCAGAGGAGAGGGGGAGAGAAAGAGCTGACAGGCGGGGCCGTCCGGTCAGTGAGTGAGAGGGAGAGAAGAGAGAAAGGGGTGGCGCCGACAGATGGGCCCCAAACGGCAGTGAGAGAGAGAGCAGAGAGGGAGCTGCTGGGCTGCGGTACTGGGCCGGCCTGTGGAGCTGGGCCTCGCAGAAAGAAAGGAGAGAGGGAGGAGGGAGTGGGCTGGGCCAGGTGAGAGATCTGAATTCCCTTTCCTTTTCTTTTCTATTTCTTTCTTTTTCCAAAAACCTTTTTATTTGAATTTGAATTCATTTGAATTTGGTTTTCTTCAAACTCAACCATACAAAAGGAATTATGCAGCAGCATGTATGCACACTCATGTTGCTAAACTAAGAATTGATTTTATTTCCATAAAATTTTTCTTAAACTAAATTCAATGCTCACATAAATTCATAAAGAAACCATTTTCTATTATTTTAAATGCATTTCAAATTTGTGGGTGTTACAGTTGGCATGCCATCCACCGCATTGTGAGCCCAAATGGCACCCAACAGCAGATCAGGGAGAGCAGCATGCAAGGAAGGAAGCAATAACAACCAATTTCCCTATTCTACCTATTCTATGTTAATCTCACCCCTTCACAATTGGGCATCCAAGCTATGAGCTTCGTAGCCGGGGTCCTGCTACCCTGAGTATCGATACGCTTACAACCTGGTATCGAGTTCCAGGCATTCCTTATCCATCACCGCTCTGCCGCTAAACCCCACTGCGTCCGCACCGTCGCAAGCTATTCCCACCGCGCCACCATCACCCATTGGCTCGGTGACATCTACCATGGCCGAACCAACTAAAGTTGAGCTGTCTGCCATCATCTCGAAGCTATCCGCGACCGTCGCCACCTTGCAGGCCAATGTGGACGTGCTCCAACTGGTGTCTTCTGCGGCCGCTTCCTCATCCGCTAATAGGTGACCGGGCACGGGCAAACACCACAACGATCACCCACCCTGTCTCCAAAACTGGATTCAAAAGGTGCCTAGTCTCTTTCTGAAACTTGATATTTCAAAAGCATTTGACTCGGTGTCATGGTCGTTTCTCCTCGAAGTGCTGCAACATTTGGGCTTTGGTTTATCTTGGTGCAACTTGGTCTCCAACGGTCCAACCTGCTAGCATCCTCTTCGACTCGCATTTTAGTAAATGGTGATCCAGGAGAGATCTTGCAGAATCAGCGAGGACTGCGTCAAGGGGACCCCTTGTCTCCAATGCTCTTTATTTTGGTAATGGATGTGCTTAACAGTTTGTTTGTTAAGGCAACGAATCTGGGGTTGTTGCAACCTTTATCTCAACGCATGGCTGGACAAAGAGTGTCTTTATATGCTGATGATGTCGCTTTGTTTATCAAACCAATTGAAGATGAGTTGCAGATCACTAGAGACATTCTCAAGGTGTTTGGAGAGGCTTCAGGCTTGCAAACAAACATCCAAAAAAGCAATATTATACCCATCAGCTGCGCAGATGATTCTTTAGCAGCTATTCAAGAGGTGCAAACCTTCACGGCGGGCCTGCAACCGCCGCTCACCTTCAACACGGAGGTACATAATCCCTAGTCACTCGCGCCTTCACCATGAGCCTCCCTTGGAAGCTACAACTTTTTGGCTCTCACCCTGCGATGGAAGAATGACGTCACTAGGCTCTACTTCAACTGCAATGAAATGTTCGGCTACGGCCACAATCGCGTGTGCCAGCGCCTCTTTTCTTGAATCTAGCGATGACAGACGATTATGATGACGACGACACTAATGCTATAGAGCCCTAGATGCTCCACACTATTGCGGGCATTCGTACTAGGGACACCATGCAGATGCGGTTGCGCATGGACAACGTCATCCTCCTCGCACTCATCGACTTAGGCTCGATGAACAACTTCATCTCCGAGGACGCCGCTAGCCGCACTAGCCTCCCCATGGTCATCAGGGGTCAGCGTCCGTCATGGTGGCAAACGGCTACGGCGTGATGTTGGGCACCCAGTGGCTCGGTACCCTCGTTCCGATATTGTGGGACTTTGGCACTCACCATGTCCTTTTGGTTTTAGGATCATAAAGTATGTTGGCACGACGTGGCTTGAACGGGTGCTACTAGTCTTAGTTCCTGTTCCGGCCGTGATTTGTTTGGAGGTGATGATCCACGATTTCGCTGACATCTTTTTTGAGTTGCACGGCCTGCCATCGCCCTAAACCTGCGACCACAACATCGTCCTCCAGTCGGTGTTGCATCGGTCACCGTGCGCTGGTACTGCTATCCTACCACGAGCAAGGACGATATAAAACACCATGCTGCATCAAGGGCTCATCCGACTAAGCTCCTCGGCATTCTCCTCGCCCGTCCTCTTGGTGAAGAAGGTGGATGGACCATAGCGTTTTTTGCGTTGGCTATCCCGCCCCGGTGTTCCCGATCCTAGTGGACGAAGAACTCCTCGACCAACTTCACGGCGCCAAGTTCTTCACCAAGCTCCACCTCCGTTCCGGCTACCACCAAGTGTGGTTGAACTTGACCGACATTGCTAACACGACATGCCTATACGAGTTCTTGGTCATTCCTTTTGGGTTGTGAAATGTGCCTACTACCTTTTAGGCGTTGATGAATGATGTCATGTGCCCGTACCTTCATCGCTTTATCCTCGCCTTCTTCGAAGACATCCTCATCTTCAATTCGACATGGGCCGACCATATCCGTCATGTCTTTACCGTCCTCGACACGCTGCTAGTGAAGTGATCCAAGTGCCCCTTTAGGGTGGAGTTTATGTCCTACCTAGGGCACATCATCTCCGTTGCAGGGATCGCCATGGATCCCGCCAAGATCTAGTCAGTACGAGACTGGCCGACACCACGCTCAGCACGTGCCGTCCGTAACTTCCTCGGCCTTGCAGGGTGCTATAGTAAATTCATTCGCGACTATGACACCATTGTGCCCCCTCACCGCCCTGCTCAAGGAGGAGGGGTTCCTATGGTCCGAGGAGGCCTCGACGGTATTTGACGTCCTGAAGACGGCCATCACCATAGAGCCCATACTGGCGCCCCCCGAGTTCGTTTGGCTGTTTGTGGTCGAATGTGACACCTCCACCCATGTCTTCGACGCCGTCCCACTCCAGGATTTGCACCCTATCGCATACTTCAACCAGTTGGTGGCCCCTTGACATCGCTTGCTGTCCACCTACGAACGTGAGCTCATCGGGCTCGTCCATGCCGTCCGCCATAGGCGACCTTACTTGTGGGGTCGACGGGTCGTCGATTCCTTGTAAGGATTGATTACGACAGTTTGAATTTTTTTATTGGATCAGGGACTCGCCACCATTCCTCACACCACCGGGTGGGCAAGCTACTGGGCTTCGATTTCACCGTCGAACCGTGGCAAACACACTGTCATGCCGGGACATGGAGAACCAGGCTACAAGCTTCGTAGCACTCTGCGGTACCCTGAGTACCGATGCCCTTGACATTCCATGACATCTCTGATTGTCGCTGTTGCTTGAAGAAGACCATTGAAACCATATTGATTGACCTGAACAACCAACAAAGAAAAGATGAAAAAACCAGGAACATAGGTGCCTTTCCATCATCATTATATGTTCTTGATTTCTCTTTGTCTCTGTTCATGACTTGAACTCAAGTGTGACAAAATGAAGGATTGAAGTTCAACCACTTTATAATTTTTCTAGTAGATCTTGCTGGAATTCAAAGTAAGATCTTGAGCAGAAAAAAATATTTTATACAATTTATAGCTTAGTCTAGAAGAAATGAATTATTTATTTATTTTAAGAGCAATTGAGCAATGGTCAGCGTGCATGTTCGTAGCCCATGCCTAAAATGCTTTGAAGCTATTCTATGCCAACTGGCTGCATGAAGTTATGACTATGCCCATGTTAGCACTGCCCTCCTGGCCTCTTGCCTCTTCCTATGTTGCTCAAATATAGGTGCTACTTACTGCTGTTTATGGACTAGACACATTACAGAACAAAATGACACCAGGTTTGGTTCCGGGCATCAGCTGACCTTTTTTTGAAAACACAGGGGAGCTGTGTTTCATTGTATTATAGAGATGAAAAATAGGGGGTCCCCAATAGGATCCTCACTCATACGGGGAGGAGACATGAGTGAGGCAATTACACAGACTCAAGGTTCAAACACATAGTGAACAGACAAGACTCAACCTTAGTTAAAACAAACCTAGTCTACAAGCGCCAGCCCTTGCCCTTGTAGTTTCTTCACCCCAGCCATGCAGCATAGGTTGTGCTCATTCTTAAGCTCACACCAAATCATGCTAATCGAAGGAGAAGCCCCCTCAAAAACACATGCATTCCTCAGCTGACCTTATTCTTGATCATGTCTATCTTTCTTTGCTTTGGAGCTTGTATCTAACATGCTTGGCTGAATTGTTTATAGAAAAAATTTTAGCTATTTCACTCATTAAAAAAGTGTTGTTTTGTACATCTATACAGGCACTAGTGCTCTACTTTGATCACCTGCTACCATTGTGAAATGTATTCAAAATATAGCAAATTTGAATATATTGGAAGTACATTTCAACTCAAATCTAGTTAATCCATTTCAAAACTTCAACAAAAGTATTCAACAGGAATTGGTTGTCGAAGTTTTAATGTGTTGAGCAAAATGACACTCTTTTGTATTGCGTGAATTTGTTGCATGAGGTTATTCTAATGTTTTTTAACCGTTCAATTGATACTTTCAAGAATATATTTTGAAAAACATTGAATTATGTTTTCACTGTGAAGGTTGGTCTGTTTACGAGTTCATCCTACATTCACCCTGCTGCACCCAACTGAGGTAGTGGTTGCTTTCACGGCCATCAATGGTTCAAAGCAAGAGATCTCCCCAGAGGCAGGAGAAATAACATTCGAGGGAGACCTCAGACCCAACGGTAAGTTACTCTGTACAATTTGAAAACCCTTCCACCTTCACCCATCTCTGTTAACTCATTTACTTTTGGCAAATTCTCAGGGGAATGGATGCTAGTGGACAAGTGTGTCGGGCTGAGCTTGGTGAATCGGTTTAATCCCAGGGAGGTTAGCAAATGCTTTGTGCACTGGGGAACTGGTGATGTGAACATGGAGCTCTGGTCAGAGGAAAGACCAGTGTCTAACGAGACGCCATTGAGGATTTGCCACCAGTATGAGGTGCGGCAAACAAGCTAAACACTTCCCGGACAGCAGAAATAAAATTACCAATTTGGAGCATGCTTCAGTTCAGCCTTGCACTTGTTTTATGTCTTTGTATTGACAGTTGTCTTTCATGGTATTTTGGAGTCGGGTCGTTAGTCAACCCTATTGGAGGAACGTTGGGTCTGCTAAAAACATGGTTGCTCTGCGATCTCTGCTACTGTTCACTGGCATTAATAAAGCTTTGATTGTTGCAATCTCCATTATTTGTTTCAGTCAGTCAATTTCTGTTTAAAAATCACGATCCCCAGACTGTTCATCAGTTCTCGATCTTTTAACAGCAATTGCCTGTGGTTTATAGGATAACCAGAGTTTGAGGTCCAACACCAGATGCAAATGCACTGCTTAGTTTCGGTATTGGCTTCTTTATGGTTTATTATAATTATGGTTGTCAAAATCATGATTTTTAGTCTACCACATATAATTAGGCCTTTACAATCTTAATTAAGGGACCTAGTTGTATGGTTGTACTGAATAAAGTTATGTTTGTCTCACTGTATGTGTGTTGAAATCTTATGACTGCAATTTTACCTAGAAAACTTTCATTTTGATTTAAAATCAAAGATTTTGACAACATTTAGGCCATGGAGGGCTCCTCCTGCTCCTACGGAAGAGCCATACCAAATGGTTTAGGAGCCCTTTTCTATGATAAAAAAAGAAGCATTGAGGACATTTTTTTCCGATAAAGGATATTCAATATCCGGCCTCTACATCTGGGGATGTACATAGCCAATAAATACAAAAAGAGATAAAAAAACAAAAAAGAGAAGACATAGTCTTATACAAGACCAGGACAATTACAACAAAACGATAAATGCTTCTACCCTCTATTTGATCGACGAGAGGGCGTCCTTGGCTTGCTCTTGACGCCCGCAGCTGAGTCTCAAATGTCGCAGTGCAGGCATGGCTAGAAGCGGGTGTGTTTGTGTTGATGCCTTCAAGAAGGTAAATGACGTCTACAGACGCCATCATCAACGAAAGGAAGAGGGAACTTCATCGACGCCTCTAAGGGGGAAATGACGTTGCTTGCGTCATTGCCGTCGGCCCAGTACCGCCAGATAGGGTTTTCACCCGTATTCCAATATCCTGCAAGGCACATCCAAGCCGAACCTACATACGAAGATGTCGGAGATGATCGGCAGTGTCTTCACCAGCTACAGTGAGGCAGCAGAAAAACAGGGGACGGCGATGTCCTTTGATGTTGACGTCGGAGCCGATTTACGGGCCGCCTCGGAGCGACGTGGTCTGTGGGAGGGCGGGTTGGACGGCTTGTCGAGATGGCCGGTGCCAACACTGTCATCCCCATCCGGTGCCCGGGGATCCAGATCGACCCCCAAGCCGCCGCCTGGGGAAAGTCCCCGACCCGAGGCAAACACCCGCCCGAGTCCGCATCGTCGGAGCACCACCCGCATCGAGAAGGGGCAGCACGGGGCAGCAGCCGGCGGATCCAGGCCTGAGATACCCAGATCGGTCCGCCGCCGCCAGACCCCTTCACTGGTGTAGGTACGTCAGCCGCCGTCCGTCCATCCATCAATCGGTGGAGAGAACGGTGCCACCGTCCGCGTCGCCTAGCCCACCGGGGCGCATGCCAGATCGACTGCCACCCGAGCAGGTCGCCACCTCGCAGCACCGACGGGCGAATCGCAGATCCGGTGGAGGAGGACCGGATCGGTCACGCCTCCTCTCGGTGGCCGCCACCGCCCTAGACCTTCCATCGGTTGATCCGGACCTGGAAGGGCCAGGTCCTAGTGCGGAGGGAACGGATCCAGTCGAGAAGGGGCCGGATCGGCCGCGCCTCTGCCCAGGGACCACCGGTACCGGAGAAGAAGGGGGGGGGTGAAGGAGGCACAGAGGTACAGAAGAGGCCTAGGGAGGCGCGGAAGGGGAACCTTTTGGGGCCCGCCGCTGGCCGCCACCGCCGCGCGTAGGGAGGCGGCGACGACAGCCGAAGAGGACGCGCGGAGGGCGGCTCCGGGCAGGCGGCGGCGGCGGCCCGAGTCGCCCGTCGGGGGCAACGCGAGGGCCGGGTCGAGGTGTGGCAGTACGTAGAGATCACAAGACTTATTCTTCGTCCTACCAAATAAGGTCTTATTGTAACGTCAAACCTCTATTACTCGTGTAGGTGTAGACGTAGTCTATATTATGCTCATTGTTGTCACCACCCGTTATGGGCAACGAGATCGAACAGCGGACGCGGATATGAGCTAATCACACAGAAAATCGGAGAGGTTCTCAATAACAAAGAAAGAAGCCTTCTATTATTGTCCTCTGTTATATTTCTTTTATTTTTTTCTATAAGCTCTTTTGGTGCTCCTCACACGTCTTGTTGATAAGTGAACCTAGCCTAGATTATTGGCTTCGCGGTGTACAAACAGCCCATATGCCAGGTGTGACATTTCTGCCCCTTAGAAAACCTCGCTTGTCCCATTGTAAGGGGCCCATTGTAAGGACATGTTCTTGCCTCCTAGAAGCACCAATAACAAATGAGTATTTGAAAACTCTTGCACCAACTTGCATGCCATAATCAACTTGTGAAAGGCTTTGTGTTTTCTTACATTCTCCTGTGCTGCAACCCTCTAGTTGACGTAACGTCAATTTATCACTCAAAGAACAGCTCTGCACAAGTCCATAGTTCCAACTTCTGTTCCAAATAGATTTTTTTTTCTCAAAATATCTCTATCCAGAACTGAATAGAGTACACTCTCCAACAAATTTTAAGCCTTCTTCCCTGACTTGATCAAAATGCCTAGCAAGAAAGTTTAAAGCATCTCCAAGAGCCTAGCCAAATTATTTGTAAAGTTAAATTTGACTATTGTTAAAGAAAAAAATATCTCCAACATACTTTGTAAATGATTCTTCAAATTTAGTAGTTCTCCATCCCAACCCATTCGCTCTCTACTTTTTAGATAGCTTACCTCACTAGCTATCCATCTTTCAATTTTACAGAGTCCATTGGAGTACTCTGATATTATCTATTTTAGAGAGTAATAAAATCAATAAACTTAGCTTGTCTTTTTGCTAATCTCTTGGAAATGCTAGGTACTTTTAGTTGTCCACTCGCTCTCAGGATAAAACCATTGTTCCTCCATGCTGGCACTTTGCCAAACACATTTCGAGTGTCATTACAACACTGACTAAAACAAGTCAATCATGATTAGATGCCAAACATTATTAGGATAAAATCATTGTTCCTCCATGGTGGCTTTTCACCGATTACAAACGAGAGCACTATCTATCCATAGACCCTAAGACCATAAGAATTCATCTCTCCATTGTTCTCTATCTTTGGTTGTCTTTGGACAAATTAGCTAGAAGAATATCCCATTCCTTTTGGAAAATATGATACCTGAATACCACCTTTTGTAGTGCTACTAATGATTTTTTTCTATTTGCGTTAAGAAATACCAACAAACAATTCTGACATCGTTATTAGTGAACGATTGCTTATTCTCCGAACTTGATTCGTCCTCGTATCTATATCTTTTATTTTATAAAAACAAAATAGTTATCTTTTCCATCTTGAATCCAACTCCTATTCAAAACTTGTCCGCTTCAAAGGGCGAGTTTCCCGACCCACGTTAAAAAAAACTTCCATCTCTATCCTGGCTTTATAGCCATGGTTCGGGCACAACCCTTTTCAGTACAGTTCATCAGCTTCACTAGTAAATTTGTTTTTTTAGAAAATAGTTTCATGAGCAACCAGTGGCGAAGCTAGAGAAAATTTAAAAGGGGTGCACTTGCCTTATCGGTGCATAAACCTATGTTATGGGGGCTGCCAGTATAGTGAAAAAGATCAATATAACTATTTTTTAAAATTTTAGGGGTGCCTAAATTAGATCAATATAACTGTTTTTTAAAATTTTAGGGGGTGCCTCACCCCTAATCCCAACTGAGATTTTCCCCTGTGAGCAACATCGGGGTTATTAAAACTCACTCCATTCCGGAAGCACCACAGAATTTCGGGCTTCATGGCTTCCCCACGCAGCGACACATAAGCCTCTGTGTGTTTTGCAAAAACGCCCTTTAATCTTCAGAAAATCAACTCGTCGTCCAACCTGTCTCCTTCAAACAGTATACGTGTTCTGAATTTTAATGATCAAAACCTTTATGTAAATTTTATTTCAACGTGAAGAAGGGAAAATTCGATAGTCGCTATTTTTCAGAACACCCCCGCTGGCAGTTTTGCAGAGAGACGACTGCAGCCCAACCCAGTACGCCCCGTCGGCCCGTCCTCATCTCTTCCCAGTTTCCCTCCCATCTCTCTTTTCATCACCCGCTGCCGCTGCCGCCATACCGCGATGGTCCCCCGTGCGCCCCCCACTCGCCACCGTCCGCCGCCACCACCCACCTCGCTGTTGCACGCTGCGTCGTCGTGGATGGGAGGGACCACGACACCGAGAGCTCCACCTCATCATGCGTAGAGAGCCCTCGCATCTCACCGCAACTTTTTCCCTCCTCTCCCCTTCGCCTCCTCGTATCGGAGGAGCGCACCTGGATTCTTCGGGGCAGGTGGTGTGCGGCCATGGAGACACCTTCCTCTCCCAGCAGGCCAACAGCCCCAACACCACTCGTCGGCTCCCTGCGCAGGGTGACTCGAGCAATGCCCGAAACCTTGGTTGCTGCCCCTTTCCCTCATCTGTTCTATGCCCCGACACCATTGAAAGCCTGTGTAGCTTAGTTCATAGGACAACGATGCTGCTGCCATGATGGAAGATACTGTTGAATCCAAGATGCAAGGAGGCCAAATTCGTTGATGTCCAGCCAGATCCTTGGATGGAGTCATGGAGACCTCACCTGGCTACACATGCCACCCCCTGTGTAAGCTGCAGCAAGGCACAATTCCTTTACTATTAGATCCATCGATTCTCTGATCCTGTGTTACATGATTCGATGTTAGGTGGGGCCATAGGTTGAAATACTATGTGGACATAGATTTGTATTTATTGCAACTGCTAAATTTAGTTCTTAGTTTTCCAACCAAGGGCAATTTTAAATGCATCTATTCTTCTATAGTGAAATGGCCCAGGCCAAATTATGCAAGTTGCTAACCCTAGATAATTGTGCTCTATCAATTAGAAATAATGGACTTGGATTTATACAAATATTGGGATGAAAAACATTGCACTACACAATGGATGTATCTTTTTATTGTTGGATTCAGTGATTTAAATTGTGGCTTGTATTTATGGAATTCAGTAATATCTATGAGCTGTCTGTTTCTCAAAGCTATACATAGTTTAGAGATCCATCAGATGATAGCATAGTTGCATAATGATTATTATTAAATATGGACCGGGTAGGCATACATTCCTACTAACTAGACACTTAAATGATCTAAAAAATTCAGTTGAAGCTAGCACTGGAAAAAAAACTCAATCAAATAACATGAACTTAGCTACAAACCCAATGACATTGTAAAACCATTAATGTTTGTAATAAGAAATATAGGGTAATTTTCTTGGTCATGTGCTCTGCATATACTTAACACGTGAGCTTGGTAATTTTCAGTTCACTCTAGCTACAAAAAGGATCTATGTCTGTAGTGTGCAACTAGCCAAAGGTTGAGGTTAGTCTCGCTGTGTTATACAACTTTTGTACTTTTGTTGTGTTATGTGCTTTAAAGATAATTACCTTATGCATTTTATTCTGGTGTGTTATATGTACTCCTTGATTAACATGCCTGGGGTAGTAGATGGTGGGAGCATATTTCTTGTCGTTCCATAACTGCTTCTCCTTGAACTGTCTCTTCTGTTACCTCATCGAATCAAAATTATTGGTACTGTTGTGGAGTCTATGGTCCCAAAAAAATCTATCAAATTGTTATGTGGCCATGGTCAAAATCATGATGTTTTACTCCTGATTTCACTTATACCCTGTTGTTCATGATGTGGTTGGTGGACAAAGAGCTGCTTAGAGCTATGTGGTTCGTGGTGTTGTGGCTTGACAAAGTGCTATGCTTAGTTTGGCAGCACCCGTGTAGGATGTCAGTTTACTTTCTTCTCCCTAGGTATTCCATTGTTTCCGGTATATGTTAGCTTCCCATCCCTATTTTGTATCATGCTTCCAACTGCGGCTAAATGATGTTGTATGAGACTTGAGAGAGAAGATATCACATATGCGTCAATCCTAATGTATTGTACACTGTATTTACATGGTTCCAACTAAATTGAGTGTAGTTGCAAAATATATATGGTTATAGTACAATTATCGGTTACTATTCATATTATGATTTGTTATATATTACTCCTACATGACAATTAAAGTTATTTTGTCGTACAATTGAGTGTTAGGCTAATTGTATAGCTTTAGACAGTTAGATGGAGCTTGCGCGCGTCTCTTAGGTATCCTATGAATTACATTTTATTAGTTGGTGTTTCTTATAGTGCTTCTGAGAAGGCGAGGTTGTATTTTAATTGTAATTATTTAAATTCTGAAATTTAACAATGCACAAATGAAACTAACAGTGCATATGTCATGATTATGTAGCTGAATTTGATTCTGGAATCTTAATCCATACAGATGTTTAGGAGTCCATCGGGTTCTGTATTGTGTGCTTCCCTACAGGATATTGGTTCTAGCCTTGAGCCCTTGATGCAAGTGTTACAAATGATTCTCCATCGATAACCAAGACACATAAAAGTGTCACAAATAAGGATCGCGCTGCTGAAATAAAATTCTGTGATCATTTTTTGTGCTTATCGCATCATATTCTTATGTGTATGT
This sequence comes from Microstegium vimineum, assembly GCA_022036555.1. Classification (NCBI taxonomy): domain Eukaryota; kingdom Viridiplantae; phylum Streptophyta; class Magnoliopsida; order Poales; family Poaceae; genus Microstegium; species Microstegium vimineum. The sequence goes on along the minus strand of CM039120.1, from coordinate 42,046,432 downwards.
AATGTGAAAGATTAATTTTAGGACTCTTGCATAAAAAAAAGGACTCATCAATCACCTGTCAAAGGAGCACCAATTAAGCCTTTTGCTTATAAAGAGATTGGTTTCAAATAATGACCACCTTATGCTCAAGTTTTAGATATCAGTCACTTAAAGCCTGAACCCTATTGAATGCATGAACCCTATTGAAATTACCCCTTGTTATGATCTATAAACATCATAGCTGATGTCCTTTCCTATTTACAGTGCAAAGATGCCTAATCTCCAGAAGATGAAGATCACTATGCTTTTGACCAGACCAGTTGTATACAACTATTTATGTCTTTTCATAGATGAGACGTGTTATGATTGCACAACTCTGGATTTTGAAAACTCTGTTGTTGCGAACTATGTAGTTTATATCATCTAGTGCCATACATAAATCTTTGTAATGGTTTCTATGTATATTTGGATCAGCATTCTAAGCTACTGGTACTGATGTTTGGTAGTCATGAATTCCGACCATGAATTGTAATGTATGACTGAATAAAATCATAATGGGAGGGCCTTGCAATCTGTACTATACGTGATGTTTATATATTTTGTGCTATGTACTATCTAATGATATCATATCCTTGATCTTGGGTACAATAGTAATACTGATGATGTCTAGGCTTGGTGTCTTATCCATATCTGCCATTCATAGATTGGATTTTTGTTTACAATTTTTTGTTTACAAAGGGCGACTGATGTTCTAGTTATAGGTTAAAAGTGAGTTATTTTTGGAAAAAAAAACTGTTTGATAAAATAGCTTATAAGAGAGAAATGAGGGAGAAAGATTTTCAGCTTGATACTAACTTTGTGAGAGGAGGAGAAAAAAACAACTTCACCCATAAAGCTATATATTTTAGAAATAGACGTTTAGTAAAAAAAAAGACATCTCACAATAGCCAAACACACGGGTCCTTAGGCCATCCTCGCAGTTATATTTCGGAAACAGTGCAAAAGAAGTTTCATCCCCATAAAACGGTCTCTACTCTCATGAAACTATATCCTCTCTTCATCAATATATTGGTACATCAGCATAGTTAATGGCCATAAAATTTTGATGAAACTCCATTGAGACGGATCTTAACTATTATCGTTGTGCCGTTGCGTCTGTTTCAGTGGTAATATAATTAAGCTTCTTCCTCGTCAGCAGCAAGCAACGACGTATGCGGAGCTTACGTGTGCACGTCCGTCAGAGTCTAGTCACCACTCACCAGTAGGCAGTAGCTAGGTGCATCTCTCGCTGACGTGTGGACGCCGATCGATCGGGAGGAGACTGACTCGGCACCGGAGCACACTTGCAGGCTGTGCTGCTGGTTTCAAAAACCCTTCTCCGATCTCCCTCCCGCGTCGCTCAATGCAACTTTCTCCACAGTCCACCAACTCCCACTTTTAAACTAAACAAACACGAATCCACGCAAGCAAAGCAGCGCCGCGGGCCGCGGCTCCTACAAGACGACGAGAGCAGGAGTGCGTACGCACCGCGGCTGCACTGGTCGCCTCCGCTTCCGCTTCCGCTACCACGAACGCTCCAGCATCGGGAGAGGCCGGCCGGATGGCGGCGGCGGCGGGTGATATGGTGTGGGTGCGCGTGCTGGAGGAAGGGGTGTTCCGGTTCGACGCGTCCGAGGCAGCGCGCGCCGCGGCGGGGCCCAGCCTCTCGTTCGCCGATCCACGGCGGCGGGAGGTGCCGAGGGAGGGAAACGACGTGCCGGTGATCCTCCCGACGTGCGAGGTCGTGGGGGCCGTCCAGAAGGTCATCCTCAAGGTACGGGCGGGACATACATATGCGTGATGTTAACGTTTTCGTTTTTCTGGCCGCCATCATCGTCCAAAACTTAATTGGAAATCACACACGAAGAAATTAAAAAAGAGGAAATTTGGATCAAACCAAATCTGAACAAGCTGTTACATAAAAAAAAAATGAACAAGATGAAATTTTGCACACACCTTGCCCAGGATGATATACGCGTGAAGGTTTCCACAAAAATTAACCTTTCAAAGATCCAAGCTTGACCACAAGATTTGAAAAACACACTATCAAATTGGAGTTTTAAACAGTTTTTTTAGAGAGGTTGATTTTAGAGTGCTAGTGGCAAATTGATTGAAGGCGAAGCTTTAGGCATGTATCTCATGTGTCATAGCACTTAAGTAGGAGTGACCAAAGTTAACTTCAAAAGCTTTGCTCAAAGGTTTCTCAATAATTCACCAAAAGGAATAAGAAAGAGAGTTTTGGAGCTCGAAACCAAGAGCACATATTTAACCGAAGCACTGATCCCCTCCTTGACAATCATTTAACACTCACACAACACATGACCATATCTCAAGTTCTCAACCATGCATATGTGTTCTCACAACGAGACAGGACTAGGCTAGAGATAGCCATAGCCCGCCAGACTGTGTCTATGGGCAGCCAATGGTAGCTGGGCCAGCCGAAGGCCTCTAGGCTTGGCTATAGGATATGCAGGAAGAGGCTAGGGCAGAGAAATATTGGGAGAAGTTGCCCCGCCACTTGGATTACATATCGATCGAATTTTTAAAGCTCTAAACCATTGGGAGTTAAAATAAGTAGTTGCTGGAGAGAGCTGTTTTTCAATTCCGCAAAAGAAAAAAAAAACCAAGATTGAAAGTTGTTTTTTAGAACCATCGGAGATGCTCTTATGTTGAGATCTTTGTTAAAGTAGGAGTGTGTTATCCGTCCTTCACCTTGTTTAAACTAGTGTCTAGTGGGTAAATCCATGCAACTCGCGCAATAATCTTGTTATGCTCACGTGAGCCACCTCTCTAGAAGTATTCCATTTTGCAAAATTGTCATCGTAGTTATTAAATCAATCATCCTGCAAGCCAAATTGGCAAAATGGTTATCATTGTTTCTAATATGATATATATATATGACCTTGCTACTTAGCAAAAATTATTACTATTCTCATCCCGCAATAGTAAAAGTTCTTGGAACGAGGCTAAGTGATGGTTAGACTTTCACGGTTGCGGGATAAGATTAGTAGTAACTTTTACGGTTGCGAAGCTATATATATATATATATATATATATATATACACACGGCAACGCTATTCTACACTTTAGGTGTAGAATATTATTCTACACCCAACCCCAACGAACCAGCCCGTCTCCATCGCGCCGGACCGCTCAGCCCCCCTCCCCCTCCCGCCCCAGCGCGCGCGCCCTCGGCTCGCGCTAATCCCGCCCCGACGCGCTCGCGCTAACCCCGCCTCAGCTCGCGTGCGCTCCTGCCCCGGCGCGGTATCCCGCCCTCGGCTCGCGCTATCCCCTCGGCTCAGACAAAAACCAATCCAAAAAATAAATGCACAGGAACCAGCTGCTCTAGCCGTTAGAGTATGTAGTTGCTACTAGAAAGTAACATAACCACAAATGCATTTATTAACGATAGAGAAGGAAAACTAATGTGTAGTTAATTATGTCTTGGTAAACATAGTATTTTGTACGAGAACCATAATTAGTATTTGTACATCCTTTCTTAATCAAGATAGATGTTGTAACCATAATCAATATTTGTACTGTGCTGCGACATCTAGATAGTATGAGTGATGCAACCATATAATTAGTATTAGTACTAAAACTAAGAAAAAAATGAGAAATACTAACAACAATATAAAAAATAGTGATAACTACTAACAGAAGTACCGAGAAATGCCAATGGTCACGTAGAAATACTGATAACTATATAAAAATACTGATGGGTTACTCACACAAAAAAATAAAATGTAATTCAGTTGGCCAGTATTTTTAATACATATTAGTAGGTAAGCGTTTATTCAACACCATGACACAACCACCCCACCTAATCCCGACTGCTCAAACACACCCACCCGAGCGGACCGCACCACCCACCCATCTCGCATACCCCTGCCCTAATCAGTATTTGTAATAAAAATACTGATAAATAAAATAAATACTGACAACTGCTGGAATAAAAATACTGAATATTGACACCCTAATCGGTATCTATAATAAAAATATTGATAAATGAAAAAATACTGATAACTACTAGAATAGGAATATTGAATATTGACACCCTAATCAGTATTCATAATAAAATACTAATAAATAAAAACAAGTACTGACAATTACTAAAATAAAAAATGTTGAATATTGATACCCTAGTCAGTATTTTTTAATAAAAATACTAATAAATACTAACAAATACTGAGACTACTCGAATAAAAATACTACAACCCTAATCAGTATAGATATTGCATCTCTAATCAGTATGGATGTTGCAACTCTAACGAGTTTCATAGATAGCTAATCATTATGGGTGATGCAACCCTAATTAGTATTCTTGCTACAACCATAATCAGTATTTGTATTGTGCCCCTCTAAACAGGTGATTTTGACAAAATACCTATACCTACTAGAGTCAGAGTACTCACAAAATACTTGAAGATACTGATAGCTACTTAAAGATACTAGCAACTACTTAGTTACAGTACTGACCGTACCAAGCTATCTAACAAAAATACTTGAAGATACTAACAAAATACTTAAAGATACTAACAACTACTAAAGTTATAGTAATAAAACTACTGAAGTTATAACACCGACTGAACCAAGTTATTAACAAAATACTGGTCAAATATTTGAAGATATTGACAACTACTTAAAGGTACCAACAACTACTGAAGTTATAGTACCAGTTATACCAAGCTACTAATAAAATACTTACACATACTAACAAAATATTTGAAGATACCGACGAAAAACTAGAAAATACTGACAACTATTTAATTTAGTATTTCAGATAGTCACAATTCAGTAGCATTAAGTAATTGATCATCTATTTAAGCTTTAGTACTACTCCCTCCTCTAATTTAGTTTTAGTACACGGGTTGGAGCGATGGGGTTGCACGGGTGACACGATCCTTTTTTTTGTTTCGCTCGACTGGGTTATTGAAGCCGAGAGTCGGCCGAGCGATGGGCTGTTGCACGGGTGACGTGAGCCGGCCGGGAGGGGCGCGCCGGGTGACGCGAGCCGAGCGATGGGCTGCTGCACGGGAGCTGGCCTGGAGGGGCGCGCCGGGTGACGCGAGCCGAGCGATGGGCTGCTGCACGGGAGCTGGCCTGGAGGGGCGCGCCGGGTGACGCGAGCCGGCCTGGAGCGCGCGGGCGCAGGCCGGTCTGGTGCCTGGTTGGTTTGATTAGGTAGCTAGTTGACTGGTTCTAGGTGTATTCTACACCTAGGGTGGAGAATAACATATATATATATATATATATATATATATATATATATATATATATATATAAACTTTCAAAAAATTCAATTCGAAAATACATCACTTTTTAAAAGGAACAGGAGGGGCAAAGCCTCTACTGAAATGCATTAAAGGAAAAAAGTGCAGCTACGGAAAAAATCGCATCCTTTTTTTTCTATGCTAAAACAGGAGCAAAGCTGCCTTACAACTTTTCTAGGCCTTGTTTGCGTGTTATCGGATCCACGTCAGTCAATCCATATATATTGGGTTGGATTCGAGTTGAATTTTAACTAATTACACCTCATTCTACCCATATATGGATTGAAATGAATCCGATAATATTCAAACAAAGCCTAACATGATTTTCTTAAGTATGATAGTGACCAATAATAATGAAGTCTGTTTATGTATTGACACTTTTTTATGGGATTTGCTAAATTTCATGTGCCTAAAATTTAGTTTTCTTTCAGGCGACAGTTATTGCCTATATTTTATACTATAATTGCAGTTTTAGTTCGTTGCAATTTATATAGACATAGCCTGCAATTTTGATTTCAGAAATAAAAAACTTGTTAGACAAAACTACAAACCTGATAAAAACTTATATATGTTGGCACAAAGATAATTTAACAATTACAATTATTTCTATAGAAGGACAAGGACAAAAAATTAATATGTTATAACACAAAGACAAATAACAAAATTAACAACTAACTTATACTAGTTGGTGGTATATTAGTATTATCTGAAATCATCTTAAATTTTAGGCACCTGAACTATAGAAAATTGTTTTTATATGTTATCTCTCTCTGAAGGGTAAAGAAACTTTACCTGAAAAAACAATACATTTATAGTCTTACTTACATGTTCTCTTTTTTTTTTAACATGGCAGCTTCCTTCTGGGACATCTTTCTATGGCACCGGTGAAGCAAGCGGCCCACTTGAAAGAACTGGGAACCGAGTATAAAAATTATAAAATATACTTTGTTGGCTTTTTTATACTTTCTCTATTTTAAATTATAAGACGTTTTGTTTTTGCTAGATACACTAATATATATCTAGAAAAGTCTAAACGTCTTTTAATTTAGAATAAGGAGAGTATATAATAACTAGGCTTTGACTCTATGATATCCGTCAGGTTTTCACTTGGAACACGGATGCTTTTGGTTATGGACCAGGAACCACTTCATTGTACCAGTCGCACCCTTGGGTGCTGGCTGTCCTCCCTGATGGGAAGGCATTGGGTGTCCTTGCTGACACCACTTTGCCCTGTGAGGTATGCAAGCATGCGTCCGCTCTGATGAGTGCCTCCGTTTTACTCCCTCTGTTCTTTATTGTGTGTCGCTAGGAGAGCGTGTTTGTGAGGACAACACGGTTTTCTAGAGACAGATAAAAAATAACAGATGGGGTATATATATATATATATATATATATATATATATATATATATATATAAGAGCGTGTTTGTGAGGACAACACGGTTTTCTAGAGACAGATAAAAAATAACAGATGGGGTATATATATATATATATATATAACTGACAGTGTAACTGGTCTTTCTATTATTGATGTAATGGTACTTTACTATGGTACAGATTGACTTAAGACAAGAATCCACTATAAAATTCTCGGTCTCATCTGCCTACCCTATCATTACTTTTGGGCCATTGAATACACCAGCTGAAGTTATGACATCCTTGTCTCATGCAATTGGTATTTCTCCCACATTCTGGGTCTCGTCTGCCTACCCTGTTATTACTTTTAGCCAATCTCTTCTGCTATGCTTGAAACATGGAAGTGCTCTCTGAATTTTTTACATGAATAATGAAGTTGTATTCCTCTGCTCTATTCTGAACGCAGTTGTAAATTGTAATGATCTTTAACTTCATGGTAGCAATTCCATAGATACACGTTTGGAATCTTGATAACGTTGTGGTAGGTTAGCACTAGGGGTAGAAATGGATGTTCAGTTATCCGTTTGTTTGAATTCATATCCGATAAAACTTACATATTTTTTCTTTGAGATGCAGAGAATCTCCAAAAACGCATACATGCATGCCCACCCGCCCACCCGCAATGAAGAACACAGCCCACACCTCACCCTTTGAGAAAGAAAACATGATAAAACCGGAATATATATATTGTATTTTTGTACGATAAAGGCTGGAACTTCGTTCCATTATCAAAAAAATAAAATAAAATAATGCAGTATCCAACAATTATACATATCAGTGAGGAATATACATATGATGAATATTTTAAAGCTATTTTTCTGATGACTGCTGACATTAGTTTTTAGTATTATTAAATGTATCTATTATATTGAAACTATTGTTAAATAAAGCATTTTAAATTTTGCAAAATATATGTTATGGTAAAAAAATTCTATGATTAATATGTTGACGTCAACCATTTGTTGTAGATCAAATTTTCATATATTGATGATCCAAGTTAAAAAAAAAAGATTGGTTGGATAGAATACTAAATGATGTGTGGAATTGGAGGAAGTAACAACAAACTCATAATCGTAGGAAATATCTTTTAACTAATATAATGGTGCCATTTTGAATCAAATAACCTTCATATTGCAAGACTATGTTAGTTAATGTTTAGAAAGTTTGATTTTTGAAACACATTGTTTTGAAAATGTGCGGCCTAACTTTTTGGAAAAAAGGGACTACTACCTAAGCCGAATTCATAACGCTTTTCACTATGTCAGAGGCCACAACTGAACACACACATTCAAGTTTAATTGTTTTATGTTACATCACTTGCTATTTTCAACCTTGCCAATTAAGATCGGAAATTTTTCCAATGTAGGAACTGTGTCCATGCCTCCGAAGTGGTCACTTGGCTATCATCAATGTCGTTATAGTTACATGTCTTCCGAGGAAGTGCTGAAGGTATTTTCTTGCTAGAGCTGGCATCTTGACATCTTAGACTTAAGAAATAAATGCAAACTTATATTCACTTATATTTATTTACAATGGGAGTATATGAAAAATAATATTCTCTCCGCTCAAATAGAAGGCGTGAGCATGATTTGACTTGGTGTGGTCTTCAAGACAATACTGTAACCGTTAATTTATACTTCTAGATATAATATAATTTATGGCAACAAATGTATCACTAGAAAGTCCAAATCTAATGTTACCACTATTCTACTATTTTTTTTATATTATTAGGCAAAGATAATAAAGTTTGAATTTTGAAATACATGCATGCCTTATATACGGAGATGTAGGAAGTATGTACTTGTGATCGATACATGATGATAATTTACCTAAGCTGTAGAAAAGAAATCTTATTATTATTAAATTTTTTGTTCTTGGTGTTGTAAGTTTCAAAGTGATTCCATTATTGGGAAAAAAAACTTTAGTCTACTTCATGGGCCTATTGCAGCATGTAAACCTTCAATTTTTGTGGATCTTTTTTTTCTCAAACATGTAGGAGAGTTATGTATCATTTTCTTAAGAAGAAAAGGGGTAAGATCCCTTACTCAACACACACGCATGCATGCACACCACCTCTGTTCATGTAATTGTTTGTTGGTTATACTGTTTCAGTTATTGATAAATTTTCTTTGTCACCTAACACCTCTGTTCTCTCTTCTTCATTTTAAGACATGAATACATCTTAACAATAATTGTTTAACAGGTTGTTAGAACATTTAGAGAGAAAGGCATTCCTTGTGATGTTATATGGATGGATATTGACTATATGGACGGTTTTAGGTGCTTCACGTTTGATAGTGTAAGTACTTTTCTATCAAAGATTCTTCGTTTGAACATCTATGCTTTGTTTATCCTCTACTTTCTTTGTCTCACAAAGAGCATTAGAGCAACTCCAACAGTTTGACAATTTTGGTTTGACAAAACATGGAATTTGCCAACTCTGAAATAGATATGCCAAAGCAAAAAATATGCGATCTCCAACAGTTCCCCATAATAACTTGGCAAAAATGGAAATTATGGACCAGTGGACCCGCTGCCTAGTGTTCCGCAGTGAAAAAAAGGAAGGAAAAAAAAGGCTGGTGCCCACGGTTCTACTGTGAAAAAAAAGAAGGAAAAAAATTGCCTTCCCTTTTTCACGGTCGTCAAATTGCCAAGTATGGGCTCCTATTTGCAACTTTGGCAAAAATGCCAAGCCCAAATGTCAAACTGTTGGCCACCAGTTTTTTAGTGTTTTTGGCAAAATTAGATATACCAAGCCTAAATGTCAAACTGTTGGAGTTGCTCTTATTCTCACTTCCCGAGAAGTCTAGCACTTTCAACTTTAACCTAATATATATAAGAAATTATTAATATTTATGGTGTATAATTGATATCATTAGATGAATTGCTTAAACAAACTTATTTGGAGAAATAAAGGTTGATAATATTTTCTACAGATCTAGTCAAAATTACGAAAGTTTGACTAACACGAACCCCGTAGCGACACTTTTTTTGGATGGAAGGAGGACATGTTTACAAAATTATATTTCTTCAAAATTTTGAAGCCCTCCAAGTCATGTACTCCTATATATACAGTCCCAAGACTCAGGCTAATACATTCATCATATTATACACCAGTTCTGTTATTCTACAGTTTTGCTCCTATCATTATGTACACAAGTGTAGTTAGATTGTCATTGATCCCATTAGCTCCTGTTTGAGATATACTGCAGAACCGCTTCTACAATCCAAAATCAATGGTTGATGATCTCCATTCCATCGGATGCAAAGCAATCTGGATGCTTGACCCAGGAATCAAGAATGAGGAAGGTTACTTTGTGTGCAAAAGTGGTTCAGAAATGGATGTTTGGGTTCAAAAGGCAGATGGCAGCCCATTTATTGGTATGTTTTGCAAACCTTAAATGTTTTCCTTAATTTTTTTCTTGAACTTAGTCGGATACCTTCATATAATGTTTATCTTCTAAACTCAGGGAAAGTATGGCCTGGTGACTGTGTTTTTCCTGATTTTACCTCAAAAAGAGCACGTGCCTGGTGGTCTAGTTTGGTAAGGGACTTCATCTCCAATGGTGTTGACGGAATATGGAATGATATGAACGAGCCTGCTGTTGCCGATGTAAATGATTTTTCATTGTCTGAATGTTTATCTTATGTCTTGTTGGGTTTGTTCCTTAGCAACTGAAAGTGATTGTATGAATTTAATCTACAGACTACTACCAAGACAATGCCTGAAAGCAATATCCATAGGGGAGATGCTGATATCGGTGGCACCCAGAACCATCCATACTATCACAATGTATATGTTGTTCCTCTGCTGAGGATTAGCTGCCATTGTCAATGCAATATTTTCACATATTTTTCTGTTTCATGTACATTTAATGCTTTCGTGCTTTTTATTTTTTATTAGGTCTATGGCATGCTAATGGCAAGATCTACCTACGAAGGAATGGCGTTGGCCAATGCTTCTAAACGACCATTTGTTCTTACACGAGCTGGTTTTATAGGAAGCCAGCAGTATGCCGCAACATGGACGGGTGATAACATGTCAACTTGGGAGCATTTACACATGAGTTTGTCAATGATTCTTCAGATGGTAAGAAATATTTGTTCCATATATCCAAAAGTTCCACCTTAAAATGTTCTAAAGTCCTAAGCATTTTTTTTTACAATATGCTCCAACTTCAATAAATAATGCATTGCATACTCTGATAAAGTAACTTGACTAAGGGGAGAAACGTCCACTCTAGCATTTTAATTTTAATTTTAATAGGTTGAAGGTAAGAATCGAACCCTGGTTGGCTGTGTGACATCCTCCACCCCCACTAGCCAATTCATCTCAAGGAGATTCTCCATTCCTTGATAAAGTAAAACATATGCTTATCACAAGTATCCTAAAATTATGTGTATAATGTTGTGACACATATATAGTCTGTTATAGTACTGAGAACCATTCCCTTCTGTACAGTCACAAAATTTTGTTCCTCCATATTTGATCTGATACAATTATATTATTATCCAGTCTTATTCTTTGAAGTTTTATGCATACCATTCATTTTATATTATATATAAAAAGTTGAATCATATATGCAGTTGCAGTGATAAAATTATTTTTATTATGAGAACTGAAATATAAGCTTGTAAGAACCTAACGACATGGTTATCCATTCAGGGTCTCAGTGGTCAACCGTTCTCAGGTCCTGATATTGGTGGTTTCGCTGGAAATGCAACTCCTAAACTTTTTGGAAGATGGATGGGTATGGGTGCATTGTTTCCATTTTCACGTGGTCATACGATAACTGGAAGCAACGACCATGAGCCATGGTCCTTCGGGGAAGAGGTATAGCTTTATGCTCCCTATAGGCTATAGTGCCACTCACACAACATAAGCATATGCACATGAACACTAACACAAACAACTATTTACTTTCTCACACTCAAATGATTATATCAATCACTTAATTAGTTGTAACCCCTATATGTTTTTGTGCTTATCCCTCGAACTAGAATCAAGACTACTTAACTGTGTTTTACTGACAGATTAGTCAGGTGGATATAGTTTGAAATGGCATAGGAATGAGTCAAAGCCATCTCAATAAATAATGCAAATCATAATTAACCATGCCAATAAATGCAAGTCATGACTACATCTCCACTGGAAAAACAACCCAAGGGAAACCAAACTAGGGAATTATGTCTGACACATTACTTTGCATTAACACTTCTTTTGTGTGTTTGAGGGGTAGGGTGGGTTGGGGGCGATAATGGTGATGGACAAACAAAATAATTCAAGTGATTAAATTGACTTCTCATGAAACAAAAAATATGCAAATAATGTTCTCTGCATTCAGTATCTTCCACTAGAAAGTGGAATATATTAAAACCTTTCAATATAACTTAATATAGCATATATATACCCTCTTTTGTCTGCATTAGCCATGCTACTTATTGTATTTCCATTCCTCTCCATTATATCCTAAATTGTATACATGTTCTCACCATGATAGAAAAATAGTTTTTCGTATTTTTATTCCTAATGAGCGATCCTTTTTATGGCAGTTGGGGTCAAGTAAATCATCTCTATAAAAAACGACATATAGTTGTGTATTTTAGTTACATCAAGCAAGAACTCTAAAAGTAGTGAGTGCCTCTAGAGGAGAGAGGAGAGAAGCTAGCCCGCTACCAGTCAAATTCATATTATTTAGTATAAGAGTCAAATCATGATTGAATCAGATGCAAGCCGGCCACTCTGCACTTCTGCAGACGTCTGCAAGCCGCCGCTACTGGCTACAACAATAGTTCGCTGGCTTTGCTGGCGTCCACTACCTGCAGCCTGTTGGCCACAAGTGTCCACTAGGCCTAGTGGTCAAACTTGTAAAGCCTAGCAGGATCCATGGACCTTTTTTTTTTGAATGAGAGATAACACTACGTTGACTCTACTCACATTTAAATATCACCAAATCATATAAAAATAAAAGTAATACTGAAATATAACCCCACTGTAGGAATAAGTACAAAATGACTAAATCTTTAAGTGTAACAATTTTATAGCATTGACAAAACCACAAATATATAATTTTATAGCATTGACGAAAACCACAAATATTTAGAAAGTCCTAAGGAGGTTGCAGTCCAAAAAAATTAGTATGAGTCTCCAAGCAACAGAAGGTTGTTGTTATTTGCGGCTAAATACTCACTTACAACCAGAGAGCAATACAACAGCATCAGCATCGATGAGGTCATTTAAAATCAGAAGGATCCAGCAGCATCACTGAATAAATAAAGACTAAACAAAGGCATCGAAATCAATACAAATCAGAAGGGCATTTAAGAACATATTATGTGTGTCAAAAGTATCACAAATTGAAGATGGAAACTGTGTTACAGCCATTGGAGGCTTGAACCACTTGGTTAATGAAGACTTTTGTTGATTTACCACTGGCCTTTTGCGTTTTGTTCCGGAAGAGTCGATCAAATGGGGAGGTCGCCGATGAGCACCCAGATTCGTGTGGTTGAGATATTGTGAAAAAAAATTTAACATGATGGGCTGTAGTACAGGAGGGAAAAATAATATACATCGACCATAACTAGTTGTTTGTTTGAAAAGGATAAATAACATCAAAATACTATGGACTGAACAGACATATCAGTAGATTACTAACAGATCAATTAGACATGCTACCATTGCGAGTATGTAACATAACAAGAACTTGGGACCTACTCCTATGTTCCATTTAAAAACACATCTGGCTGAATGCTATGAAACAACAAGTCTAACTCCTAAGGCATGTTATTATAGTTAACACATGACAGTACAGAGGTGTGCTAACCTCATACAACAGTCATTCTATGTAGTAATTATGTAGTATGGAAACTTGACAACCTATGTTAAGTCAGAGCCAATCCCAAAGGTGAATAACCAACCTGTTAAGGTCATGGTGACTCACAGTATCGATGACACTGTTTTTTAACTCTGGCAAAAATTGTTAGTTTTTCTCACTTTCGTCTGTCCATCAATGTGCGTCTTGGAACCGAGGGTCTGCACTACCGGAGTCTGCTACTGCGGTGGTGAGGGTCTGCAGTGCTCTAGATCCGGCGACCAAGCATGTCGTGGTGGCAGTGGTAGCGCCACTAGATTTGGGGGGTCGTCTGCGGATGTGTGCGCATTAGTGATCTTAGGCTTCTTGGCGATGGGAGGCTTAGTGGCCGGAGCAGGGTCCGACGAGCCCTTCCCCTTCCTCTTCTTGTCTATGGAGGAAGATGACAACTTCTTCTTGGGTGGCACAGTGGCACAAGCATCGGGGGGGGGGGGGGGGGGGGGGGGGGGGGGGGGGCTTCTTCTCCATCGCTGTTGGCAGCACTGCTGTGGGAACCTCGAGCATGGGCGCAGCGGGCTGTGACGAAGACCTAGTAGTAGCGGCGGCGGAGACTGGATTGTCACACGCTGAGATGAGGTTGTGGTCCTCTGCAGGCCTTTGTTGGTTTTGTGGGTACTCCACTTGCTAGCCTGCCTCAGCCCACAGTAGAAAAACAGGTGTCCTGCAGATGTCCAGCGGATCTGTTTTGTGGGGCAGGCCCGCACTGGTTGCATCCTAATGATTGAACATGTTCCGTTGCTAAACCTTGCTTGTTGCTATTTTAAATGCTAGTGCTGTTGATACACAGCCTACACCAAAACTCAAGGACTTGAAGGGGGTGCAATAATGCTATACAAAGAGGGCTATCTAGTATTCATCCTTTTATTTTATCAAGACAACATTGAATAATTGAAAAACTTTGTATGTATTGCAGTGTGAGGAAGTTTGTCGCCTTGCGCTACTAAGACGGTACCGGTTACTACCACATATCTACACTCTCTTTTACCATTCACATACAAAGGGTATTCCAGTTGCTACTCCAGTTTTCTTTGCTGGTAATTACTTCTATCACTTATATTGCCCAATTTTAAGTTGGTTTCAATGCTTTTAGTTTGTAGGAAGAATAAAGGTGTTTGGCAAGTTGCTGCCTCATTTCTTTTGCTATCCGACCTTTATAAAATATATTTACATCCTTCTTAGATGAAGACTTTCATTTGGTGGGTTAAATAACATAAGTTCTTCCTAGAATACATTTATTAGGAATATTATGTCACATTCCTTGTTTTTTTAGACCCACAAGACATTGATCTAAGGAAAGTTGAGACTTCTTTTCTTCTCGGGCCACTCTTAGTCTGTGCAAGGTAAAATCTTCATGTCAACGACTTGACAAACTTTTTTCTTATCCTTAATTCTTGAGACCCATGATCTGCTTTGTATTGGTGTTCATTTGCTTTAATTAGCTATATATATGTCGGTTCCCCAGTGAATGTTTTTTTGTGTTGGAAATGATTTTGCCCCCTCGATTGGAAATTTCTCATTTACCTTTCGTCAAATATATATAGATGAAAACATGCCAAAATTCCGATGTTATTTTTCTGAATCTTTGTCTATGCTTTGATATCTTAAATATTTCTGGTCTTTGATTTGCAGCACTGTACCCAATAAAGGAGCTCATGAATGTTCACATAAACTACCAAAGGGCATATGGTTGCCTTTTGATTTTGTGGATTCACACCCTGTAAGTTGGTTTTTTACCTCCTAGTTCGTGGACTACACCAATTCTATCCCAATACTTATTTATGAATGGGCAATTGTGTAGGATTTGCCAGTGTTGTATTTACAAGGTGGAGCAATTCTCCCTATAGGTCTTCCTGTTCAGCATGTTGGAGAGACAAGCTTGGAGGATGATCTGTCACTAATTATTGCATTTGATGAAAATGGTATGCAACTTCTCATTTTTTGAATTATCAAAGTTGGTGGTTTCCTTTAAAGCAACATTGGATAAAGGGAAATGAGGGGTGCGATGAGGTTATGAGGGTTCGGAAATATTTGAGACCATGTTTGCATTTATTAAAAAGAAAAATAGAAGGGTTTGAGAATGGGCTGCAAAGGGGTCTTATCTTACTCAACAAAACCAAGTAAGGGCGATGAGAAGATTATGAAATAGGGGCTGGCTAGAATCTGCCCTTCCCCACCCCAGTCGGAATGACCCTTTTGAGCCCTCTTGAGCCCTCTTTGATTATAGGGTTAATTGGATCTATGCCATTATAACTTTACCGTTTCTGAAATACACCATTACTATTCGTGAAATTGTGCCAGTACCATTATAATTCTTCTCAAAGCTGAAATATGCCATTACATACACATGTGGCGTCTTCGGGCTCATGTGCAGGGTGTACAGATAAATTTGGTTTTTTGTATGGGCCAAAATACCTTCCCTTCCTATCTCACTTACATGCGGGCCCAATCTGTCATCTCCTTCCTCTGTACTCTTCTGGTCCTTAAACACAGGCACACAACACGAGTACAGGCCTTCGTCGATTCGGCCGTTGTAGGCCTCGCCGCGCCGGGCAACGATGACCTAGCCCATGACCTTCCCTGCCTCCACACGCTAGCTCCCCTACGTGCGCTCGCCGCGTTGGCGTGACAGTCCCCACGCGACTAGCCTACTCCCCAGGGGCGGCGCAACAGCCCCATGCCCCACAAGAAGCAGCAGCTCGTCGAGCTCAGCACATCAAGCACACAAGCATGTGCTAGCAACTCGCAGGAATCATCACGCTCAAGGATAAAGTACTCTAGGTACCGGAAAACTGGAGATTTCTCTTTTCTGCTCCACCACCGCCAGCCTACTGTGTCCGGTGAAATTCACCGTTATCATTGAGGTCCTCTCAAATTCGTCTCTTGTCCAGCTCTGCCTTGAATTCGTGGGTCCCCATGGCAGCACGTTGAGGGCTCTATAATCCTTAGTTGATAGTGATGTTGTGTCTATCCTGCCCGCCCGCTCGTGGAGAGCAGTGCGGCGCGGAGGCTGTGTCCGGACGACGAGTGGTGGCCTAACGAGGTACGCATAGGCTGCTGAGGATTGAGGCCAACATGGCAGTGCAATGGAGACGCCGAATCTGCGACCCGCAGCCATGGATCCATTGGCCACAGGTTCTCCATGTCGCCGCCATATGGTTGAATCATTCGGCTCGAGCAAGGAAGCGCCCCACTCTTGCGCAATTGGAGATGCCACCGGGCGAGCAGGGGAGCACCGGGCTGCTGCGCTGTCACCACTGCCGGGCGAGCAGGACAATCGGCGACAGGAGAAGATGGAGAGGAGGGAGCCTGTGTGGAAGGTTGACAAGTGGCCCCCATGTGTCAATGAGTGTGAGAGAGAAGGGGAAGGGGCAATCTTGTCTATACGAATATACGATACCCTTCTTACCCTGTCGGTGGGCCTAAACCAGCTCAAGACGTACATAATAGTGTATTTCAAATATCTTCAGAGTTACAATGGCAGTGGCATAGTTTTTTGAATAGTAATGGTGCATTTCAAAAACAGGAAAGTTATAATGGCACAGATCCAATTAACCCTTGATTATATGTCATTTGTAGCTCATAGATGCTCGTGAGGCAGTTCTTGGGCCGTCGATGTATTTTGAATCTACAAAAGGTTGGCCATAGTGATCTACCAACTAATCTTTATTTGATTGGATCTTTGGTTGCTATTGTTGCTTTCTCATTTGTTTCATTTCTACACATTGGTGTGCTATTTTGCTCGACTAGAGAGCATGGAGATAGAGAGATAGAGAGCATGAAGATAGAGAGATTCTTAGAATGCAAAACGATTTATGGCTGTATTAGTTTTTCTAGCGAAAAACACATTATTTTGCCTTGTTCTATGAGGGGGTTATTTTGGTCACAAAAAGTTGTATCTCTATCCTAAGTTATCATGTCCTTAACCCAATCAAACCTAGTTTATATCCAAATTAACGCCTAGTGTCAATATTATTAGAGTATATGGCATGAATCCCAAAGTATCTGATTGTTATATTAAGATAGGATTAGTTTCCATCTCTACTATCTCCAGTATTGCTTGAGATCCAAGCCATCATGTACTCCATATAAACAACCTACATGATTTAATAGAGATCATTTCATTTCTTACATGGTAGAGAGATGTTGTTGTGTTCTTGAGCCATAACCTCTATATGTGCTTCCGCATTGTACCACCTAAGGGGAGGGTTGATCTCCAAAATCTTCACTGGGGCTACGCACACATATTTTAGTATTGTATCACTGATTCATAGATGGACCACCATCTAGAGTTTTCCATGACATCTTTAGATTGAGTTTTCTCTATTTTTCCTATTAGCCTATCGATGCATTGGCCACTACATGATTGTATACTATAACACTTCATGTTTGACCTATCTAGCATTTCCTCTCTCGATAGTGGTATGACTTAGCTTGACACTAGTCGACACGACTGCTTTCTTTGTGCTAGTCCACAACTACTCTATCCTCATGTTGGATCATCATCACCAGTTGGTCAAGCACAACAATATATGAACTGTCACACCTCCAAGAACTGACATATATCACAACCCCTTCATCACTAGGATTGTTGCCAAACTAGGCAGTGGATCTACTTCATGTTGGTAGTCCTCTTCACAATGTAGTTTATCAATCTAAGTTAGTATCTTCTACCACCTCTAGGTGGTTTCCTTCCTCCCATCGAGACCATTGTCGCCACTAGTCGAGGCATTCGGGCAGATTAAACTGATTTTGTGGATGTGCACATGTTGGTGCCTTGGGCATGCAACTCTCCTCCATCATGATGTCCACAACACATTATTCACAGCTAACTTAGCAAGAAAGGGTTATATTTGATAATTCTACACAATATATTCATCCTAAATGGTATCATGAGTTTAGGTTTAGATAGATTCTAGGACACAAATCTAAAGCTTTCGCTTATATGTGCATCCCTAGGGAGATTTCCCATGAGGATCTTTGCCAAGGGTAGAACCACCCGTACATAGGTGTCACATTGCCAACCGTGTGGATCGAACGCTCTAGATAGACTTTTCCCAACCCATTGATTTTGGGAGGGGGTCTCTCGTCTCACTAGTCATTTGATCAACATTTCTTTTGGTTTTTGCTATCTAAGATTAATTTGTGTCACCCACCACCTTCATCTTCATGCACCTCTACTCTAACATTCAACCTCTACTACATTAACCTGCAACACTTTGACTGTGCAACTATGGGGAGAACACAATGCTAAGGGAACTCATTCCTACATTGCTTCTCAGTCATCCTGTTCACACATCTTCTTTGCTAGTTCGTCATCACCACCTCCACCTACATCTACATCATCATCCCTGTGCATGTGAAAGGTCTAGGAATGGCTAGAGAGGGAGGGGGTGAATAGCCTAATAAAAAATTCTACAACAACACTTAAACAAACTTGTTAGAATAAAACACGACTTAAGCAAGTTTGCTCTAGCTCTACGGTTATGCAAGCCACCTATCAATTCTAGTTACTAGCAAGATAACACTATAGCACACAAACTAGCTAGCAACCTAGAAAGCTCTAAACAAAGCTACACAAGCTAAAAGATCTAAGCTACTCTACTTTGCAAGAATGAAAGAATGTAATACAAAGCTAGAGTTAGAGAGGTTATACCACCGCGAAGAGATGAGCCAATAGATAACCAATCACAATATGAATCCTCTGTAGAGACAATGTGACACAAGGTTTTTTACCGAGGTTCCCTTGTTTGCCAACAAGCTAGTCCTCGTTCTAGTGATACACCCACTTGGAGGTTCAGGCGCTAATTGGAAATCACAAGCCAAATTTGTCATCGGGTGCCTCACAACCAACACAAGATGGGGATCCCTAAGCTATTCACAATCCACTAGAGATACCTTTTGTGAATCTCCCACAGGGTAGGTTCAAGAACCCCTCACAATCCACCGATCGGAGACGGAGAGAATCACCTTCCTCCACTCAACGATCCTCGTCGCACCAAGCCGTCTAGAAGGTGACAACCTCCAAGAATAACAAGAGCTTCGCGATGACGATGATCACCAAGTGCCACTAGTATGCAATCAAAGAGCAATGCACTTGGTTCACTCAATCTCTCATGAAATTAGCATGTGTATCAATGAGATGAGTGGTGGAGGCTCTCACAAATGAGCACAAGTGTGTGAGTGATGAAAATGTGCAAAAGCTTACCCAAAGGGCTAGCCATATCTCTATATATAGCCCTCACTCACAACTAGCCATTTTCCACTCAAAACAGAGCCTCTGCGCGCCCTCTGAAGTTAGCAACAGTTGGGGTCCGGACCATCAACAACGTCCGGACGCCCTTCAATAGCACAGACAACTCCTCAGTTTCAACCTCCGGACGCGCGCAATGCGTCATCCAGACCAACGGCTACGCGTCCGGTTGAGCCTCCATTCAAACGACTCTTTCCCCCGTGCACCTCTGCTCGCCACGTGGCTCCAGACGTGAGGAACAGTCCGGCACTGGACCACAGCTCGCCCCGTCCGGACCCAACACAGAGCATCCAGAATGCCACTTTCCTCCGGACGCGCATCCGGAGCTCACCGTCCAGACACAACCTAGCGTCCGGACTCTACACAGAGCCGACCAGAGAGCGCAAACCGATCCGAACGTTGCCCGGACCTGCGCGTCCGGACGAACAACAGTGTCCGGACCTCTTGTAGGGTCGGGATGGAGGACTAGAGGGGGGGGGTGAATAGTCTTTGTCACACCCAATTTCAAGGACGAAATAGGATGCATAACATTATGTGTGCCCAGGAATAATCCACACATATGTTCACAAATTACAAAGTACCATCACAGAGTTTAATACATAACGTACATATATCCATTACAAGAATAAATAAAACAGACGGAAGATACAACTAGCTCTTGAGGCTCCATCTCACAGGGAAGGTCAACTGGTTGACCAAGCTTAGAAATCTTCGGGAAACTCCTCATAGCCTCCTGCTTCTGTTACCCATCCGGGATTTTTATCCAAAATTGAAAAGAAAACAAGCGTGAGTACACTCGTACTCAGCAGTATAACATGGGGTTATGAAGCTCAAAAGGCTGACACTGGCTTACTGCATTCAGCACTTTTAGTTGGTCAAAGTTTTATTATTAATTATCTTCAGTTATGCTTAAGCCCCAAGTGATTCCCACTTATATCTTTGCCAAGTTTAAAGAAACATAAACATCATCATTATGGTGGCAACAGGAACATAAAGGTTGGTCAAGTTAGTTAATTAAACCGTCAGTTTCCCGGGCCGCTCGTGACCGTGAGCACGGCTGATATATCAGTTTTAACACTCTGCAGAGGTTGTGCATCTTTACCCGTGAGTCGTGATGCCCGAATGCCCGGGTTAATTACTCCCATAACACTGCCAAGGTGAGTGGGAGGGGTTCACTATGAAACCTTTCATAGTATGTCGTCTAACAAGATTAGGGCCGCTAGGATTGGCAAGGGGTGATAGAGCCCCCCTTCCGAGTAGCATAAAGACCCGCAGCCTATGCTCAAACTCGGACACAGGCCGCACTATAACCAGCTCGGCAAGAGCCTAATGCGCCCTTTTGGGTAACCGCTAACGAGCTAGAAAAGAGCCTACTACTGAGTTAAGGCCAGAGCCATGTAGCTCTCACGGTAGCACTGTCAGTCCCAGCTTTTGCCAACAGTGAGTTATTAATAAAGGGTTATGTTCCAATTGCCATAAACAGGATCACCAATTCATTCAAAGCATTATAACATTTGGCAGGGATCATGTGTCATTTCATAAAGCACTAGCCATCTACCCAAATGCATAACCCATAGGAGTCAAGGAATAGGATTTCAATACTATGGAAACATACTACGGGTATCAATTAAACACATGCACATGAAATTATGATTACGGTGAATAGGATAACAAGGTGGGTCCCATGCTATACTTGCCTTGGTTCTCAAAGTCTTGCTGGTCAAAGCACTCCCGATCAAAGAACTCTTGGTCACCAACAAACTCCTCACTGCCTGAACTCGATCACGACATTGCAACAACACGCATTCCAATTGCATACATACAAAGCAAACCAAACTAATATTAGAACAGTACACCATCAATAGTAAACAGAGTTAAAAGGTTTATAAAAGATACTACGCATTGCTACGGTCATTTAACGCGAATTTCACGAAAATCAGATTTAAAACGCAAAAGATATGATTTAAACTAGTTCTCTAAGAGCATCTTTAGTATTTGAATTTAACCTCAAATTTAAATATTTCAAACATGACTAACAGATGGTTTAACATGTAGAGAATTTCATTACGAATCTAATGCAAATCGAATCATCCCAATCGGAGTTAAAATAAAGTTTTTATAAAAAATTTAATTTAGTGGCAAAACTGTAATTAGCAAATTCCCATTTTTAGAATAAACCGAGCAGGTTTACGTTTCCTGAACTGAGAAAGCGTAAATTCAGAAATGCGCCGGGGCAGAGGCGCGGGGCCGGCAGGACTGCCACGTGGCGGCTCGGGATAGGGCGGGTCCACGGGTACGGCCGTGAACCGCGCGCGGGCTGCGGTCCACCGGTCCACCGTGGACCGGCGAGCATACCCCTTCGGGGGATTTAATCTCGGCCGTCCAGAGAAGATCCAACGGCGCAAAAATAAAGGGGAACTTTCCCCCGCCGCCACACAGGCACTTGACGACGGCGCCATGGCCAGCAGAGGGCCGAGCTCGCCGGCGACTCGTCGGAGTGACGTTCCCGACCCTCTCAGTTTCAACCAGGAGCACCGGAGTGTTCCATGTGCCCGCGCGGATTCGATGGGGTGCTCCGGCGAGACAGGGGACGGCGGGAGCATGGCACACATGGCGGCGCCATGGCCAGGGTCGTTTGGTGTGTGCGGGTGTGGCTATACCCGGGGCTAGAAGTCGAATTGAGAGCACCGGGAGATGCGGCGTGCTCGTGCGAGTGCGACAGAGGACTCGGTTGAGGCGGCGGCTTGCCGGAACAGGGTGGTCCGCGGCGGCGCCATGGTCGGTATCGATCGGTGTATGCAGGTGAGACGATATGACGCGTTAGAGACCAAACCGAGCACACTGGGATGTGCGGTGTGCCCGTGCGATGCTGGTGAGGTACTCAGACGAGGTGGTGTGCGGCCGGGGTGAGTTGCCCGCGGCGGCGCCATTGACGGCGGCGCGGGTACACACGGGCAGTGCCACAGGGGCCTCTAATAGCCGAATTAAGAGGTCAGGGAGGAAGAGGGAGAGATGGCAAAGCTCACCGCGACGACGAAGAGAGCGGAGACGACACGGGTTGGCTTGACGGCGTGGAGCGGCGGTCGGTGTCGGCAGAACCTGCGCCGGCGTATGTTCTGTGCCCACCGAAGAGATAACGGAGAGAGAGATTAGGCCGGGAAGCTTCGCGGGGAGATCGTGGCCACGAAACGGAACTCACCGAGGCGAAATAGAGCTCCGGTGTGGCTTCTCTGCGACAACGGCGGCGGCGGCGGCGTTCGGCGGAATTCGGGAGCACAGAGGGGAAAGGGAGAGAAGAGGGGCGGTGCTCCGCTTTATAGAATGAGAGAGGGAGGTGCGGGATGCGGGGTGTTGGTTGCGAAACCGAGGGAGGTTGGTGGGCGAGTGGGGAGCGGGCTCGCGGCGGTTGTGGCTCTGTGCCTCCGAATTCAGCGAGAGGTGGGTGACGGTTCTGACCTGTGGGGCCAAGCAGCAGCGCGAGAGAGAGGGTGAGGGACGTGCAGGCGGTTCCCGTTTGCTACGCGTCCGCGCGCGTACTCGGGCGAGCAGAGCGGGTGTGTGCGCCGTGCGGTGGTTGCGGTGCTCTGCGTCGCGTGAGGCAGAGGAGATCGGGGGAGAAAGAACTGACAAGCGAGGCCGTTCCGGTCAGCGAGGGGGAGGGAGAGAAGAGAGTGAGGGACGGCGCCGACAGATGGGCCCACGGCAGTGAGAGAGAGAGAGCAGAGAGAGGGAGGTTGGCACCGATAGCTGGGTCCTGGTGGTCAGTGAGAGGAGGAGAGAGGGGGAAGCAGATGGCGCTTGGGCTGGACCAGTTGGGCTTCGGCCTTCTAGCTGGGCCGACAGAGAGAAGAGAGGGAGAAAGGAGTGGGCTGGGCCAAGAGAGGTAGAAAGATCAATTCATTTTTCCTTTTCTTTTTATTTCCTTTTCCTAAATCCAATTCAAAACTCATTTGAATTCTTTTAAATTTTGTTTTGCAAACTCAACCATACAAAGAAATTGTGCAGCAGCATGAATGCATAAACATGTTACTAACTAAGATTAATTTTATTTCCATAAAAATTACTCTTAAACTAAATTCAATGCTCATATAATTTCATAAATAAATCATTTCCATCTATTTTAAAAGCAAACAATTTTGTGGGTGTTACAATTCTACCCCCTTTAAAAGGAATCTCGCCCTCGAGATTCAGACAACTCACTCGAACAGCTGCGGATAAGACTTTCTCAGGTCTTCTTCTCTTTCCCAAGTAGCTTCGTCTTCCGTGTACCGGTTCCACTGAACCTTGCACATCTTTATAACACGGCTCCTCGTAAACCTTTCTGTTGTTTCCAAGATTCTTATCGGGTACTCTTCATATGTGAGATCTTCCTTTATGGTAAGCTCTTCTAGAGGGATCTGCTCCTCAGGGACCCTTAAACACTTCTTCAACTGAGACACATGGAAAACATCATGTACTCCTGACAAATTCTCAGGTAACTTTAACTGATAAGCTACCTCTCCACGTCTCACGAGAATTTTGAAAGGTCCAACATATCTTGGAGCTAGCTTTCCTTTCATATTGAATCTCTTTACACTTCTCATTGGAGACACTTTCAAATATACATAATCTCCAATCTCGAATGACAGACCTCTTCTGCGGGTGTTCCGCGTAACTCTTTTGACGAGATTGTGCAACTCTTAAGTTATCTCTTATCTTTCTTACTTGTTCTTCTGCATCTCGAAGAACATCCGGTCCAAACACCTGAGTCTCTCCGGTTTGGTTCCAGAATAAAGGAGTTCTGCACTTACGCCCATACAAAGCCTCATTTGGTGCCATTTTCAGACTATTCTGATAGCTGTTGTTGTAAGAAAACTCAACATAGGGCAAACTCTTGTCCCAACTAGCACCATGTTGTAATGCACATGCTCTCAACATGTCTTCCAAAATTTGGTTTGTCCTTTCTATTTATCCATCGGTCTGTGGATGATATGCTGTACTGAAAGTCAATTTTGTTCCCAAAGATTCATGCAACTTCTGCCGGAACTGTGATGTGAACTGAGTACCTATGTCAGATACAATCTTCTTTGGGACTCCATGTAAGCATACTATCCTCTCCATATATAGCTCTGCTAACCTTGCACCTGAGTAGTTAGTCTTCACTGGTAGGAAGTGAGCAACTTTAGTCAAGCAGTCCACGATTACCCAGATCGTGTCATATCCTCTTTATGTACGTGGTAAACCGACAATAAAGTCCATTCCTACTTCTTCCCATTTCCACTCAGGTATTTTCATTGGCTGAAGTAAACCGGCAGGTCTTTGGTGTTCTGCCTTTACTCTTTGACATGTGTCACACAAGGCTACATATTCTGCTACATCCCTTTTTAATCCATACCACCAATATTTTTCTTTTAGATCTAGGTACATCTTAGTACTTCCAGGATGTATGGAGTAAGAAGAATCATGTGCTTCTCGAAGTATGGCATCACGGATAGACTTTACTTCGGGAACACATATTCTCTTTCCAAACCACAAAGTTCCATCGTCATCCATTCTGAAACCTGGTGCTTTTCCTAGCACTATGTTCTCTGCAATTTCTTTCAGTCTCGGATCTTCCAACTGACCCTTACGTATCTCTTGTTCCAGAGTGGGTTCTATGGTTATCTCCATGGTATTAATGGTAAATCCCAAATTAAGAGATTCCATATCAGCACACAATTCAGCAGGCATAAGCTTCATTCTTAAAGCATTAGCATAACTCTTCCTGCTCAGTGCATCGGCCACTACATTAGCCTTACCTGGATGATAATGTACTTCCAACTCATAATCTTTGATCAGCTCAAGCCAATGACGCTGTCTCAGATTCAGATCTGACTGAGTGAAAATATATTTCAAACTCTTATGATCTGTATAGATATCACACTTATGTCCTATTAGATAATGTCTCCATATCTTTAGAGCATGTACCACTGCTGCCAATTCCAAGTCATGAGTAGGTTAATTCAGCTCATGCTTCCTCAACTTCCTGGATGCATATGCCACAACTTTTCCTTCTTGCATAAGCACACATCCAAGACCTAGACGAGAGGCATCACAGTAGATTGAGAAACTTTTGTTCAGATCTGGTAATGTCAGTATTGGGGCTTTGGTCAACCTTTTCTTCAACTCTTCAAAGTTCGTTTGACATTTGTCAGACCACACAAACTTGGCACTTTTCTCTAGCAGGGCTGTCATTGGTTTAGCTAGTTTTGAAAACCCTTCAATGAACCTCCTATAGTATCCTGCTAAACCTAGGAAACTACGGATTTCGGTAACATTGGTTGGAGGGTTCCAGTTTAGAACATCTCGTACTTTACTTGGGTCTACTGCTATACCTCCATTAGAGACCACGTGACCCAAGAAAGACACTTCTCTCAACCAAAACTCGCATTTACTTCTCTTTGCGTACAACTGATGTTCTCTGAGCTTTTGCAAAACCATCCTCAGATGTTCAGCATGCTCCTCTTTAGTTTTAGAGAAGACTAGAATGTCATCTATGAACACTACCACAAACGTATCCAAAAACTCCATGAACACCTTGTTCATCATGTACATAAAGTACGCAGGTGCATTAGTCAACCCAAAAGACATGACTGTATACTCATATAGCCCATATCTTGTGGTAAAGGCTGTCTTAGGTATGTCTGCCGCTCGGATTTTTAATTGGTGGTATCCAGAGCGGAGATCTATTTTAGAGAACACACAAGCACCTTTCAACTGATCGAACAAGTCATCTATTCTGGGTAAGGGATATTTATTCTTGATGGTAACTTCATTAAGAGAACGGTAGTCCACACACATTCTCCTAGTACCATCTTTCTTATCCACAAATATAACTGGTGCTCCCCAAGGTGAAGAACTAGGGCGG
This sequence comes from Microstegium vimineum, assembly GCA_022036555.1. Lineage (NCBI taxonomy): Eukaryota > Viridiplantae > Streptophyta > Magnoliopsida > Poales > Poaceae > Microstegium > Microstegium vimineum. The sequence continues at coordinate 42,019,715 of CM039120.1, read as the reverse complement.
ATAAAACCCTTTTCTTGCAATTCACTAATTTGTTTCTTAAGTTCTTCTAATTCTTTTACCCCCATTCTATATGGTCTTTTAGCTATGGGTGCAGTACCAGGTAGAAGTTCAATAAGAAACTCAACATCACGATCAGGTGGCATACCTGGCAACTCTTCGGGAAACACATCCAGAAATTCTTCTACCACTTGTTCCTCATCAAAGGCATCTCCAGATAACTGGTTCAGAGTGGCTTTTGGTGGTGCTTGCATTTCTACTTCAACACACATCTTATCCCCATTAGGTGATGTCACAACAACACATCTCTCTTGACACTGAATCACAGCTCGGTGTTGTTTCATCCAATCCATTCCCACAATAAGATCTATTCCAGCTGTTGGTATCACAACTGGACTCACTTCAAAGTCTACCCCCCTTAGGGTAAGTCTAGTGGAAGGACTCCAAATAGAAGCTGGTATGCTACCCCCCGGTGAGTTTACTTGCATACGATTTTTCATTGCACGCAAAGATATACTATGCATTCTAACAAAAGCTTCAGATATGAAAGAATGCGAAGCACCGGAATCAAAGAGTACGGTAGCGGGGAATGAGTTGACATTAAACGTACCCATCATAACCTCAGGTGCCTCCTGAGTGGTTTCAGCGGACACATGGTTCACCCTTCCAGTGTTTGGAGGTGGTTGGTACCTTCCTTTCTGCTGGTTGTTCTGATTCTGGGGTGCCTGCTGGTTCTGCTTCTCAGGGCAATTGTAAGACATATGCCCTTCTTTCCCACAACGGAAACACTTGTTGTTGTTACTGTTGTTGGGGTTGTTGTTCTTCACTGCTATAGTATTGGGATTCACTTGGCGCTGAGCTTGGTTAGAGACCTGCTGAGGTGGGCGCTGGCCTCCATACTGCTGCTGACCTTGAGGGCGTTGCTGGAACTGGTTGCGCTAAGGGAACTGACCTCTGTTCCACTGGTTAGACTGCCCTTGGTTTCTCTGCTGGAAACTCTGCTGCGGGTAGGGTCGAGGGCGGGTGTTGCTGCTTGAAGCCTGACCCTGTAGCTTCCTCTTCTTAGTTTCCATTTCTCGGCGCTTATTGTCAATCACAATAGCGCGGTTCACCAAGGTCTGATAGTTGGGGTACTCATTGGACATGAGCTGGAGCTGAAGACCATCATACAGTCCCTTCAGGAATCTACGCTACTTGTCACTGTCCCTTGCCACTTCATGTGGAGCATAACGCGACAACTGAGCGAACTTGTCACGGTACTCAGCTACTGTCATTGAGCCTTGCTTGAGGGATCTGAACTCCTCTTGTTTCAACTCCATCATACCTTCAGGAATGTGGTATGATCTGAAATTATCTCTAAACTCCTGCCAACTGACATCAGGAGCATCATCAGGACGTCCATATTGGAAGGACTCCCACCAATCTTGGGCTGCTCCTTGTAGCTGTCCTGAGGCATACAACACCTTTTCTGTGTCGTTGCACTGCGCTATGTTCAGCTACTTTTCCACAGCTCGGAGCCAATCATCTGCATCCAATGGGTCGGATGCGTGGGTGAAGATGGGAGATTGTCCCTTCATGAACTCTCCTCTTTTGTCCCTCACTTGGACTGGAGGTAGAATTCCAACAGGTTCGTTGTCCAGGCGCTGCATCATGGCTTGCATCAGTTGTGCCTGCATGCCCATCAGCTGTTCCATTGACACAGCAGGCGGTGGTGGTGGCGGGTTAACAGGAATTCCACGTCCACGACCACGAACTCTAGCACCTCTGCCGTCCATCTGTTTTTCAGCAAAGATGTAGGGTTTAGTGCCTTTGTAATGCATATAACATGTCTGTGTCAAACTGAAATTTTCTGAGCATGATATTACATCAGCATTGCAGTAAAAAGCTCATATCTCGAGTTCTGGATCTCAAACATAAATTCTGCTTATATGGATGGAAAGAGCAGATAGTTCTCTACAACTTTCGTGTTCATTGGATTTTCAGATTCTGTAACTATGTTTTTCAAAAACTCGAATCAAACAGATCTATTCAGATTCACAGACTGCACAGTAAGACTAACTTGCAACAGCAACATCTCTTAGCTCAGAACAGTTATGAGGTTGGTTCAGGCGGCGTTGGAAAGATACAGAAGTCTAGTTTCTTGTGTGAAAGTTTCATCAACTTTTCATTCACTGATTTGGAGATATAAAGCAAAGAACAGATACTGCTTCAGAAAAACAGCACAGAAGATATATGACTAAGTCAACCCACTGATATATTATCAAACGTTAAACCTAATATTCCAACTTGTGAGACTTGTGGACAGGCCCACAATTTCTCACACTAACAAACAACCAAAGAACCAAATCAAACAAGTTCATAAGTACAAGCATTAAGACATCAAGTTCATCAATCACAACTAGAACAGACTCGCACTACTACGCTTATTACAAAGAGGGAAGGGCTTCATTTTCTATGGAGCTTCATCTGTCATGATGTGGTTGGGTGGCTTCTTCTCAAACATTGGGGCCATGTTCAGTTGGGCCCTCAAGTCATCCACCATCTTCTGGAAACGAGGCACTGACTGCTGCTCGTCACGCAACTCCTCCTGTAATCTCTCATTCACTCCTTGGAGCTCATTGAGATGCCTGACTGTGGTGTCCAAGGTAGAGCCAGGATCAAGAGGGTTCTGGATAGACCAAGTGTTAAACCTGGTGTCATAGCGAGGCAGGAACTTGTAAGCATCACCCTGCATCACTGTGTAACGCCTTCCATGGTAGTAGATGTAGGCGTTCTCAGCAGCATTCTCCATGCTGTCCCTGTCATGAGCCCTCCTGGCTACATGGCCATGGACAGTCTCCACCTTCTGACTATTGTGAGCCTCATTCCATACTGAGACAACCACCTGTGCCTTCCAGTAACTAGCTTCATGAGGGTGAGAAAACTCAGAAACTAGATACCTCACCGTAGTGTCCATCTCAGGATAGTACTCCTCCAACACTTTCAGCAGCAGGTTGTGGAAGTACGCCGCTGGAGAAGGGTACTTATAGTACTGTTCCTCGGACCATCCAGGCTGCTCCTCCTCTGGTGGCGTCGCCAGAGCAGGTGCTGGTGCTAGTGAGAGGAGTGGTGCTGGAGTCGGTGAAGGCAGAGGCGAAGGTGTAGTAGCTGGTACAGGAGCTGGTGAAGCAACTGGTGTAGGAGCTGGTGGTGGAGCTGGTGCTGCAAGGTTCACGTCCATCCATTCCTGTTCATCCTTCGTGTTGACGTCCTCCACCAACACGTGCTCCTCCTCTGGGTCCTTCTCAAACTCGGACACCATCTCATCATCTGAGATGTCCACCACTGGCTGGGAAGTCTGAGGCGTGAACTGGGCCAGGTAGCTGCTGGTGCTCAGGCGGCGAGACCTCGTGACAGGCGGCATCTACAGAATTTTGTTTAAACTTAATTAGAACAACATTTTAAATAATAGAATAAAGACATAGAAGCATAATTAATTTTATAAATAACAAGAGCAAGATAGAAAGCAGTAAAACAGAGAAGCAAAGGGTCCTAAAATGACCCTTACTACCTAGGCTTGCGTCCTACAGTCAACCAGACTTTGATACCAATCTGTCACACCCAATTTCAAGGACGAAATAGGATGCATAACATTATGTGTGCCCAGGAATAATCCACACATATGTTCACAAATTACAAAGTACCATCACAGAGTTTAATACATAACGTACATATATCCATTACAAGAATAAATAAAACAGACGGAAGATACAACTAGCTCTTGAGGCTCCATCTCACAGGGAAGGTCAACTGGTTGACCAAGCTTAGAAATCTTCGGGAAACTCCTCATAGCCTCCTGCTTCTGTTACCCATCCGGGATTTTTATCCAAAATTGAAAAGAAAACAAGCGTGAGTACACTCGTACTCAGCAGTATAACATGGGGTTATGAAGCTCAAAAGGCTGACACTGGCTTACTGCATTCAGCACTTTTAGTTGGTCAAAGTTTTATTATTAATTATCTTCAGTTATGCTTAAGCCCCAAGTGATTCCCACTTATATCTTTGCCAAGTTTAAAGAAACATAAACATCATCATTATGGTGGCAACAGGAACATAAAGGTTGGTCAAGTTAGTTAATTAAACCGTCAGTTTCCCGGGCCGCTCGTGACCGTGAGCACGGCTGATATATCAGTTTTAACACTCTGCAGAGGTTGTGCATCTTTACCCGTGAGTCGTGATGCCCCGAATGCCCGGGTTAATTACTCCCATAACACTGCCAAGGTGAGTGGGAGGGGTTCACTATGAAACCTTTCATAGTATGTCGTCTAACAAGATTAGGGCCGCTAGGATTGGCAAGGGGTGATAGAGCCCCCCTTCCGAGTAGCATAAAGACCCGCAGCCTATGCTCAAACTCGGACACAGGCCGCACTATAACCAGCTCGGCAAGAGCCTAATGCGCCCTTTTGGGTAACCGCTAACGAGCTAGAAAAGAGCCTACTACTGAGTTAAGGCCAGAGCCATGTAGCTCTCACGGTAGCACTGTCAGTCCCAGCTTTTGCCAACAGTGAGTTATTAATAAAGGGTTATGTTCCAATTGCCATAAACAGGATCACCAATTCATTCAAAGCATTATAACATTTGGCAGGGATCATGTGTCATTTCATAAAGCACTAGCCATCTACCCAACTGCATAACCCACAGGAGTCAAGGAATAGGATTTCAATACTATGGAAACATACTACGGGTATCAATTAAACACATGCACATGAAATTATGATTACGGTGAATAGGATAACAAGGTGGGTCCCATGCTATACTTGCCTTGGTTCTCAAAGTCTTGCTGGTCAAAGCACTCCCGATCAAAGAACTCTTGGTCACCAACAAACTCCTCACTGCCTGAACTCGATCACGACATTGCAACAACACGCATTCCAATTGCATACATACAAAGCAAACCAAACTAATATTAGAACAGTACACCATCAACAGTAAATAGAGTTAAAAGGTTTATAAAAAGATACTACGCATTGCTACGGTCATTTAACGCGAATTTCACGAAAATCAGATTTAAAACGCAAAAGATATGATTTAAACTAGTTCTCTAAGAGCATCTTTAGTATTTGAATTTAACCTCAAATTTAAATATTTCAAATATGACTAACAGATGGTTTAACATGTAGAGAATTTCATTACGAATCTAATGCAAATCGAATCATCCCAATCGGAGTTAAAATAAAGTTTTTATAAAAAATTTAATGTAGTGGCAAAACTGTAATTAGCAAATTCCCATTTTTAGAATAAACCGAGCATGTTTACGTTTCCTGAACTGAGAAAGCGTAAATTCAGAAATGCGCCGGGGCAGAGACGCGGGGCCGGCAGGACTACCACGTGGCGGCTCGGGATAAGGCGGGTCCACGGGTACGGCCGTGAACCGCGCGCGGGCTGCGGTCCACCGGTCCACCGTGGACCGGCGAGCATACCCCTTCGGGGGATTTAATCTCGGCCGTCCAGAGAAGATCCAACGGCGCAAAAATAAAGGGGAACTTTCCCCCGCCGCCACACAGGCACTTGACGACGGCGCCATGGCCAGCAGAGGGCCGAGCTCGCCGGCGACTCGTCGGAGTGACGTTCCCGACCCTCTCAGTTTCAACCGGGAGCACCGGAGTGTTCCATGTGCCCGCGCGGATTCGATGGGGGTGCTCCGGCGAGACAGGGGACTCGGTTGAGGCGGCGGCTTGCCGGAACAGGGTGGTCCACGGCGGCGCCATGGTCGGTATCGATCGGTGTACACGTGCGAGACGATACGGCGCGTTAGAGACCAAACCGAGGACACATGGATGTACGGTGTGCCCGTGCGATGCTGGTGAGGTACTCGGACGAGGTGGTGTGCGGCCGGGGTGAGTTGCCCGTGGCGGCGCCATTGATGGCGGCGCGGGTACACACGGGCAGTGCCACAGGGGCCTCTAATAGCCGAATTGAGAGGTCAGGGAGGAAGAGGGAGAGATGGCGAAGCTCACCGCGACGACGAAGAGAGCAGAGACGACACGGGTTGGCTTGACGGCGTGGAGCGGCGGTCGGTGTCGGCAGAACCTGCGCCGGCGTACGTTCTGTGCCCACCGAAGAGATAACGGAGAGAGAGATTAGGCCGGGAAGCTTCACGGGGAGATCGTGGACACGAAACGGAACTCACCGAGGCGAAATAGAGCTCCGGTGTGGCTTCTCTGCGACAACGGCGGCGGCGGCAGCGTTCGGCGGAATTTGGGAGCACAGAGGGGAAAGGGAGAGAACAGGGGCGGTGCTCCGCTTTATAGAACGAGAGAGGGAGGTGCGGGATGCGGGGTGTTGGTTGCGAAACCGAGGGAGGTTCGTGGGCGAGTGGGGAGCGGGCTCGCGGCGGTTGCGGCTCTGTGCCTCCGAATTCGGCGAGAGGAGGGTGACGGTTCTGACCTGTGGGGCCAAGCAGTAGCGAGAGAGAGAGAGAGAGGGTGAGGGACGTGCGGGCAGTTCCCGTTTGCTACGCGTCCGCGCGCGTACTCGGGCGAGCAGAGCGGGGTGTGCTTCGCGCGGCGGTTGCGGTGCTCTGCGTCGCGTGAGGCAGAGGAGATCTGGGGAGAAAGAACTGACAAGCGGGGCCGTCCGGTCAGCGAGGGGGAGGGAGAGAAGAGAGTGAGGGACGGTGCCGACAGATGGGCCCCAAACGGCAGTGAGAGAGAGAGAGTAGAGAGAGGGAGGTTGGCGCCGACAGCTGGGTCCTGGTGGTCAGTGAGAGGAGGAGAGAGGGGAAGCAGATGGCGCTCGGGCTGGACCGGTTGGGCTTCGGCCTTCTAGCTGGGCCGGCAGAGAGAAGAGAGGGAGAAAGGAGTGGGCTGGGCCAAGAGAGGTAGAAAGATCAATTCATTTTTCCTTTTCTTTTTATTTCCTTTTCCTAAATCCAATTCAAAACTCATTTGAATTCTTTTAAATTTTGTTTTGCAAACTCAACCATACAAAGAAATTGTGCAGCAACGTGAATGCATAAACATGTTACTAACTAAGATTAATTTTATTTCCATAAAAATTACTCTTAAACTAAATTCAATGCTCACATAATTTCATAAATAAATCATTTCCATCTATTTTAAAAGCAAACAATTTTGTGGGTGTTACAGTCTTTTCTAAAGCTTAAATGCTCCGGCTAACCAAATCAAATGCGGAATTAAAACTATCGGTCGAGCCAAGACTACACCCCTCTATCTATTACTCTTGCACCTAGAAAAGTATACTAATTGGGCTTACTAAGGTGCCAAGCTAGGAAGCTCACCTAAACAAGTCTAGGTTGCAAGGTCACACAAACCTAAGCAACTAGTACTCTAAGCACAAAGGGAGCTCCTACACATACTAGTAAGCAAAGCACAAAGCACCTAAGCTCACTAGCAATGCTCTCTAGCAAGACTACACAAGCCAACTAGAGAGCTCAACTTACTTAGCTACACAAACTAAGCAATGTGACTAACAGGGCTACACAAGCCAATTAGCCACTCAAGAGCTACTTCTATGCTACACAAGCTAGAAGGCAACTAGTTAAGCTACACAAGCTAACTAGTTACAAGAGCAACAACTAACCACTAGCACAAGTAAGAATAAGTAAATACAAGCTAGTGATTTGGTGAATGCAAACCACCGAGAAGATGTACAAGGTTGACACGGTGATTTTTCTCCCGAGGTTCACTTGGTTGCCACCAAGCTAGTCCCCGTTGTGTCGACCACACACTTGGTGATTCAGCGGCTAATAGGCGTTCACAAGCCTAGCCCACTAACTCGGGCGCCTGAAGAATCTACCCACAAGTGAGGGTAGCTCAATGACACACTCAACTAGAGTTGCTCTTTGCGATCTCCCGCAGGGCGAGCACAATATCCCTCACAAGCACTTCTCCGGAGCGCCGCACAATCTTCTTGCGCGCTTCGACGGAGCCACAAGCCACCAAGCCGTCTAGGAGGTGGCAACCTCCAAGAGTAACAAGCACCACGAGCTTGCAAGTCGATCACCTAGTGCCACACGAAGCTATCTCTCAAAGCAACGTACTAGTAATCGCTCTCTCACACAATCGGATGATCTCTATCAAGTGTGTGTGAGTTAGAGGGCTCCCAAAACCAAGCGCACTAGAGGCAACAAATGCCCAAGGTGCTCAACCAGCCCCAAGGGCCGGCCATGAGCTATTTATAGGCTAGCCAAACAAACTAGCCGTTTTCCCCTTCACTGGCTCTCTGCAGAGGGTCCGGACGCACGCAACAGTGCGGGTCCGGACCATGCAGCCTGCCTCCGGTCTCCTGACCGTTTGAAACTTCCCGTTGGCGCGCTCACCGATCGCTGCCACGCGTCTTCCGGACGCTACTGTTCACCGGGTCCGGACGCACTTCGCCGAGCATCCGAAAATATTTCCCGAACACCCGAGAGCACCCGAGAGCTCGCAGCACCTCCGGACACACTCAACAGTGCCACACCGGACCAACACACGTGCATCCGGGCCTCTACTCCAGAGAGGTTCCAGAGAGCGCCGAGCTCCGGACCCGCGACCGGAGTCAGCGTCCGGACGCTCTTTAGCGTCTGGACCTCCTGTCCAGAGAGGCCGAGGGCTAGGGTTTGCCTCCGGTCACAAGACCAATGGTCTGGTTGGCGTTTGGCCTGCGTCCGGACCTTGCGTCTGGAGCCCCTCAGGGTTCCAAACCAAGCTGCCTCTTCTTCCTTGCTTCTCATGTGCTAACACAAATGTGTTCTTCACCTTGTGCAAGTGTGTTAGCATTTTCACAAATATTTTCAAAGCATTTTCACTTGCTTCTCACCACGCCACTCGATCCTAATTCATCGTAAAGTTAGATCGCTCACAGTGGCACTAGATAACCGATATGCAAACAAGTTTGCTCCTCTTGATAGTACGGCTATCTATCCTAAACCTGGTCATACTCTTCTCTACACACCTATGACCAGTGAAATGAAATTCCCTATGGTTATACCTTTGCCTTGCGCATTCCATTCCATCTCCTTCTCCAATGTTGATGCAACACATGCACCAACAACTTGTCAAATGATATGATCCACTCCATATCATCACATGACCGTGTTGGTTCATCGACCTTGACCTCACTTGCTCTTCACCGTTGCCTTGGTCCATCGGTGCCAAGCATCACCCGCTTGCCCTTCACACTTGCAACCGGTCCATCAAGCCAAGCCTCATCTTGATCTTCTCCACCTTGATCACATGACTCCATGTCATGTCTCATGTGCAATAAGCTCCTTCATCACACAATCACTTGTGAACTAATCTCCTGTGCATATATATATCACTTAAACACATATTAGTTCACCTAAGTTGTCACTCAATTACCAAAATCACATAGGAACTCTCACCTCTGTTCTCAGCCGAGCTGACCTAGGGTATGCTTCCGGACGCACACGCGTTAGTCCGGACAACCACTAACCTAGCGTCTAGACCTCAGTCCAAAGCTCTTTCTTGCTGCCCAAACACTTCTCCAACTTCTCCAAGCTTCCAAGAGCTAACACTAAGGGATCTCAACACTTGTGCACGTGTGTTAGCTTTTAGTTCAGAGTTTACTTGGAATTAGTTGGTTGTTTCACTAGTTCAATTGATTTTAATGCAATGCATATAAACCTAGTGGCATATGATAACCGCAATCATTCACAAGAGCTCCGTCCTTGATAGTACGACTATTTATCCTAAATGTGATCACACCCTTTATGGTGTCTTGATCACCAAACCGAAAAGGATTCCTATTTCACCTTTGCCTTGAATTCATTTTCCAATTCCTCCACCATGCTAGAGCTTATGCAATCCACACCTTGATCCATCTTGCTCTATCACATGACATGTACCAATATATCTCATGATTCACACTTAGAGATCCAAAGTTAGTACTTAGGTAGGTTTCATCAATTACTCAAAACCAAACACATGGGGAACTCTCAGCATGGACGACCATGATGTGACCTTGCTCATCACTTGTCTTACTAGGTTTTCATCAAGTTGTTTTGAGTTCTTTGTCACTGACATTGAGTGCTACTATTGTTGCCTAATGTGCCTTAGGATTTCTCTCCTGAGCATGCACTGCTTCTTCTACATCTAGCACAACATCATCCCTAATGTCGTTGTCTCTTCATCACCTACTTCGTCTGCTACAACACCTTCTACCCCCGAATTTCCTGCAATCATTGTGGAGGCCTTCTCTGTTGGTCCTCTGTACTCCGGATAGTGATGCATTGTTAGGCCCCTCTCCCTGGTACGTTTGGTATTAACAACATTGGTGCATACCTTCATCCTTGACACATAGCTTGGTATTAGCAACATTGGTGCATACTTTCATCCCTGACACATAGCTAAGTCTAGAAAACCCAGTGCACACCTTAGCCTTGGTGTCATGACTATATCGCCTCAACATTCACCCTCCCATCTTATTTGTCTTCATTGCTTTGCCATTTTTGTCTATATCGTCAGGGGCATTGATTGTGCCAGCACTAGTCCCTTCCATGAACACCGCCTGGATGTGTCTCCGTCATCATCATGATGCCTCTTTTGTGTCCATAGCTTCATGTGCTACTACCTCGACATTAGCTACCTCAACTTCTATGTTGACTATGACTATCTATGGCATGACATGCTCGACCACAGCTACTCCACCATCCCGCTTGGCTATCTTGACATTGGAACAATGGGCTACTGCCTTGCTTGAGCAAATCTTGCTAGCTACCACTCCAGCCACAACATCCACTATGCATTGACCATTATGACTATAGGGAAGGTCAGCTGGATGGCTTACAACATTCAACTTCTCCAGTCTAAACATCTGCGCCGCTCCCACTGTGACTCTAGAGGAATGTTAGAGTATATTGGGATATCTCCAAATATAATAGAAGGTAGATTAGGATCGCCTAACCATTGTGTCTAAGGAAGGTTTCTTGTGCCCTAAACAATGTAGTCCTATATAATCCACCCATGAGCCTCAATAATACAATTTAGTGATTCATGCTTCATGCAGGTGAGTTGTAGCCTACAATCCGATCTGAGGATGGGCCACACAATATTCCTTATACAAATATGTCATATGTTATTGAATGGATACGCTAACAAAATCCGATCAGCACATTAATTTGTGTTTCAATGTTATATTATTTTTATGATTTATTTAGTTAAGCCTTTATTTGTTTTCAAGATATTGATTTTTTATGTTGTCTCAAAATTGTGTGCATAATGTCTGCCAATGGCTTCGCTTGTTTTACAGGTAAAGCTGAAGGTATCCTCTTTGAAGATGCTGGAGATGGATATGCATTCACACAGGGAGACTATCTTTTGACATATTATATTGCTGAGCTCCACTCATCCGAGGTTACTGTCAAAGTCTTCAAATCTGAAGGTTCATGGAAGAGACCAAAACGAAATTTGAAAATAAATATATTGCTTGGTGGAGGTGCTATGGTATATGTCTATTGCCTTTCGTTCTTTTTTTTATTCCAGAAATTATAACAAACTTATCTTTAACACATTATTTTTCGTCCAGATAAGTACAGATGGTGTTGATGGTGAAGAAATAAACCTTGCAATGCCTTCTGAATCTGAAGTGTCCAGCTTAATTGCAACTAGCGAACTTGAGCACAAGAAAAGATTTGGTAATTCTCCTGTGACTTATTTATGGTTATACTGTTTTCGATCTAGAAGGAAAGATTTGTCATTTCCATAATTTTAAACACATTACAAAAACATACCATAGTTTTAATTGTCTGGGGTTGTGCACTGCTACATTGCTATGGTTGTACAGAGATGATTCAGCCTATACCTGATATAGACGAGTCATCAGGGCAGGAGAAATAACATTCGAGGGAGACCTCAGACCCAACGGTAAGTTACCCTGTGCTGCACAATTTGAAGACCCTTCATCTGTGTCAACTCATTATTTACTTACTTTTGGCAAATTCACAGGAGAATGGATGCTAGTGGACAAGTGTGTTGGGCTGAGCTTGGTGAATCGGTTTAATCCCAGGGAGGTTAGCAAATGCTTTGTGCACTGGGGAACTGGTGGTGATGTGAACATGGAGCTCTGGTCAGAGGAAAGACTGGTGTCTAACGAGACGCCGTTGAAGATTTGCCACCAGCCCACCAGTATGAGGTGCGGAAAACAAGCTAAACACTACTAGGACAGCAGAAATAGAAATACCAATTTGGAGGATGCTTCAGTTCAGGCTTGCACACTTTTTATGGTCTTTGTATTGACAGACGCACACTAAAACATCTTTCGTGGTCTTTTGGAATCGTGTCGTTAGTGTTACTCTATTTTATTTTTAGGACGTTGGGTCCGCTAAAAACATGGCTGCTCTGTAAACTTTCTACTGTTCACGATTGGCATTAATAAAGTTGTGATTGTTGCAATCTCCTTTATTTGCTTCAGTTAGTCAATTTCTGTTTGAAAATCACGATTCCCAGGCTGCTCATCAGAACATGGAGATCCTCTCACGTTCTTTTAACAACAATTGCTTGGTTTAGTAGCAATTTGCAGCCTAGGCATGTTTGGCCGAGCTTCTCGCTGGCTCCGTCTCTAGCTCCTTCCTGTCAAACATTTTTCTGTAGAAGCCGTTTTTCTGACAGACAAAAGTAGAGGAGCTAAAGCTGTTTTGGAGGAGCCTCAATTTGTGGCTTCTCCAAAACGACTCCGGCTGCCAAACGGGCTCAGATGCAAATTTGCGTGGTGGCGGCTGTGGCAATTGACCCCTTTGCGGTTTATTATAACTGTTGTCAAAATCATGATTTTGTCATATGATTTTTTGTCGCTACCACATTATAATTAGGTATTTATACAATTTAAATTAATTAAGGCACCTGATTTATGATTATAATCAGTAAAGTTATGTTTGTGTTGAGGTCTATTGACACAAAAAGCGTCGGATCTGCGAACACCTCGGGTTTATACCCGAACTCGATATCCAAAGGTGTACCAGTTGATTTGACCAGTTAATCAACAAGGACGATAACTAGAACAACGATGAACGAGACGACAGCGATACGCCTGGACGTCAAGGCTCAGATTGCTCAAAAAGCGGAACTCGCGAAGTAGATGGAGATCTTGTAGATGCAGCCCGTCGAGATCGTAAGAACTCGTAGATAAACTATAACTAATGGGAAAAAAGTAGATGCTGAAAAGTAAGACGAAAATAATAGATTTGTTTGATTGTATTGAATATCTCTCATATGGGCCCTAGGTACATATTTATACTCCAATAGGAGGAGTTGTACACAGACACGACTCATACCTAAACAAAACTCCTACTTTTAAGGAAATAAACGACTCGTGCAAGAGTCAGACTCAACCTGATATAATAATACTGGTATAAAATCACCAGTTTCCTTATCTATTCTCTTCGCGATGACACTTTCCATCTGCGGATTTCTTTCCATCCGCAACCTTCTTCCATTACCATCGGCATCTTTCCACTGACGTCAGCTATATCCTGCATCCATCGGCAACATTCCCGATCGGCAACGTTCTCCTGTTTCCATCGGCAACACTTTTCAATCGGCAAAATACCCTTCTCTTTATCTTTGACGTTTCTTCAATCTCCTGCTTCTATCGGCAATCTGATCGGTGATATTCTACTGCCGATAAGGAGAAGCAACCATCCTTCTACCGATCAGTGCATCCGGTTCAAATTGACACATACAAAAAACGGTGTCAACAAGGTCTTATGACTGTGTTTTTACCTAGAAACCGTCTGTTCGATCTAAAATCTAACATATTGACAACATTTATTGTAAGATTGAAACCTCTATGGCTCGTCTAGGTTCAGATAACATTACGTGCTACCGATTGTTAGTCCATGTGATTCAAAACACATCAATATACAAGCCCCATTGATAGAAAAAGAGCCATATTTTTGTTGCTTCGACTTGTAGGTGAAAATGGCTTTGGATTTACTGGCTTAGCTTGGTTTTGACTTTCACAAGCCTCTCATGTGCACGTTTGGCAAGGCTTCACAGAATAATGTTTAAGTATACAAGACAAGCACGACAGTAAAGCTCATCACTGAATATAATTCTCGATTATTATATTTTCTCTCGTCAATTGTGGATTGGTATGAGGGGGTTTATGTATATATAGCTAAGGTCAAGTTTCATGTTTGACTAAGTCCACAACTAATCGTGTGCGGACTGCAGAAGCTAGAAATGTACGGAAAAGCTAAAGCTGTGGGGGTAAAACAATGACAGACAAGCCCCCACGCGTGAGTCAATCCACCCTGGAATTAAGGTGTGTTTATTTTTCATCCTCTCTGTTATTCTATTCGTAGCTCTTTCAAGCAACGGATTTCTAATCACATAATATGATGGCTAGCAGTACCCAAGACCGTATTGTCCAATTCAATCAAGCAAAACTTCCCAGCTTCTTGAATTAATGACATTAAATGGAATACAATTCTCATAAAAGAAATTTGCAACATGATCATCAACAATTACTTTGGCCTCCTTACTTTTCTTTGTGCAGTGCTCAAGTGTAGGTTGACTTTGCTTGCATTTGAGCCTCTCTACAAATACCCTTCTCTTTATCTTTGACGTTTCTTCAATTTCCTGCTTCTATTGGCAATCTGATTGGTGATATTCTACTGCCGATAAGGAGAAGCAACCATCCTTCTACCGATCAGTGCATCCGGTTCAAATTGACACATACAAAAAACGGTGTCAACACATGCCCCCAATTTCGGAGTATAAAATATCTTATGCACCGAAATTTGCTCTATTAACGCGTTTGTGTTTCCCTCCAAAACGCCTGTGCCATCATCTCGATTACCGCGCGCAAAAATTGCAAATTACCAACAACCCCCGTAACTGTAGCACGAACTCTTCAATGACCGCGCAAATTTACTGCGATATCCTTCCTTATCTCTGCTCAGTAAAAAGAAAACTCGAAAATGCTCTTTAACCTAGGCCTACAAAAATCGCCATCTGCCTTCTCTTTTACCCTGAGCTCACACTTTTACCTTCATCTCAATATCATCCAAAGAGCACTATTCCAGCGGCGGTCCTTCTTTCATCAGGAAGCACGATCCTTGCAAGAACTCTTGCTTCAATGGCGATCAACTTCACTGCTCCTGCGGTAATCTTCTCTTCCTTCCCCGTTGTACATACTGCAATTTCATCCTTCCGCATTGCTTCTCAGTCCCTTCTCCCCTTTTCTGCTTTGTTTCCTGGATCTAGGAGATGCGCAACAAAATAGTGATCCCTACCGATCAAGAACATCTTTGCTGCCTAGGTCCAATGGGGAATACCGATCCGAACAATCTGATCAATGCAGAAACCAACCGCATCCCTTTCAGATCTGAGAATTTTGATTTAGGGCTGTGGACCGATACCTTCCGTTCTTGGCCCAAATCCACTAAGGGGTGGAAGAATTGGTACCTCAGGATAGCAAGGTCACAAAGAGTCTACTGGTCAGAGCGCAACATCGAGCAATGCATTAGGCTGTCCATTGCCGATATGGCCAAGAACGAGAACATGATGATTGCCGCCTCCTACTTCTAGTCCGATACAATGAATGCATTCCTTTTCAGACATAGACCAGCCACCCCCACGCTTGCCGATGTGCACATGCTCACTGGCCTTGATGTTTCTTCTGCCGATCCTACCACTCTATTCCGCAAGAAATCTGAGCGTCGGGTAAGTACCCGTAACATCGGTGGTTGGACTGGGTATATCCAAGAGTACTAGAAGAGTGGATCGGTAGCCCCAAGGGAGCATGCCACCTTCCTCAACATGTGGTTGGAGAAATTTGTCTTCTGTGGCAGAACAATCGGCCCAACCAACATGTATCTCCCCGCAGCAGAGCTCTTAACCAATAGAGGATTTTCCCTTGGCCGATACCTCCTTGGCTCAGTCTACCGCCTTTTACATCAAGTGTCAGAGAAATTGCTGCTAGGCGAGCCCATCGGCAACCTCAGAGGTCCCTGGTGGTTCATCAACATGTGGCTAAACGCCCATATGCACAAATGTTTGCAGTTGATCTGTTCAGCCAACAGCTTCCAAGGGACATATCTGAAGATTATGTCTATGATGATGATGAATCGGCAACCCGTGCCCCACTCAACTTCGGGGAAGCCATGATAGTGCTGCCGGGAACCGATGCCAATGTCGACCAATTCGGCATGTTTTTCCAGAGGCTCTACTGCGGAATCCATGCTGCAGAACGAGCCTGGTGGCCTTACATCGATGAAGACAACCAATTCCCACTCTCCTTCAACCTCACCGATGGGAATATACCACAAAATGAAGCAATCATGAAGGCCACCCTCATTCCCCGAGCTATCCCGGTGAACGTCGTCGGGATTGGAAAGAACTCCAACCCATCTTACGAGTTCTACTATCCATCGGTAGCTGCGAGACAGCTAGCATTCGGTCAACTACCGATCAAGCTAAGCTATGTCAACGTGATCAAACCAAGAGAAATCATCTCCAGCGCCATGGATTGGAACAAAATCGTCACCCTTTCCCCTCATGCCGATGTATCCAATATCAACTTATCTTCTTGGGCACCGACATCTTTCATCACCGAATCCTTCAAGTCGTGGTGGCAAGAATGGAAAGAGCAATTATTTGCTCCATCATCCCACTACTATCGGCATCTGATTGATGCTGATCATATCATACCCGATGACGCGGTAAGCTTACTTCCGATACTTCTCTTTGTTTAACTTTTCAAATGCATCGGTAACTAACCCTCCGTCAACAGGTCGATGATCTGGTTCCCCAGCAGAGCAAGAGCGGTAAACACTTCAACCTGCGACCGATGAATCCCATATCATCAATCGGCAGCAAGGCCCCTTTGCTGTCTGCGCTCATGCATTAGAAGGCAATCCCTAAAGTTACCATCCGGTCTAGACCACTGCCGACCGATGATGCTGCTGCCGCCACCTCTGCTGCTGCTACCATGGTACAAGCCTTCAAGGTAACAAATCTTCATTTATTCCTGTTGATCATATTACGTCAACCGACAACTTTACTCAATTTGTACCAAACTTTCCTTTGCAGCGAACAAGTTCATCGGTAGCCATTCTGAGTGTACAATCCTCCATAGCTCAACCTGCCGATACCCCTAAATCGCAACAGCCAAAGCGCCGAGGTTCATCAAGTGCCGCTCCAAAACCAAAGCGTCCAAAGCCATCGGCTCCAACTGTAGCTTCTCAAGCTCCTGCCGATGTGCCAACAACGGAGCCAGCATCGGCGCCTGTCCCTGAGCCACCACAGATCGAGAATCCTGACCAAGGGACAACGCCATCACCGCAAGAGGTGCCTATAACAATAGAAACGGTATCGACATCGGTACCAACATCAGCACCAGATGAAATCCCTGACCAAGGGGCAGCAACACCCCCTCAGAAGTCAGTGGAAGCGGCACCAACACCAGCACCAGCTTCAGCACCAATCGTCCCTCCTATTGAGGCAAGCTCATCGGCAACCATTGCCGATCCTCAAGATACGGTTGCATCGGTTACTCAGTCAAGCCAAAGGCGAGAAATTACTTTAAAGCAGGTAAACCGATTACTTCTATTACAAATTTGTGAGACACAAGCTCCTTCCTGACATATTTTAATTCTTTATCTATCCAGGCCCAAGACTCTCCCAACAGCCTGTTCTCCTTTGCTGTCAACGTTCCAGAAGATGTCGATGAAGAGGCAGATTCTACCCAAGCTTCAACTGCCGTATCGGCAGAACTGAAATCCAAGCTTGAAGCCCTGCTGCTCCTACTGCAACAAAGTACATCCCAACTCATCCAAGATTCCAGTGCAGTAAGGGCGGCATTCAAGGAAATCCAAAGATCAACTGCCTGCCGATATCGAAGAACCACTCTTCCAGGCGGCTTTCCTTGAGAGTCGGCAACTCCAATACAAAAAGGCTTTAGGTCGCATTGCCGACAAAGTTGCTCAAACAAAACTTGAAGAAGAAATATCCAAGTTCAAGCAAACTGCAGACGAAAAGCACAAGGACATTGGTCGCCTAGAAGCCTCTGGCACCGAACTTGATCAGGAGATCAACCGTCTGTCGGCACAAAAAGAAGAGCTGCTGGCTGAGCTGAAGAGAGTGGATGAAGCCTTAGATTCGGCCACCCAGAAGAAGACCCAGCTCCCTATCATAGCCAAAGCTTTGCAACAGGAGAGGGACGCCAACGCTCGCGAAGCTCTTCTACTGAGGAGAAAGGTCAAGACAGTTGATGGCACTGCCGACGACGACACCAGGGAAATAGAAGAAGCCGACCAAGTTCGCCTTCGTGCGATTTTATGTATTCAAACCCTGTTGTAACTTGTTACTCCTGAGCTTGACAAGTGATCCGTCTGTAATATAACATTTAACGTCTTCCTACCGATGTTCCTTGTATGATAACTTTGTCATCGGTATATACGTATTGCTTTCATGCATCCATCCAAATACTAGGATAATACTTCTTCAGATACTTGCCATTTATTGCTCTGGAAAATGCAACTCCTTCAAGAGTCTCTAAAATATAAGCGTTGCCAGACATAGACTGATTTATCCGAAAAGGACCTTCCCAATTAGGAGACCACTTCCCAAACTTCGAACTTTTAGTTCCAATCGGTAAAATCAGTTTCCATACCAAATCACCATCGACAAATTCCTTTACCTCTACTCTCTTGTCATACCACCTAACAACCCTCTTCTTATTCTCCTCAATACTAATTAGGGCTCTCAACCAATGATCTGCTAAATCTTCTAACTCGTCTTTCATAAGGATATCATACTCATCGGCTGTTAACTGATCCTGAGAAAATAACCGTCTGGAACCAGTTTTAATCTCCCAAGGCAGGACAACATCGTGTCCATACACCAACTGATATGGTGAAACTTTAGTAGCACCATCACATGCCATCCGATATGACCATAAAGCCTCATTCAACACTGTATGCCACCTCCTAGGATTTTCTTCAATTTTACGTTTGATAAGCTTGATCACTCCCTTATTAGTTTCTTCGGCCTGACCATTAGCTTGAGCATAATAAAGAGAAGAGTTTAATACCTTAAACCCCATACTGGCAGCGAACTCATCAAACTCCCCCGACGTGAACATGGTTCCCTGATCATTGTACTGACTTTTTTCCTCTGATCGGCCTAGCATAGTTTGATCCCTGATCTTCCAAGAGAGACTTCTTCTTTGATCGATCGGCAGGATAATACCCATTGCATTCAGGGCAATTATCAGCAGTAGGAAACTTGATGCCTTCTTCCCAACAATGAACAAAGAAAGGGCACCTCCAATGATCTTTATGCCGATTCCACTCTTGACGCCTCTCTTCTTCTCTTTGCCGATGTCGTTCTTCTTGCGATCGCCCATATTCTTGTCGCGACCTTCGGTGTGTGATCACAACACCATATGATGCATGCCTCTGCGGCCTCCTAGCGCTGCTAATTTCATCGGCAATTCTCTTACCTTTTCCTTCATCGGCAGGTCTCTTTCCCTTCACATCATGCATAGTTATTTGATAGTCGGGATCCACCGATGCATTCTTCTTTACGACTTCCGAAGTCAACACTTTAACCTTCCCGCTAGCTTCCACCATGTTGTTTGGAAACGGATGCTGGTCGATTTTCATCGGCTTCTGAGCTTTAGAATTCTCGAATTTGATTCACCCAGACTCAATCTCTGACTGCAACTGCTGCCTAAAAACTTTGCAATCATTGGTGTTATGTGAAGACGCATCGTGCCATTTGCAATACCTAATTCTTCTAAGCTCTTCTGCCGATGGAATCATCTGATTAGGCGCCAGTTTAATCCGCCCTTCTTGAAGCAACAAATCGAATATCCTATCGGCTTTGGCAATGTCAAAGGTGAATCTTTCAGCTTCCTTCTGGCCGAACAGACACGATATTGTCTTGTTATCCTTCACCCACTCAGCCACGCCGACGCTCGATTCCTCATCTGATTCAGAGCTTTCTTCTTGCTCGACGAAGGACACCTTCTTATTCCATGTCTTTCTATGCTCAAAAGCTTTGATCTCCTGATCGGCAACCCTCTGCAAGAGATGGCTCAAACTCTCAAATTACTGGGAGGCATATCTATCTCTGATATGCGGTAGCAACCCCTGGAAAGCCAAGTCTGCTAATTGCCGATCATCAAGCACCAGACTGTAGCACTTGTTCTTCACATCTCGCAATCTCTGCACAAAGTTTTCCACCGATTTGTCATTACGCTGCTTTAGCTTGACCAAATCGGTAATCTTCTTTTCATGGACACCACAGAAAAAGTACTTATGAAATTGCTTCTCCAGATCAGCCCAGGTGACTACAGAATTTGGAGGAAGTGAAATGAACCAGGTGAATGCCGATCCAGATAGAGATGATGAGAACAACCTCACCCTCAGCTCATCTCTGCTAGCCGCCTCTCCACATTGAATGATGAAACGGTTGATGTGCTCCATCGTCGACGTATCATCTTGGCCAGAAAACTTCGTGAAGTCCGGCACCTTGTACCGATTTGGGAGAGGAATCAAATCATATGCCTGAGGGTACGACGTCTGATAAGAGTACGTATTAACCTTAGGCTTGATGCCGAATTGCTCTTTCATCACTTCGGCAATTTTCTCGGCCCAGTATGCGTCCTGATCCTGCCGATGCGTTGGTTGGACGTTGACTAGCTAAACTGGTTGATATACGCTCTCTGGTCTTTGTGGTAAATAAGCTGACCCAACTGGCATATGTGCAACCTTGTTGATCATTAGACATCGACTGATTTGCCAATGTATAACCTTGGACGCCCCCCAGGGCATAAGGTGGCATCATACTCACCGACCGATACACCGATGTCTCGCTCTGAGCATTCGCCGGGTAATGGTATTGTTGGACTCCCGCCACATGATGCCCAGGTTGCATCAGCTGTTGAGGACTCTGACTAGTCCACCCAGGATTATAAGTCATCGACATAGGGTTTGCCGATAATTGATAGCCACCTGGCACCTGGATTTTGGAGTGATCGACGAACTGGCTTCCTTGGTGCACTGATACTCCAGCCTGAGGATTTACCACCATCATGGGATGATTTGCCACCGCCATATCTTGCTGCATCGGCAAAGAACTCGCCGATGGCTGCCCATAAGGCACCTTGGGCATCGCCGCCTGGAGACTTCCTATCGGCAACTGCACGCTCGGAGAAGATGTAGCATAATGCATTATTGGACTCATCGGCTGTGCCGATATTGCCGACTCCATAGAGGCCTTCCCTGCCGCATCATTACCTTGAATTAATTTAGCATCGACAGATGAATCTGGAAGCATACCGTATCCCCACCAGTTTGCAGGAGCCGGTTGATTCTGGACCATGTGTCCTGACATCGCCGATGCTACTGAGTCTGTGTTCAACCGAACGACGCTTGTAGGGCCTGATCGTGACGGCGTAGCTTCATCGGCAGACAGGCTTACAGATTGAGGAGATGTCACTGGAACCACCGATGAAGTAGTGGCAGATGCCGATCCAGGTTGATTTAGTGCGGAATTAACCATATCTTGCAATTTGCCAGGATTGGCGTCGAAGGTGACCTGCTACGGCAACGACGGATCTTGCTTCTGGACAGCTTCGCCGCTCCTGTTAAGGCTGAAGGACTTTAGGTACAACTGCCTGTACTCCTCCATAGCTTGCTCCATGGCTTGTCTCTGATCGTTGTTCAGATCTGCCTCTGATACCTCAATGATGTTCCTCGGATTGACTTCTGTAGAATCGCCCATGATAGCAATCAAAGATGTATCTAGTGTCCCACCGGGTGTGCCAAAAGAGGTGTTGACACAAAAAGCGTCGGATCTGCGAACACCTCGGGCTTATACCCGAACTCGATATCCAAAGGTGTGCCAGTTGATTTGACCAGTTAATCAACAAGGACGATAACTAGAACAACGATGAACGAGACAACAGTGATACGCCCAGACGTCAAGGCTCAAATTGCTCAAAAAGCGGAACTCGCGAGGTAGATGGAGATCTTGTAGATGCAGCCCGTCGAGATCGTAAGAACTCGTAGATAAACTATAACTAATGGGAAAAAAGTAGATGCTGAAAAGTAAGACGAAAATAATAGATTTGTTTGATTGTATTGAATATCTCTCATATGGGCCCTAGATACATATTTATACTCCAATAGGAGGAGTTGTACACAGACACGACTCATACCTAAACAAAACTCCTACTTTTAAGGAAATAAACGACTCGTGCAAGAGTCAGACTCAACCTGATATAATAATACTGGTATAAAATCACCAGTTTCCTCTATGGCTCGTCTAGGTTCAGATAACATTACGTGCTACCGATTGTTAGTCCATGTGATTCAAAACACATCAATATACAAGCCCCATTGATAGAAAAAGAGCCATATTTTTGTTTGCTTCGACTTGTAGGTGAAAATGGCTTTGGATTTACTGGCTTAGCTTGGTTTTGACTTTCACAAGCCTCTCATGTGCACGTTTGGCAAGGCTTCACAGAATAATGTTTAAATATACAAGACAAGGACGACAGTAAAGCTCATCACTGAATATAATTCTCGATTATTATATTTTCTCTCGTCAATTGTGGATTGGTATGAGGGGGTTTATGTATATATAGCTAAGGTCAAGTTTCATGTTTGACTAAGTCCACAACTAATCGTGTGCGGACTGCAAAAGCTAGAAATGTACGGAAAAGCTAAAGCTGTGGGGGTAAAACAATGACAGACAAGCCCCCACGCGCGAGTCAATCCACCCTGGAATTAAGGTGTGTTTATTTTTCATCCTCTCTGTTATTCTATTCGTAGCTCTTTCAAGCAACGGATTTCTAATCACATAATATGATGGCTAGCAGTACCCAAGACCGTATTGTCCAATTCAATCAAGCAAAACTTCCCACCTTCTTGAGTTAATGACATTAAATGGAAAACAATTCTCATAAAAGAAATTTGCAACATGATCATCAACAATTACTTTGGCCTCCTTACTTTTCTTTGTGCAATGCTCAAGTGTAGGTTGACTTTGCTTGCATTTGAGCCTCTCTACAACTACTTCTAGTGACTTGCAAAGCATGGAAGTCACTAACCTGGAATGTTTCGGAGTCTTTGGTTTGCTATAGTAGAAACAGTGAAAGAAGTGATGCCAGCTTGAGTAATCTTCTTCTTGGCTTGCTTAACATTTGTTCCAAGAATTGGTACTAGTATAGTTGCAGGTTCTTCTATCGCACCAGCATCTTGTTCATTTTCATCTTAAACTTGTGCAGACACCTCCATAAGAACACTCCTTGAATTTTTTTACAGGTAAGCATCCATCTCCTTCCAAACTATTTCGGGAGGACTAAGACATCCTATTGCATCTCCATACCCCCCCTAGCAAGGTGCTTCTTGAATGTTTTTATTTTGGAAGGGACTACTGTCGATGTTTTACCACCGATAGCCTGCCACGGGGTTACCCGAGACAGTAGTTCGTGCCTCGGCGAATAGTGAAACCTTGATGGTTGGACACGCAAGGACACACGGTTTATACTGGTTCAGGCCCTCGACTTAGTCGAGTAACAGCGTAATGTCCAGTTGAGTCTTTTGTTATTGCTCTGATCGTAATACAAGGTGTTGTGTGTCGCTCTACGTACCGGGTGTTGTGTAGTATGTTGGGATTGTTTTTTTGGGTGATTCCCTCACCAACCCTTTATAGTCCAGGAACCGGTCGAGGGTTGCTCTAATCCTACTCGGTTACAAACTTAGAGTCATAAGCTGCGCTTCGGTCTTGTCGTCTTTTCTGAGTAGAATTTGGCTTTGCCTCTGTCTTCCTTCGTGGGCCGAGAGAAGGAGGCCCAAAGCTCAGGTAAGCCGGTCCATGGGTACCCTATAGGATATCCCATCGACAAGCCCCTGAGCATCTCATGATTTTTCTTCAATATGTTGGGTTGCTTTGAAAGCGAGTTGAGTTCTTTTTGAAGCAAAATCATGAAATGATCTTCTGTGTTCTTGTCTTGTACCCTTCTGCACCTTAGGTGCACTCATTGAGTGTAGCCTCCGAGCCTCTGGATACTTGGTACAAGTATTCGGAGGATCTGAGAAAAAATGTCTTGTAAAGGTAGGTATTTCCAGCCCCTGAGCCTTCTCCGAGTTCTTTTATATTGGAAAAGAGCTCGGCGGAAGGGTCTGAAATATTCTGCTCTTGTCCTCTTCTTATTCACGGGTGAGTACTATGTCTTCACGGGTATGCAGAATCTTGCTTTTACTGTTTGCTTTGGTCAACTGTTATCTTTTTCTTGCTTTTTCTCTCTCGTGACTCTTGTCTTTTGGTGGTCCTTCTTTGCTATATATTCTGTTGTGCTTGTACTGATAGCTTGATCTTTTAGGGTTTGATGATCATGCTGCTGAGTGAAACTGAGCAGCCCCGAGCTTATGCCTGCCTTCTGGTAGTTGAGTGGGTAGAAGAATTCTTGTGAATGGAGTTAGAAGTAGACTGACTCTTTGGTTAGATTTTCCTGGGAAGTTTGGGTGTGGCAAGCAGAAGAAGTCTTGTGATGTGGCTTCCATGCCTTCTCTGTCTAACTGCTGAACCCCAGGCTGTAACCGTTGCCGCTCCTGAGTTGATTGAAGTTGTACACTCTATCTTTCTGGCTGTGCATGCTTGCGCCGAACTCCTGCTGGAAAGGCTAGAGTTGGAGTTGTCCAATCTCATTTGTTGGGGGTGGTTTTCTGCCTATGATCCGACACTTCTTCACGCTCTGTGAGGATTCTGGGTTGTTTTAACTTGTAAGGTTTCTGTTCGGGTATCAGGTCTTCTTTGGTGGTAGATCTGATATAATCCTGGCTATGGCCTTTATATTTTGTTACTTGTGGTCTTTTGTTGTAGATGTAACTTGGTCTTGTCTGGTTATTGTAAAATTATCGGCCGAGTTGTTTTTCTTAGCCCGCAGAGCTGTTGGTGATTGTGTGATGGTCCTTGGTATATTCTCCTGGATATTCTGTATAGTATCCTGATGTACTGCCTTCATTGTATCCGTTTTCATCTCATCAATGTAGTCCTTGTAGAATCTTTTGCCTTTACTGCTCCCTTTATATATTATTGTTGTTGCTATTTTTGTTCATGGACTTGGTGTATGTGCACCCCTTGTTCTTCTATAAATATCTGCACTATGGTTGCCTTGTCATATGTCTTCATGCTTCTCTTGTAAAGGTCTTTGTTAATCATGGATATTGTAGTTGGTGAGCTTGACGAGCCCCTGGGCTTCTTTCTTCTTTTCCTTGGTTGTAATTTGGTGAATGGTGTAGTTCTTATGATAGAGACTAGCAGGTGGCTAGTTTCAAGGTAGTACCATGCTGTGGGCGGCTTTGAGGCAAATGGTGTAGTTCTTGTGATGAGGCTGTCGCATGTTGCGCTGCCTCATCTTCCAGCGTCCTAGTTCCATGCCTTTGGCTGATCTCACGGTCTTGGTTGAAGAAGCATTCCTTGGCCGGTCTTGCGCAGTGCCATTTTGGCGCCTGCTGGTGTTGATCCGCCTTCTCTCTGTCGAGGACTTAGCGGAACTGTGAATCTTGAATGTCTTCTGGGCTCTGCTTCTACTACCTTTGGCAAACGGATGTGCCTTGTCTTGTTGGGCGTCGAGCACGTCTGAGTTATTTGGCTCTGTTTGTCCATAATCTATCTTGATTCTCGAGGTTTTAACCTTGAATTTGACTGGGTTCATTATTTCTGACTTGTACTACTTCCTTTCGACAATGTAACATTGTGTCTAGTTTGTACTTCAAAGTTTGTGTTTGAGAAAAGAGGAATAAAAGAATTGTTGTCTCTATCTTTCGAGTTCTTATATCTGTCTTGTTTGTATTGACCGGGTTCTTTTGCGGGTTGTCCGTGTACTCTGTAAAAGAGATGTTGTCTAACTGACTGCTCTAGGTTCTGCTATGTGATTGGTGGTATTTTTCACCTTCTGTTTTTTCTGCTGTAGGTAACATCGCCTTATAAATATGTCCTTCTATTATCTATTCTCTTTTATCTCGCGGTAAAAAACTATTTCCCTTGCTTGCAAACCCTAGCCGCCGCCGCTGCTTTGATTGTCTTCGATCTACCTCGGATGGTGAAGAAGAACAAGAACAAGATCAAGAGCAAGGTTGAATTCGTGGACGAAGATAGTGTCTTAGATCGCATAGAGAACCATGAGTTTATCGAGATGTCTCGTCAGATGAAGCAATCTCCTAAGCCATCGACTCAAGAGGCGGATTTGGATCTGCTTGTTGCTCATGGGTTGCTTCAGGGGCGGGTTTATTTTGGCTACTCCGTTCCTGGTGAGCATATGATTCACAGTCCTTCCCCGATCAGTACATTTTTTTTGTTTCCTTTGTTCGTGCCGGATTATGCTTCCCTCCGTCGGACTTCTTGATGGAGTTCCTTTATTTTTACGGCATCTAGCTCCATCATCTAACCCCTAACGGCGCTTCTTTTTCTTGCTTCATTTGCTCATTTGTGCGAGGCATTTATCGGCATCTCGTCTTGCCTTCTTCTTCTTCGGCACTTCTTTCGCCTTCGATTTCATGAAAAGACTCCTAGCCGTTCTTTTGGCTGTTGTGCTCTTCAATTTCGTCAAGGGATGAAGAACAACTATTTCTCCTTCACCCTTTATGAGTCAGTTAAATATTGGGTGGATAAATGGTTCTACATTTCCAAGCCTCATGATTACTTCTCTTCTGGTCTTGCTGCTCTTCCCACTTCTCTTCCCTGTTGGTGTGACCTTTTGTCTCCTGCTGAGTCTTTGGCGATTAAGCCTTTGCTGACTCAGATAAGTTTTTTGAAACAATCCGGGTTGACTGGCGATGGGTTGGTTGCCAGTTACTATCGCCGTCGAGTTCAACCTCTTATGCAGAGGGAAAACCTTGGCTTCGAGTATACTAGTTCTTCTGATCCCTCTCGGATTATTCCTGAGTCTGAGTTGTCTGAAGATGACATATTTGACCGTTTGGAGAGGGTTCTGAGTGGTGTGTCTGCCATTCCTCCCCAAATTTCTGAGTACCATGCTGGAAATCCTCCTCCTCAGGTTAGTGACTTCTTGGTTCGTTCTGATTTGTTTTCCTTGAGCTCTTGTTTGTTGATGGCTTGCTTTGTATTTGGATCATGATCATTCTTTTAGGATAAACTTGCCCTTTGGGCCGGAAGCCTTTGTTCCTGAGGAGACTGCTGCTGAAGTCACTATGGCTTCGACTTCTTCTTCCAGGTTGATCCCTGGATTTTGTATTACTGACGGGTACGTGGCATATACTCATGAGCCTCGGGTTGCTCAGCTTGTATTGTTTTCTAGGAAGAGGAAGCTTGAGTCTTCTACTCAACCTTCTTCGCTTGCTCCTGCAACTCGTCGCCGGTCTCCTCGACCACATACTCCCACAGGTCACCTTATTGTAGGTGAGCGTTTTGTTTGTCATCCGAGTTGTTTTGTATACCACTCTTCTTTATTCTTTTGGTTGTTCTTTTTTAGGTGGACAGTTTGTCCTTCTTGATGAGGAGTCTTCTGGTGATGAACGCCAGCTTACTTGTCCTCCGTAAGTTGTCTTTTTGGTGTCTTTGTAACTTCTTTCTAGAGATTCTTTTCCTTATTGTAATTTTTATTTAGTCGTAGGTCATATGTTGGTCAGTCTTCTGGTGAAGCCGCTCTGATTCCTTCGGCTGTTCCAATCTCTTCTTCTTCATTGCTCGATGATGATTTCTCTTTCGATATCCCTAATCTTTCCTTTGCTTCCGTTGTCGCTTCCTTTAGCAAGTCGGCCAAGTAAGTTGAATTTATTGCCTGATGTTTGTACTTTTAATTGCTTCTACCTAATATTCTTGTTTTTTAGGCCTTCTTCTGATGTTCCTGTTTCGCCCCGAGACGGTAGGGTTCTTTTCCCTGGTTGATGGAGATATTTTGCCTCCTGTTTTCTCTTAATTGTTTTTGTCTGTTGTAGGTTTTTGCTCTTCTGATGTTGCAAATATTGCTGGCCCTTCTGAGTTGGTTGGTGCTTGTCCTCCTGTTGGCGTGCCTCTTCTTGAGGTACCTGAGTTGAGCATCTTGGGCAAGGCTCCAATTTCTTCTTTGGTGACTCCCTTGCTTCTTCAAGGCCCAGAAGTTCAACTTAGCCGAGTTGAGCGAGTTCAGAGCCTTGTTTCCTCCTGGAATGATTTATTTGTGTCTTTCGGTGCTAAACTAAAGGTATTCGGTCCTGCCTTCTCTTTTTTGTTTGTCTGTTTGTATTTTTTTGCATTGATCTTTATTTCTTTGCAGGAAGTCTATCAGGAATTGACTGCATCTTCTTCTGAAACTCAATCGGCTGCTACTCTTCAAGCTGAACTTGACAGAGTTCAGCTGGAGTTATCTCAGGCTCGTGCTTCATTGGAGCAAGAAAAAACTCTCCGAGGAGTTGCTGATGCTTCATTGTCTGTTGCTATTTCTGATTTGAAAGATAAGACAACTAGTAATTATCTCTATATTTTCTTTTTTTGTTGTGGTTTTCTTGTTTGATATTTGACATATTTGTCTTTGTAGTTGCTAATCAGGCTTCTATTGCTTGGAATGAAGAGAGAAAGATTTATCTCTTCGTCTTGAATCCTCGGAGAAGAGAGCTGAAGCTGTAAGTTGACTATATATTGTATTCTGATTCTCTTGTTATTTTTCTTTTTTGCTTTCTCACTTCTTTGCCTTTTTTAGTCATTGAAATCGGAGGAAATTTTGAAAACTCAGCTTTTGGAGGTTCATGACCGTTACAAGATTTTATATGCTACTGTGAAGCCTGTTATAGCTGCTGTATGTCATGAAGAGGATGCTAAGGAAGGCCTAAAGACCCTGATTCCTGCACTACCTCTTCGGTTTAAAGAATTCATTGAAAATGGCTTTGAGCGCTGTATAAACAATGTTGTTTCTTTTGTTCGTGCTCTTGCTCCTGATGTTCCTCTGAACCGAATTCTTGAAGATCCGATGGATGCCGATATCTTAACGAGGTGGGACCAATCGAAGCCCGAAGTCAAGGAACTTTGCAGTAAGATATTTGTCCAGATGAAAGTGTTGCCCCCTTCTCCTTGATAAACAGATTTACTTGTCTTTGAATAATGGTTTTGTAATATACTCTGAAAGATACTTTTGCTTAATTTATTGTCTGGCTTCGCCCTAACATTGTAATGTCCTTGTCTTTTTCTGTCAATGATGTGCAATTTTATTCTTTGATTGATTCCTTATTTTTCAAGCCTTTATGAGTCAAACCGAGCTTCTTTTTGACTACTATCTGAAGTAGTGTGCCTCTGTATTAGGCTTTAAAGATGCTTCTGAATTCTCAAGTTCTTTCTGGGTAATATTGTTGGCCTTCGTGTCTTGATGATTATACTGAAGATATTGTTGTTGATAAAATACCTTGTGCTTTTGAGCTAAGATTCATAGATCCTTATCTTTGAATCATCTCCAAGTAGTTTTGAGGTAACATAGTCATTTTTTACGAGTTGCTTTTATTGTTGAAGAAATAGATGTCACTTTTTGACATGATAGTATTTGGCTTGCAGTTTATTGTAGCGCCGAGTTCTGTGTTGCTTCTTCAAGCTGTTGTGTTGTGTCACTTTGTGGAAGTGATTTATTTCGATGTCGTCGAGGTAGACTGATATTTCTTGTCATGTCAAGTAGTTTGATATTTGTCATGCCGCCTCACGAAACGGTAGACTTGTAGATATATGAACCCGATTATGCCGCTCATGGTGCAAAGTAGTCGGTTTGTCGAGTTGCCTCACGAAACAACCGACTTAAAAATGCTAGACAGTGCCGCTCTTGGTGCAAAGCTGTTAGCTTATCGTACCGCCTCACGAAACGGTAGACTTTTTATATATGAACCAGACTGTGCCGCTCTTGGTGCAAAGCAGTCGGTTTGTCGAGTTGCCTCACGAAATAACCGACTTAAAAATGCTAGACAGTGCGGCTCATGGTGCAAAGCTGTCAGCTTGTCATGCCGCCTCACGAAAGGGTAGACTTTATATATGAACCAGACTGTGCCGCTCTTGGTGCAAAGCAGTCGGTTTGTCGAGTTGCCTCAGGAAACAACCGACTTAAAAATGCTAGACAGTGCCGCTTATGGTGTAAAGCTGTCATCTTGTCATGCCGCCTCACGAAACGGTAGACTTTATATATGAATCAGACTATGCCGCTCATGGTGCAAAGCAGTCGGTTTGTCAAGTTGCCTCACTAAACAACTGACTTAAAATTCCAGATAGTGCCTCTCAATGTGCAAACTGCCGGTTTGTTATGTCGTCTCATAAGATGGTTGACTTGTAGATCTTTCGTTCTTGATGTCTTGTATCTTATGCCTTTAGTTGTAGAATTTCTTGAGTTGGTTGATATGCCAAGTGTTGCTTAGTTGAATTCCATCTTCTGTCATTAGCTCGTAGGTTCCGGGTTGTATTGCAGTCCAAATCTATGCATGATGTCTTGTATGAACTCTCACTACTAATTTTTTACCCTATCGCATCGGCTCAATTTTGTTGTAATAGGGCCAAAATTGATGTAATAGCTTGGTATGACATCAATTTCACGTTTGATGCGAGCCGATGCAAGAAACCCTGATGCAATAGCCTATCGCATCGGCTTTTTATGACCGGTGCGAAAGGCTTGCTATTGCACCTCCCATCCTTTGGCTCTTGCATCAAAATAGTTTGATGTGAAATGGTTATTGCATCAAGATCGTGTTGATGCGAGATCGCGATTGCATCGGCCATGGATGTCTATTGCATTAAATTAGATCGATGCAAGAGTTTATTGCATCGAATGCATGTTGATGTAATAAATCTAAAAAAATTGATGCAATAATAATTACCATTGCATCAATATTAGATTAGATGCAACATAAACTATTACATCAACATTAGGTTTGATGCAACACAAACTATTGCATCAATATTAGGCTTGATGCAATACAAATTATTGCATCAACATTATGTTTATTGCAACAAAATATATTTGCGCCACAAAAAAGCACAAAATTACAAAATCCAATAGCACAAAAGGACAATGATATTAATCTTTTATCATCCACATTCAATAGTTTGAACAATATAATTAAGTCTAAGGACTTCCTATTTTCAAAAATCTAATTTCATAGTTGAAACTTCATGACAGACCACTAACTTATAGAATTAAACAGATATATGTCTCTAAGCACAACTCAGCATAGGATTTTTCTCATTGTAGAATGTTTGATACTTTGATTCAGTTCGTCTTGCCAATAGTCCCTCAAGGTTCATCTTCCTGCTCAATGGAAAAAGTCCAAATGATATGCATCAGTAATATAAAATGCATCAAAGACTGCATCACATAATCTTCCAAATGACTATATGAATAGAAACATTTGCAAAGTAGGCATCATAGGTATAATTAAATCTTCACACGAGTCACATTGGCATCATAGGCATCATAGTTTGACCAAGTCATATTTTAAAGTTTTAAAAAATGTCACCTCACACGAGTATTTGAAACTCTAAATGACTTCAAATAGAAAAGTCATGAATAACAAGGTTTTTAAAGTCATCAAGATCTACATTAGTTGTTTTGGTCAACTTTTCATTTGACAAAGTTTGGACAATTCAAATTTTGACACCTCTAAAATAGTTTTCGAAAACCTAGATGGTATCAACTAGAAAATTCATGAATACCATGTTTGATCAACTCATCAAGATCTACATTTTTTATATTGGTCAATTTTACATTTGAGAAAGTGTTAGGAAAGTTTAGTTCTAAATTGACAAATCTCTCGTATAGTTTCATAAACTCTATGTGAGAAAGTGTTATGAATAGGTGAATAGCATAGTGGTAATGTAGTTCAAGCTATTGCTGTTGGTTTTGCGTTCAAACCCTTGATGTTGCATGTTTATTATTTTTTTGAAATTTGTTATTTATTTTAATTTAATCCGGTTCGATCAGACTTAGACCAACAAATGTTTTTAAAAAATGCATCTTGCATTAACATATAAGTAGCCTAGTGGTTTGTCCATAACCTAGATAGTCCTTGGGCCATAGGTTCACAATTAGCTTTTTTTAAAAAATAATTAACAATTCACTTATTGGATGTGTCATTTTTCTTATATTTTTTTAAAAATAATTAACAATTCACTTATTGGATGTGTCATTTTTCTTATAAGTAACAATTCACTTATTAGTTATTTTTTTCTAGAACTCTTGTTGTTGCATATTTACTCTTTTTTTCAAAAAATATTAACAATTCGGACGTGTCATTTTTCTTATAATTAACAATTCATTTATTAGTTGTTTTATAGAGCCCTTGCTTCTGTATATTTATTCTTTTTTGAAAATAATTATTTATTTTAATTTAACCCTATTTGATCAGACTTAGACCCATAAATGTCTAAAAAAATTAGACCATGCAATAACATATAAGTAGTCTAATGGTTTATCCATAACCAGATAGTCCTAGGGGCATAGGTTCGACTCCTCTTCCCTTTACAATTGGTGTTTTTTTAAAATAATTAACAATGCACTTATTGGACTGTGTAATTTTTCTTATAATTAACAATTTACTTATTAGCATTTTTTCAGAACCCTTGTTGTTGCATATTTATTTGTTTTTTGAAATTAATTATTTATTTTAATTTAAGCCTATTTGTCCATGACCTTGATAGTCCTAGGGGCATAGGTTCGACTCCTCTTCTCTTCACGATTAATTTTTTTTTAAAAATAATTAATAATTCACTTATTAGTTGTTTTTTAGAACCCTTATTGCTGTATATTTTTTTAAAATTCATTATTTAATTTAATTTAACTCTCTTTGATGAGACTTAAACCCACCAATGTCTTAAAAAAATTAGACCATGCATTAACATATAAGTAGCCTAGTGGTTTATCCATGACCTAGATAATCCTAGGGGCATAGGTTCAACTCCTCTTCCCTTCATATGTAGTTTTTTTAAAAATAATTAACAATTCACTTATTGGATGCATCTATGACGGTGACACAATTTTTTTCCCTTTTTCCAGCTTATTAATCTTCTTTTTTATATTCTAAGAAAACCTTGATTTATGGGCCATGAGACTTGTGTCTTTTTCCTGGACCAAAGGTACTTGTGGCCCAATAGATGCAATCACATCTAAAAACATAGTCCGATGCGATACAAAACACATATTACATCACCAATTAAAACTATTTGTCTGATGCAATAATACTACCTATTTACATCAATATTCCAAAGTGGTGCAATACCACCTACATGTTGCATCACAAATCAATACTATCGCAACCTAAATTGCCCGATGCAACAATTTCTACTTATTGCATCTCTTAATCAAAACTGATGCAATATATCATACCTATTGCATCGACATGAGTTAATATTGCATCAAATTCATTCTTAATGCAATACTAGCCACATATTGCATCAGATTTGGTAAATAGATGCAATAGCTACTACCAATTGCATCAAATTCACGTTTGGTGCAAGTAGAAGCGATGCAATAGGGTCAAAAATTAGTAGTGCCTGTTGCCTTTTCTGCGCTGTATTTGATTAGCGGTTTGTATTCAATCCATTTGGTGAATTTATCTACGGCCACGAATATGTACTTGAATCCTCCTTTTGCCTTTTGCGGGGTCCGACTTGATCTAGCCCCCAGCATGAGAAAAGCCAGGCTGGTGGTATGCAAATTAGGTTATGTGCTGGAACATGGGATTGTCTTGCAAACATTTGACAATTCTTGCATGTTTTGACTAATTGTTCTGCATCCTTGACTGCTGTTGGCTAGTAGAATTCACTTCTGAATGCTTTGCCAATTAGTGTTCTAGACGTTGCGTGATTTCCACAGCATCCCGAGTGGATTTCTTCTAATATTTCTTTTCCTTCCTGCGTGGATACACATTTCAATAATACTCCAAAAGATGCTGCTCTCTTGTATAGCTTATCTTTTACTAGGACGTATGCCTTGCTTTTCCTTATAATTCTCGTTGCCTCTGCTTTGTCTCCGGGTAGTTTGTTTTCGCTTTTATGATCGATGTATGGTTGTCTCCAATCACTTTCTATGTTGAGGATCTGTCTTGAGACGTCGGGTTCTTTTTTCTCGTCTATGTCCATTGGGTCTTCTTTTTGTTTGTTGGTTTCTTAGATTGATGGTTTTGCGAGTTCTTCCACGAATACTCCTGGTGGTACTTTTGCTCTGTCTGACCCCAATTTAGATAAGATATCTGCTGCCACGTTTGAATCTCTTAAGACGTGGTGGATTTCTAGTCCTTCAAAATTCTTCTCGAGTTTCCTTACTTCTGCACAGTATGCGTCCATGTTGTTTTTTGTGTAGTCCCACTCTTTGTTTACTTGATTGATTACTACTGCTGAATCTCCATAAGCGAGAATTCTTTTGATTCCTAGAGTAGTTGCTATTCTTAATCCGTGTATGAGTGCTTCATATTCTGCTTCATTATTTGTTGCATGCCATAATATATGTAGCACGTATTTTAATTGTCTTCCTTCTGGGGAAATCAGTAGCACACCTGCTCCTGCCCCTCCAAACTTCATAGAACCATCAAAGTACATCTTCCAGTGGTCTCGTATTGGCTCGGGTCCTTTTTGTGCGATTTCAGTCCATTCTGCGATGAAGTCGGGTAATATCTGCGACTTGATTGCTATTCTTGGCTTGAAGTCTATATTTAGAGATCCGAGTTCTAGTGCCCATTTTGATATTCGGCCTGTGGCGTCTTTGTTTCTGAGTATGTCTTGTAGCGGAAAGGTTGTTGCGATTGTTACTTTGTGCTCGTGGAAATAATGCCTTAATTTTATTGATGATATAAGTATTGCATATAGTAGTTTCTGTACGTGTGGGTATATGACTTTCGATTATGTGAGTACTTCGCTGATGTAATATACTGGTCTTTGCACGTTGTAGATGTGTCCGGGTTCTTCTCTTTCCACAATGATTGTTGCACTTACTACGTTTTTTGTTGTTGTGATATATAGCATCATATCTTCCTTGTTTCTTGGTGGTGTCATTACCGGAGAAGATGCTAAGTATTTCTTTAGCTTGATGAAGGCTTGATTTGCTTCTTCTGTCCATTCAAAGTTCTCTTTCCTTTTCAGGAGTTTGAAGAAGGGTAGTCCTTTTTCTCCCAATTTTGATATGAATCTGTTGAGAGCTGCCATACATCCTGTTAGCTTTTGTATATCCTTGACCTTTTTGGGTTGCTTCATATCCATTATTGCTTTGACTTGTTTTGTGCTTGCTTCGATCCCTCTATTGCTGACTAAGAAACCGAGTAGTTGTCCTGATGGTACACCAAAGACGCATTTTGTCGGATTGAGTTTCCACTTCCATGTTTCAGATTCGTAAAGGTCTCTTCCAGGTCTTCCAATAGTGATTTTGGTTTTTTTCTTTTGACTACTACGTCATCAATGTAGGCTTCTGCGTTTCTTCTAATTTGATCACCAAGGCAGGTTTGTATTGCTCTTTGATATGTTGCTCCTGTGTTTTTCCGTCCAAACGACATTGACTTGTAGCAATATTCCCCGAAGGGTGTTATGAAAGATGTTTTGCTTTGATCTTCTTCTCTCACACCCTGTTTGGATGTCTGCATTGAGGCCATGGCATTAGAATTGGAAACGGCATACCTCAATTCCACATGTTTGGATGGTCGTGGCATTGGAGTCTAAAAACTAGACTAATTTCCGTGCGGCATTCGCTTCGCCTGCAGCGACCCCGAAGCGATACCGAGCCAAGACCCTCTGTATTGGCTGGAATCGCATCCCCTCCCGCTCTGCTCGTCTCCCGCAGCCAGTCCCTCCATCCTCCTCGCCGGAGCTCATCCGGACACCATCCCGCACGCGGCACGAGCGAAGCCCCACACCGGCACGGCAACGACCCCTAACCCTAGCACTAGCAGTGGCGGGAGTGGCGGGCCTCTAGCGATGGGGAGAGTTGAGCGGCTCCTCTGCACGACAACACGAGGGCGGTGAGCGGAGCATCTGCTCAGGGGATGGTCAACGGGGAGCGGCGCATTTGCTCAGGGGATGGTCGACGGGGAGTTGCGCATCCCACCAAGCGGCCAGGCCAAGGCGCGGCTCGACCAAGGGGCAGCGCCCAGGCGGCAGTCACCAGCGGACCTCGTGTGCTCTCGCGCCCATCTAGCCGGAGGTAGCTCGCTCCTTGGCACTAACGTCGATCTGGGTTGCAGGTGCATTTGCCAATTCCATCGAATGAACCATCCAAACATGAATCTATATTTGCCATGTCATTAGATTCCACCTAGCAATATCAGCTACGTCCAAACAATAGAATTGGTTTTGTAACCCATTTCCAATACTTGTCTGATTTGTTATTGGAACCCAATTCAATTCCTGGAGCTCAATATCTACATCCAAACGGAGCCTCCGTGATATTTGATGATATCCCGAGTAACAGTCGAGGAAAGATAGTAATGACGATCCAGCTGTTGAGTCTATGACTTGGTCAATTCTAGGTGGCCTGTATGGGTCTTTTGAGCAGTGTTTGTTGAGATCTGTGTAGTCCACAAACATACGTCATTCTTTCGAGTTCTTTTTCTCCACCAAAACTGGATTAGCTAACCAATCCGGGTTGATTATTTCTCTGATGAATCCTGTTGCCAGTAATTTTGTAATTTTCTTTTTGATTGTTGCTTTCCTATCTGGTGCAAATCTACGCAACTTCTATTTTACTAGTCTTGAACCTTTATTTGTATCAATTTTGTGCCCAACCAACTCCTTTGGGACTCCAGGCATATCTGCTGGCTTCCATGCGAATATGTCTTTGTTGTCCCTTAGAAAGTTGGTGAGCGCGAGTTCCTATTTAGGATCCAGACTCGCGCTGATTATTGTTGTCTTTTCTGGGTCTCTAGTTAATAGATCTATTGTCTTCATGGCTGCTTCTTTAGGAGGTGTGAAGGTACTTGGCTTCTTTGCCGGTATTTAGATTTCGTCCGGGTTCATTTTCTCAATTTTCTTTGCAATATCTTCCTTTTCCTTGTAGTCTTATAGCTTTTCTGATATTTGTATGGATTGTACATCACAATCGTATGATCTTTTTAGTTCTCCTTTTAGTGAAAGAACTCCTTTTGTTGTAGGCATCTTGAGTAGTAGATATGGGTAGTGGGGTATTTCCATGTATCTTGTGAGTGCTGGTCTTCCAAGGATTGCATGATAACATGATTCGAAGTCGGCTACTTCAAACTTAATGAACTCGGTTCGATACTTGTCGGGTGTTCCAAAGGTGACCGGTAGGGTGATTTGTCCTAACGGTATGGAAGCTTTTCTGGGTACTATCCCATAGAATGGAATACTTGTCGGTGTGATCATGCCTTCATAGTCCAAATTCATCTTTCTCAGAGTATCTGTGAAGATTATGTTTAATTCTGCTCCTCCGTCAATGAGTACTTTGGAAACTGCCACTCCTGCTATTGTTGGTCCCATTACTAGAGGGTAATAGCCTGCGTTTGCTGCACTTGTCCATTGATCTTCTCTTGTGAATTGAATTGGGTACTCTGACCAATCTAGATATCTTGGGGTAGCTGGTTCTGCTGCCATAATGGTTATGTGTGCTAGCTTTTCTTGCCTTTTATTTCTTGTGTATGATGCTCCCAAAAAGATTACTGCTATTTGCCGTCGGGGTTCTTGATAATTTCCTTCTGCTTTCTTTGTATCCTTTCCTGATTCATCCATTCTTTTTTCCGAGTTGTTTGCCCATGTACCTTCTTTCTTTGTGAATCTTCGTTGAAAAGCATCGCATTGAACTAGCTTGTGGCCTGCATTGGGATGTATGTAACAAGGTAGGTCCTCTATCCTCTCTGCAGGTCTTTTTGCGTAATTGTTGCCCTGGTAGTTGTTGTTTGAGTATCTATTGTTTGTGTTTCTATTGTTGTTGTTGTAATTGTTGTTGTATCCTCCTTTGTCGTTGTCGTTGTATCTTCTTTTGTTGTTTGTTGCTGCTACCATGTTGTCTTGTCTTGGTCTTTTGTCATTTGGTATGAAATCTGGTCTTTTATTTTCGTGGAAATATCGACTGAACCTATGTCGAGTTCTCTCTTTTGATGATATCATCTTTTCGACAGCTCTTTTGAAGTCTTCATTAGATCTTGGGTTTTCGTTGAAATAGTGTTTGAACTGCTAATTTGCTACGATTCCGTCCGCAAATGTCTCTATTACTTCCCTGTCGGTGATGTCGTGTATTTGAGCTCTGAGTTCTCCAAACCTTCGATAATACTCCCTTAGAGTTTCTCCTCTTCTTTGTTTTACATTCTTCAACTCTGCTGCTATCATGGGGTGTGTTATTATTCCTGCGAAGTTGTTACACAAAGCTTCTCGTAGGTTTTTCCAATACTTGATTGATCGTGGTTTCAGTTTGTCGAACCATTGTAAAGGCATGGCTTCAAGTGCCATTGGAAAGTATAATTCTTTGATGTCATTGTTTCCTCCTGCGAGTTCAATGGATTGGAAATATACTCTTATCCATTGTCTGGGTTCCACTTTTCCGTTATATTTGGAGTGATTTGTTGGCTTGAATTTGTGTGGTAATTTCAACATCTGCAGTCTTCTGGCGAAGCATGGGAATTTGTCATACTGTTCTGTTCTGTTGCAGTCTGGTGACCAATCTCTTCTATAATAGTCCATGTCCCCTATATATTCAGATTCACCGTAGTCTTCCGGATAGCGTTGGTCCCACTCTGGGTTGTTCTGTTTTACCAAACCGAGGTGTTGTTCCTGTCTTTCCGATGGTTGCAGTACCCCCAATTTTCCCAGTCTGTGGAATATCGACTTCTTGGACGGTTCTTCTTGTTTTTCCCCTTGTCCTTCTTGAAGTATATCATTGTCAGGTTGTTTGTTAGGATCTTCATCCTCCTTTATTGGTTCATCTGTGATTCTTTCTTCTTTAGTGAGAATATTTAGCTCTTTTATTAGTTCTTCTATCCTTTCTCTCTTCGAGTTCTTCATGGATTCTCTTTCCACCTTCTTTTTGTTGTATTCTGTCAACTCTGCTTTATATCTGTTCCAGATTTGTTTTCTCTGGGCAGCTCGATTTCTTCTTCCTAATATAGCCTTGTTCTTTTTTAGCCTTGCAGCTTTGTGATCGTTTGTTTCATTGTCATCTCCTTCTTCGTCGTCTGAGATATCTCCTTCTAATTCATCTGATGATTTCAAGTCGGGTATTTGTGGTGGCTCTAAATAAGGTTCTAGTTCTGCCATGTATATAGTATGCGCTCTTCGAGTTCTTTTCGCTTGTTGGCTTCTTTTCCTAGTCTTGCACGATAGCTTCTGGTAAAGTCCGAGTTCTTTTCCTACTTGGAATGGTAGTTCCGTATTCTGGTATTGTGTTCTGGAGGGTTGGTTTGGCCAATACACGATACATCCTTCGGGAGTTGTTGACATAATCATTCCCTCTTGGGCACCTTTTTGAGTTACGCTTTTTGTCATCTTCTTTTGAATAAGATTTCCGTATGTAGATTCTGAATTGTGTAGCCCATATAAACCTGAGTACTTGATTGCATCCGAGTTGTTTCTGCTCCTGATTAAAGTCTGGTTGCGTATTCCGACTTGATTTGTGTTCACTCTTTTCGTGTTCGACTCGAGGTTGGCATGTGGTGATATTTCCTTTTCTGAGTCGGTTTCGTATACATCTTCATTTGCTGGTCTGGTTGGCTTCGAAATCGTGAGATTTTGGGTCCTTTGATTTAGTTCTTGAAGATCTTGATCAACTCCTTCTCCTCCTCGAAGTCAGCTTTGAATTTTTCCATCGTCGTCGATCTTGCAGATCCATGATCCGAAGAAAAATGTGGATTCCGTCGATTTCATCATCTTGAGGTCGTGGTCCACCAAGCTTTCGAGAAACAATTCGCCGAAAGCCCCTACCTGGAGCGCCAGCTGTCGATGTTTTACCACCAATAGTCTGCCATGGGGTTACCCGATACAGTAGTTCGTGCCTCGGCGAATAGTGAAACCTTGATGGTTGGACACGCAGGGACACACGGTTTATATTGGTTCAGGCCCTCGACTTAGTCGAGTAACATCCCTATGTCCAGTTGAGTCGTTTGTTATTGCTCTGATCGTAATAGAAGGTGTTGTGTGTCGCTCTACGTACCGGGTGTTGTGTAGTATGTTGGGATTGTTTTTTTGGGTGATTCCCTCACCAACCCTTTATAGTCTAGGAGCCGGTCGAGGGTTGCTCTAATCCTACTCGGTTACAAACTTAGAGTCATAAGTTGCGCTTCGGTCTTGTCGTCTTTTCTGAGTAGAATTCGGCTTTGCCTCCGTCTTCTTTCGTGGGCCGAGAGAAGGAGGCCCAAAGCTCAGGTAAGCCGGTCCATGGGTACCCTATAGGATATCCCATCGACAACTACCTTCTTGCAAAATATACACTGCACAAAGTCCTTGGAAGGATTTGGCCACCACCCATAGTTCCATCCTGGGTCTTGTGATTTTTGCCTTCCTCTTGATGTTAACAACTTGGGAACAAGATCTAGAGGTAATTTTTCTATATCCATGTCAATTAGGGAAGGAATATCTAGAGTAGATGAAGCAGCACCTGACCAACTGATGAATCTACATCACCTCCTTCAAGGTTAGGCACATGTATTATCACTTCTACATTTGCACATTGTCGGTCCACATCTGTAGAAGCACAACGAGGAACATCACAACAAGCACCAAGCAACCTAGCAGAGAGCTAGAGAGGCTGCAGAACTGCAAAGTGAGGGATGGGTGAGGAGGGAAGAAGATGGACAGAGCAGCTCATCATAAAGACCGTCGATGCCACTTGGGCGCTGACGGATACATATGTCACCTAGAGAGGAGAATAATGACAGACATGAGATGGAGGAAAAGCGCATAGGGGAGGAGGAATTGTGCGCGGGGGAAGAGGAAACACGCGCATCAAGTGAAGAACCAAGCGTGGGAGAGTGCAGTCACGTGTGGGGGCATAGTTGTGGCCGCTATCGGGTCCCTACGTGCCTCCTCTTCTATGCAATATTTTTGTGTACCTGTTCTAACCCTAACATGCCAAACTGCTCACATAACCACCCAGCTAAATAGGCCTAGGTTATTTCGCATAGAAATAATAAATTCTAACGATACTAAAAACAGTGGGTTCCATCGTTTGTTCACCGGGGCTTCGGTCACCGACTTCCCTGTCATCAGTTCACCAACTTCCTTAACCATCCGACACTAGGCAGGCGTCAGCCCCCATACATGGTCTTACGACTTTGCAGAGACCTATGTTTTTGGTAAACAATCACCCAACCCTGGTCACTGTGACCCCCTTTTGCGAGGGGGCACCAGTGTCACCAAGAAGTTTTTCAAAAGAGTAAGATAAGGGCCGAAGGACAAGCTTTCTGACAAACCTTTTCTACTTGCTGCTTTGGCAACAATCCTCTGGTACATCTTTGTGAAAACATACCAACCATACTAGTCATCGATGTCCTAGTTGGGCGGTTAATCATGTTTAGTCATCAATTAATCAGATGACCAATTTTTTGGTCAATTGAGTCAGTCCTTCTAATCAAACACTAGGAACCGATTAGGAAAACTAATCATGATTAATCAGACAACTTGAAAACATTGCCTCCACCTCCCTCACTCATTGTCTTCTCTTTTGGTTTCAATTTGGTGTACCTTTTCTGTAGATAGATGGTTGATTAGCACATGTCCTTTTGGGTTACCTTAGTAGGAGGGTGGCTAACTATAGGTGACCAAGGGAAAGATGGAACTACTATTTGTTCCTACTTGTCGTGGGCTTAACTATTATTTGAATACTACCTTGTTGTATTAATTTGTAGCCTATGGTTGTTACTCTTATTTGAAGCTTTGCTTTCATTTTCATTACATCTATTTCTAACTGTTCTTGCTGCATTGTGAGTGATGTGAACATGACAATGATGAAAACTAAAAACTAAATTATGAGGTGCATATGTTTGTGTCCTATCATTGGTTCCCATGACTGGCATTAAACCATGGGGCACAATCATTCCCTAGAAATAGTAATAATACTATGATGATGGCAGTGAATGGGTGTGTGTAGGGTCGAGATGGCAGACTAGAGGGGGGGGGGTTAATAGTCTTTTCAAAAACTTAAACGTTCCGGCTAACCGAATCAAATGCGGAATTAAAACTATCGATCTAGCCAAGACTACACCCCTCTAACTATAACTCTAGCACCTAGCAAAGTATGTCTATTATGCTAACTAAGGTGCCAAGCTAGGAAGCTCACCTAAAGTCTAGGTTGCAAGGTCACACAAACCTAAGCAACTAGTACTCTAAGCACACCGGGGGCTCCTACACATACTAGTAAGCAAAGCGCAAAGCACCTAAGCTCACTAGCAATGCTCTCTAGCAAGACTACACAAGCCAACCAGAGAGCTCAACTTACTTAGCTACACAAACTAAGCAATGTGACTAACAAGGCTACTCAAGCCAATTAGTAACTCAAGATCTTACTTCTAAGCTACACAAGCTAGAAGGTAACTAGGCAAGCCACACAAGCTAAACTAGTTACAAGAGCAACAACTACTCACTAGCACAAGTATATGAAAGTAAATACAAGCTAGTGATTTGGAGAATGCAAACCACCGAAAAGATGAACAAGGTTAACACGGTGATTTTTCTCCCGAGGTTCACTTGGGTCACCACCAAGCTAGTCCCCGTTGTGTCGACCACTCATTTGGTTATTCGGCGGCTAATAGGAGTTCACAAGCCTAGCCCACTCACTTGGGCGCCGCAAGAATCTACCCACAAGTGAGGGTAGCTCAATGACACGCTCAACTAGAGTTACTCTTCGCGATCTCCCGCGGGGCGAGCACAATACCCCTCACAAAGCACTTCTCTGGAGCGCCGCACAATCTTCTTGCGGGCTTCGACAGAGCCACAACCACCAAGCCGTCTAGGAGGTGGCAACCTCCAAGAGTAACAAGCACCACCGGCTTGCAACACGATCACCTAGTGCCACTCGATGCAAACTCGCAATGCAACACACTAGAATGACTCTCTCACACAATCGGATGATCACTATCAAGTGTATGTGAGTTAGAGGGCTCCCAAGCACACCAACACAAGCCACAAAGGCCCTAGGGTGCTCAGCAACAAGCCTTGGCCGGCCACCACTCCTATTTATAGAGAGGGGAAGAAACTAGCCGTTTTCCCACTCTCTGCGCGCCTCCGGACGCTGTTCCACTGAGGGTCCGGGCCAACGCGCATGCGTCCGGACCCTTGCCTGTTTGAATCGAGTCATTGGCGCGCTTCAGCACACAGTAAAACACCTCCGGACGCTATGGACAGTAGAGGTCTGGACCATTACACCGAGCATCCGGACTCTACACAGAGACCTCCCGAGAGCAGTTTTTACTCTGGACGTTGTCCGGACAACACCTCCGAATGCTAGTTAGCGTCCGGACCTCATAGGGCATTCCCGAGAGCGTTTTCGGAGCTCCGGACACTACTCCGAACGCTATGGTCCGGACCATTCCCCACGCATCCGGACCCGCGTCCGAACCTATGTCCGGACCTACACAGTCCGCACTAAAACATTTGTATCTCTTAGCTCCGAACTCCGATTTTGATGATCTTGGACTTTTTGGAAATCTAACTTAGAGGCGTACACAACCCTGATAACCATTTTATCCATATCACAATGAATCAAAGCAATATTCCAATCCAAGAGTCATCCTAGAGTTAGGAGCATACCGAAAAACATTTTTCTCTTCTTCGAGTCGATTCAATTCAATTCAACTCCAACACCTTCTCCCTTGTAAATGTGCCAACACCACCAAGTGTACAACACCATGTGCATGCGTGCTAGCATTTTCACAATCATTTTCAAAGGATTTTCACTTGCTCTCACCACGCCACTCGATCCTAATGCATCGCAATGTTAGATCGCTCAAGTTACACTAGATGACCGATATGCAAAGAAGTTTGCCCCTGTTGATAGTACGACTATCTATCCTAAACTCGGTCATATACTTCTCTACACACCTATGACCGGTGAAATCAAATGCCCTATGGTTATACCTTTGCCTTGCGCATTCCATTCCATCTCCTTCTCCAATGTTGATGCAACACATGCACCAACCTATCACAAAATGATATGATCCACTTCATATCATCACGTGACCGTATTGGTTCATCGATCTTGACCTCACTTGCTCTTCACCGTTGTGTTGGTCCATCGGCGCCAAGCATCACCCGCTTGCCCTTCACAGTTCCTCAGAGGCTACCTTGCTCTCTATTCTATCGAGGATGTAGGAGGAGCAGTCTCGCCAGGCAGAGGAGCAAAGGCGACAGGCTGCAGACCTAC
The DNA here is from genome assembly GCA_022036555.1 of Microstegium vimineum. Taxonomy (NCBI): domain Eukaryota; kingdom Viridiplantae; phylum Streptophyta; class Magnoliopsida; order Poales; family Poaceae; genus Microstegium; species Microstegium vimineum. Next base: position 41,975,456 of record CM039120.1, on the reverse strand, counting down.
GGAGGCTTACTGAGCAGCAGCTGGCAGCTCAGGCACAGACGCAGGCCAGACAGGACGAGTTCCAGCGTCAGTTCTTGGCATATCAGCTGCAGCAGGCAGAGATTCAGAAGACTCAGACATACTTCTTGAGCGTCTTCTGGCCTCTAGCTCCGGGCAGACTTCCACGCCACAGTTCCAGTTGCCCGGCGTATCTCAGCAGCAGCAGTTCACCTCTCCTCCACAGCAGCCTCCAGTAGTTGTGGTGCCAACTCCAGCATTACCGTCCAGAGGACAGTAGAGTCAGGCACCAGCTACACCTCCGTTCCAGCCGGCAGCCTCTCCTGAGTACCAGACTCCGAGGACCCAGGTGTCCTCTTGGATAGCTTCACCCGGAGAGTTCCAGACAGGATTCACTCCTACCCGGGGAACAACCTTAGCAGAGGCCTCGAGAGATCTGTCAGCTTCCTATCTTGAGATCACGGGAGAAGATTCCCCAGGAGCCGCTCAGCAGGTCACACCAGCTCCAGAGACTGCAGTGGATCCTCCGGCGACAGGCACTCACCAGTCCTCAGTTGCATCGTCGGAGATCGCACCTGAGCAGTCAGCACAGACAGTCACCACACCTCCAGGTGCCGTTCAGACGGATGCCATATCCCTAACAGAGGAAGTTACAGTGGCAATGTCCTCTCCAGTCCAGACTCAGCCTGCAGAGGTTGCAGCAGCAGTGTCCCTAGTGGCACTTGCAGTGACATCGTCCCCCTCGTCTCGCGTATTCACTCGTCGGGTTCCCAGGCCCGCTACCACTGAGGCAGGACCGTCAGAGGCACCAGCTGAGCCTCAGGGAGAGTCAGTTGCGATCACAGCTCCAGAGGTGACAGTGACAGCTCCAGAGACCACCCTAGCTGCACCTACACCGGCAGAGGCCGAGGCAAATGATGAGTCAGACGAGTCAGACCTTCAGGATTTCATCATGCTGGATCGCAGAGCTGCAGCTTCTTCGCCTTCTTCTCCAGCCCCAGACTCTTAGTTTTTGGTGCTAGACGCCAAAGGGGGAGAGAGGGTCGAGTATAGAGATAGGGGGAGGGTTTTGGATCTTTGTATGCTTTTTTTCCCCGTACTCTTTCATCATGTCTACTTGTATGCATTTGTCTATATGTGTGATGTGATGATGATTGATGTTTATATGGTTGCTGTGACAAACTCTTGTTTATCACTAATATATCTTGTGAGTTATCTCATGGTTCATGATATATCTCTATGTTTAACGGTATTTGAGCTTCCGCACTATACTCCGACACTTTCTTTGAGAATATCATGAGGTACTTGTTTTACATTCATATCTATAAGTACCATGTTTTGTGATTTGGTTTGGCTGAGCAAGTATGCTTCATTACAACTTAACTAACCCTTGCTCAACCATTCCAAGTCACCATAAAATCTAAACCAAAACTCTTATCCATACTCGAGGTTCTATTGTCGTCAATCACCAAAAAGGGGGAGATTGAAGAATCATGGCCCTAGTTGGTTTCGGTGATTAACGACAATTAGAGATTATTATGGCTAACGTGTGTTTTGCAGAGGCTATGCGTAGCTTAGCCATAGTGACCAAGGAGAGTGGGCCCTAATGGTCATCACTTAGCCCCCAAGATGGATATCGTTTCGGTTTTCAAGGAAACATGATGAAGACCCTAAAATGATAGGCTAAGTGCCATAAGGAGATGAAGGGCACTTAGAATTAGATAGGGCTTCTCTTTTTTACCTTTGACCATACTATTAAGAGGGGTTGAGATTAGTAGCTTGACTTAGGAAAGCTTCATGATTTAGGTGTGGTGCACACTTGACTTCCTTAGCTCTAAGCAAGCCTATGGTGACCGTAAGATAGCCTAGAACAACTTCCATATTCATCGCGACGAAAAATGGAGTTGTCAAAATCGTTTTCTGGGCGTCGGACGCTCCTGGCAGGGGCGCCGAACGCTGTCCGTCGCGTCGGACAAAGGCGCCGGACGCTGGGTTGTTGAGTCCACAGCGTCCGTCGACCTTCCAGAGGGGTTGTTTTCTGGCTAAGTCTTTTAGGGTCCCTCGGGCGCTGTCCGTCGGCCAGGCGTCGGACGCTGGGAAGAGCGTCCGTCGACCTTCCAGAGAGGGTGTTTTTCAACCCTAGCCAGAACTTAGCGTCGGACGCTGTGGATGAGCGTCCGGCGCTCAGTGACGTAGCGTCCGTCGCTGGGAACAGTGTGTCAGAACTAGCCGTTGGGCAGGGCGTCGGACCGTCCGTCGCCTAGGCGCCGGAGCGTCCGTCGCCCAAACCATGAACAGAAACTAGCCGTTGGGTATGCGACGGACCATCCGTCGCCTAGTCGACAGAGCGTCCGTCGCCAACTTAAAACGTCAGCCCGAGGCAGTTTTCAGAGGGTCTATTTATAGCCCCTCCCACTTCTCTCCCACCTTGCCTTTGCTCATTTGAGTTGCTGAGTTTGTTGAGAAGGATGGGAAGAGAGCAAGAGCCCTAGAGAGAGAGAGAGTGATTCGCGAATCCATCCATCCTCTCTCTAGTTCATCCAAGAGTTCAAGTGTGCATCCTCTAGTTGTGAAGCTTGAGTGAGTCAAGCGAAGATCGAGGCTTGTTACTCTTGGTGATCGACATCACCTAGACGGTCCGGTGGTGCTCGGAGGAAGGTGATCGCCGGAAGATTGTCGGCGGCCCTTCTCCATCGATGTTGTGATCGGTTGTGGGCGATTCACCGAGCCGGAGTGGCGAAGAATCAGCCCGTAGAGAGCACTCATCCCTTGCGCGGGATTGAGGGGGAGTTATACCTTGCAAGGTGCACCAACGAGGACTAGGGGGAGTGTCGACTCCTCGATACCTCGGCAAAACATCGCCGTGTCAAGCATCTCTTTCCCTAGCTCTTTATTACCGCATTACTTTCCGCACTTGTCTTTCAATTCATACTAGAATTGTGTAGGAAGTTTTCGCTTTCCTTTGTCTTGCTACCACTTTCTAGCTAGGACACACAAGCGGTAGGCACTAGGGGGTTAATTGGCTCTTTATAGGTTTAATTCATGTTTAGAAATTAAAAAGAGCCCAATTCACCCCCCCTCTTGGGCATCTTGATCCTTTCAATTGGTATCAGAGCAAGGTTTGCTCTAAATTAGGCTTCACCGCCTAGAGCAAGATGTCCCATGGGGATGGACCACCTCCCATGTTCGATGGAGACGACTTTCCTTATTGGAAAGTTCGTATGGAGGCCTATCTTGAGGCCGTTGACGTGGGCGTGCTCAAAGCCGCCACAAAGGGAGGCACCCTCTTCGCGGAGGACCTCAACTTTGATAAGCACAATGCCAAGGCTAAGAATATTATTTTTCGTGGCATAAGCAAGGATGTCTTCAACCGAGTGCGTAATGCCAAAGGCGCATTTGAGTTGTGGACCACTATTTGTGCACTTCACGAAGGCACAAAGAGTGATCGTGAAGAACGCTATCACTTGGTTATGGCTAAGCTCAATTCTTTCTCTATGCATGCAAATGAAAATGCAAATGAAATGTACTCACGACTTAACATTATTGTAGAGGAATTGAATGGGCTCGGTCTCAACCAAATGGAACCGGCCGATGTGGTACGCAAGATCCTTTGTGTCTTGCCCATTGAGAAGTATGGCCACATCGTCACGGTGCTTCACCAAGGAGATCTCTCCGCCGCCACACCGACACAAATCTTGGGCAAGATCAATGCCCATGAGATGTACATGAAGATTGGTGATGGTGGCTCATCTTCCTCCTCCAAGAAGAAAGAAAAAGAGAAGGAGGAGAAGAAGGACTTGGCACTCAAGGCATCCTCCTCAGAGAAGCACAAGATGCAAGTCATGTATGAGAGCACAAGCGATGATGATGATGATGATGATATCTCTCTCATGGTGAAGAAAACAACCAAGATGTTGAAGAAGCTAAGCAAGAATGGAGTCAAGTTTGACTCAAAGAAGAAGAAATTCTTCACAATCTCTTCAAGAAAGCCCCTCTCCAAGATGGATTGCTACAATTGTGGCAAACTTGGACACTTGGCTCATGCTTGCCCCGAAGAAAAGAAAGACAAGTACAAGAACAAGAAAGCTAACAACAAGTTCAAGTACAACAAGGGCAACAAGGTTGAGTCAAGTGATGAGGAGAAGAAGGATGACAAGCCATTCAAGAAGAAGAAGAACTTCAACTTCCACAAGAAGAAGAAGAATGGCAAAGCCTACATTGTTGGTGATTGGCTCACCGACATTGAAGACTCAAGTGACTCATCCGGAGATGAGAGTGAAGAAGAGAAGGTGGCTGCCTTGGTGATTGGTTCATCTACTCCACCGCCACCCCCTCCATCATCTCCGGGCTCATCCTCTACACACCTATGCCTCATGGATAAAGGTGACAAAAAGGTACAAAAAGAGGATAGTGATGATGAGGCTAGCTCTAGTGATGATAGTGATGATGAGTTTGAAGCACCTTCCTATGATGAGCTAATTGTAATTTGCAACAAATATACTAAGCTCATTAGGAAGTATAAAGGTAAAAGTGAATCACTAGAGAAAGCAAATGATAACTTGCATGCTAAGCTTGATGACTTGTCTAGTGCTAATGATGAATTGAAGCTTGAGAACAAATCTCTCTCATCTAGCACTAGGGAGCTCAAAGCCTCACTCAAGCAAGCTAATGAGAAACATGATAAGCTTGAGAGGTCAACACAAGAGCTCCAAACAAGATACAACTTGCTAAAAGATGACTACAACCAAGTTAAAAATGAACATAGCACACTTGTGATAGCTAATGAATTGCTTTCAAATGATCTTGATACACATGTTGCTATTAACCCGGTTGTTAAGTGTGATATAGCTACTTCTTGTGAGGACTTGCTTGATGAAGTTGCTAGTGAGCAAAATGCTAAGTGCAAGGGCAAGAAGGTAGTTGAGGCCGACAAGCATGATGACTATGTGAAGATGAGGCAAGAAAACTTCAAGCTCAAGGAAGAGCTAATCAACCTCAAGGCAAGCAAGCCACTCACTATCAAGTCGGCCAAACAAGATGACAAAGATGCAATGACCTTGATCAACTCTCTCAAGGAGGAAAATGCAAAGCTCAAGGTTGAGAAGATCAAGCTTACAAGTGGATTGGAGAAGTTCACCAAGGGCCACAATCTTCAAAGTGAGCTCTTGATGAACACTATCATGAAGACCGACAAGATCGGCATTGGGTTCAAGGAGAACCAAATCATGAAGGCCAAGGTCAAGATAGAAGCCAAGAACTATTACAAGAACAAGGCCATGAGAAGCAACTATGATGCACCAAAGCCCAAGCCCAAGAAGTGCTTTGGATGTGGTCAAGAGGGTCACCTTCAATCCCAATGCAAGACTCCACCTCCCAAGACCTTGCCCAAACACATAAGGCCTTTCGCTCATGATGCACACTTCATCATCAACAAGGACTCCAAGGGTAGACCTCAAGTTGTATTTCTCGGTCTTAAGATGAAAAACAAGCCCAAAGTGCTATGGGTTGCTAAGGAGTTGGTGGACAAGGCTATGGGACCTCGCCAAGTGTGGGTTCCCAAACAACAAGCTTAACTCCAAGTTGCTTGTGTGTAGGTGAACTACAAGACCGGTGGAAGTCATTGGGTGATTGATAGTGGATGCACTCAACATATGACCGGTGACTCCCGGATGTTCACCACACTTGAGAAAGATTGTGAAGGGCAAAACAAGATTACCTTTGGGGACAATTCAAAAGGCAAAGTGCAAGGTCTAGGCAAAGTGGCAATCTCAAATGATCAATCAATATCAAATGTCTTGCTAGTACAATCATTGAGCTTCAACTTGCTATCGGTGGGACAACTATGTGATCTTGGTTTCCAATGTCTCTTCACTCCAAATGAGGTAGTTGTGTCCAAGATTGAAGATTCATCATTGATATTCAAAGGGTTTCGGCACAACAATCTCTACCTAGTGGACTTCACCTCAAATGAAGCTAGTTTGCAAACATGTCTATTCTCCAAGAGCTCTTTGGGTTGGCTATGGCATAGAAGATTGGCACATGTGGGAATGTCAACCTTGAAGAAGCTTGTCAAGAAGTAATTGGTTAGAGGTGTCAAGGATGTTGTGTTTGAGAAGGACAAACTTTGTAGTGCATGTCAAGCCGGCAAGCAAGTGGCAAACACTCATCCAACCAAAGCTTTCATGTCAACCTCAAGAGTCCTAGAGCTACTCCACATGGATCTATTTGGACCTACCACCTATGCTAGCCTTGGCGGCAATCTCTTTTGCTTGGTGGTAGTTGATGACTACTCTAGATACACTTGGGTGTTCTTTCTTCAAGACAAGGGAGAAACTCAATCAACATTCAAGAAGTTTGCAACTAGAGCCCAAAATGAGTTTGATGTGAAGATCAAGAAGATAAGAAGTGACAATGGGACCGAGTTTGTGAACACCAAGATTGAAGACTATTGTGATGAAGTAGGGATCAAGCATGAAGTATCCGCCACCTACACTTCTCAACAAAATGGTGTAGTAGAGAGGAAGAACCGGACTCTTATCACTCTTGCAAGATCAATGCTAGATGAATACAACACCCCCGAGAAGTTTTGGGCTGAAGCAATCAACACCGCATGCTATGCGGCCAACCGGCTATTTGTCCAAAGGCTTCTCAAGAAGACTCCCTATGAGCTTGTGAATGGGAAGAAACCGGACATATCCTTTTTCCGAGTGTTTGGTTGCAAAGTGTACATCTACAAGAAGCGCCAACACTTGGGCAAGTTCCAAAGAAGATGTGACATTGGTTTCTTAGTTGGGTATTCACTTAAATCCAAGGCATACCGTGTATTTAACAAAGCCACCGGCTTAGTTGAAGAAACGTATGACTTGGAGTTTGATGAAACTAATGGCTCTCAAGAAGAGCATGAAAATCTTGATGATGTAGGTGATGAACCTTTGAGGGAGGCAATGAAGAACATGCCAATTGGTGCTATCAACCCGCAAGAGGTGGAAGAAGTTGAAGATGAAGCAAATCAAGATCCTTCTCCACCTCACACGCCTCAAGTTGATGAAGGAGATCAAGTGAGGGAAGCTCAAGAAGACACTCACATCCCTCAAGATCAAGCCGAGGCCGAAGCAAGCAATGTTGAAGCACCACAACCTCCTCCCCATGTGATCAATAGAAGATCTACACCTATGCTTCAAGCACATCCTCGAGATCTCATCATAGGGAGTCCATCAAGGGGGGTAACAACTCGATCTAAACTTGATTCTTATGTTGAACATCACTCATTTGTTTCCTTTGTTGAGCCTTCTAGTGTGGAGGATGCACTTGCGGATCCGGATTGGGTGAACGCCATGCACGAAGAGTTGAACAACTTCACCCGGAATGAAGTGTGGACACTAGTAGAAAAGCCCAAAGGAACAAGAATCATTGGCACCAAGTGGGTGTTTAGGAACAAGCAAGATGATCAAGGCGTGGTTGTGAGAAACAAGGCAAGATTGGTGGCAAAAGGGTTCTCCCAAGTTGAAGGATTGGATTTTGGGGAGACCTTTGCACTGGTTGCAAGACTAGAAGCCATTCGTATCCTTTTGGCATATGCTTCACATCACAAAATGAAACTTTTTCAAATGGATGTGAATAGTGCCTTTCTAAATGGTTTCATTAATGAACTTGTCTTTGTCTCACAACCTCCCGGGTTTGAAGACCCAAATTGTCCTAATCATGTGTATAGGTTGTCTAAGGCACTCTATGGATTGAAGCAAGCTCCTAGAGCTTGGTATGAGAGGCTAAGGGATTTCCTACTCAAGAAGGGCTTCAAGATCGGGAAAGTGGATACCACACTCTTCACCAAGGTGCTAGAAGGAGAGATCTTTGTTTGCCAAGTATATGTCGATGACATTATATTTGGATCAACAAACCAAGGTCATAGCAAGGAATTTGGTGCATTGATGTCCAAGGAGTTCGAGATGTCGATGATTGGCGAGCTAACCTTCTTCCTTGGCTTCCAAGTGAAGCAATTGAGGGAGGGCACCTTCATATCTCAAGAGAAGTACACTTATGATGTGCTCAAGAAATTCAAGATGGAGGATTGCAAGCCAATCAAAACACCTATGCCTACTAATGGGCATCTCGATCTCGATGAGGGAGGTAAACCGATTGACCAAACTCTCTATCATTCTATGATCGGTAGTCTACTTTACCTCACAGCTTCTAGGCCGGATATCATGTTTAGTGTGTGTATGTGTGCTAGGTTTCAAGCAAACCCTAAGGAGTCGCATCTTTGTGCGGTTAAAAGAATCCTTAGGTACTTAAGGCACACCACTAGCATGGGTCTTTGGTATCCCAAAGGAGCTCCCTTCCAACTAGTTGGCAATTCCGATTCGGATTATGCCGGGTGTAAGGTGGATAGGAAGAGTACCTCCGGTGGGTGCCACATGCTATGAAGATCACTTGTTTCTTGGTCCTCTAAGAAGCAAAATAGTGTGGCATTGTCAACCGCCGAGGCGGAATACATTGCCATGGGAGCAAGTTGTGCACAAATCTTATATATGACCCAAACACTCTTTGATTACGGCGTGTTTTTAAAAGAAGTTCCACTTTTGTGTGATAATGAAAGCGCCGTAAAGCTTGCAAACAACCCGGTTCAACACTCTCGCACCAAGCACATAGATATTTGCCATCACTTTCTTAGAGATCATGTGGCTATGAAAGACATCACACTAGTTGGAGTTAAGAGCGAAGAGCAATTGGCGGATATCTTCACTAAACCACTCGATGAAACAACCTTTTGTAGGTTGAGAAGCAAGTTAAATGTGCTTGATCACTCTAATTTCACTAAAAGATGAGCTTGTGTGAACCTTGCATTCATATGTAATATAACATGTTTAATTTGGTAATGCACATAGGCTTGGCTAACGCGGCTAAGATAACCGCCCTCAAAGCGTGTGACAAAGCTTAACCGCGGTTTAAACTTGCAAGCAACCTAGATTCAAATTTCGTATTGCATAGCATATGCATGTGTGTTGTTTGCCCTTTCTTTTCGGTTAAGTTTCTTGAGCATCCTCTATGATAGTCCACTTAGGGGAGCATTCCAAGCTCAAGACATTTCTATACCCCTCTTGTGGTCATATGATGACTCCTTGGCGCTTCCATTGGAATATTTTGAGCTAAAAACTAAATTTAAGCCTATGGCAAACTAATTGAAAACGAGTGTTTGAGAGATGGTTCTCATATCAAGTCCAAATAGGTGTTATTTGGATCTTATTGGGATTGGAACTTGGTTGGGAGAAAGACGCAAAAAGAAAATTTGAAAAATTCTATTTTTAAGGCGTCGGACGCTGCCGACAGACGCTCGGTGTCAATTGCCTCAGCGTCCGTCGCGATCGTCCGGAGATTAAACTTGCCCGCTAACAGGGCGACGGACACTCCCCAAGCGTCCGTCGTGGTCAATGCGATTGGGCGTTTCAAATCGGCTCTGGAAGCCTGACGGACGATGCCGTCGGACGCTCCCCGAGCGTCCGTCGCACACCGACGGAGCGTCCGTCGCATACCGACGGAGCGTCCATTGCTCCGCGTCGGAGCGTCTGTCCCGAACTTAACGGCGAATTTTTTTAAAAAAAACCTCGTCTCCTTCTCTGTTTCTCCCGATTCGATTTGTCCGCCGCCGCTAGGCTCCTGTGCCGTCCATTGCCGGAGCAACCCCTTCCACCTGCTCCCAGCGCCGCCACTCTATCTCCCTGCGCACCCCTGCTATAGCCCTGCGCCGCTGTTCTTCTCCCCTGCGCCGCCTTTCCTCTGCCATCCAAGCCGCACTGCAGAGTTCTGTGCCCAGCGCCAGAGCACCTCTCCTCAGCACCCCCCTCGATTCCCTGCGAGATTCAAGCCATGCAGGAGTCCCGTTGCAGTCGAGCTCTCCTCCACGCCCTATTGGAGGTCGACTGATCACTTTTGGGTGCAAAGGTGAAAATCGACTTCATTTACCCCTGTGACTTTCACTCCGAATTGCAATTCACCTCGCCATTCTATACAAACCCTAATCCATCATGTCACTGCCTTGTTTAGTTTGAGGATTGCGGTTGATTGATCGGGGAAACTCACCTCTTCTTCCTTTTTGGGTCAGAGATTCGAGGTATGACAGTTGGACCTTTCATGATCTACCCTTCCCTAATTTCATGCTTCAAATAGACCCTTACCTCTAGATAAATGCTTATGGTATATATCTCATCTATCTAACGAGCAGGGTCAGTGTCTGCGGTGGTTGTTTGAGCAGTGGACAGTGACAGTGAACTCGGGGCAAAGCCCGCGAGTACGGATCGAGGCAAAGCCTCGCGAGGACAGTCCAGGGCTGGCGTGCCACTCTTGCAGTAGATTTGTTCTGCGGTCTGTCAGAGGTTCAGGGTCAGTGGTTGATTGGCAGTGAGTTTGTGTTTTGTCTCTTGAGGTTTCTTGTCAGCGTTTTGATTGCAAAGATTTGAGATATGGCAAGGACAAAGAACGCAAGTCCCGTTCCCGATAGTGGTGGTGACCCTCCACCTCCACCGCATCCACCCACTGACCGGGGAAAGGGAAAGCAGAAAGTTATCTCTCGGAAGCGTAAGAGGCCAGCGATGGATCCAGACTCAGTGGCCGCACTAGCAGTGGCAGAGGCCGCCGAGTTAGCGGAGCGAGGAGGACATCGTGCCGGCTTGAGGCTCTCGCCTCGCCGTGGAGCGCGTCGTGAGTCCCCTCCACCTCCAGAGTCAGAGCCCGTCGAGGCTACAGAGGCACCAGAGACAGAGCTAGTCCCAGCGACTAAGCCGGCAGAGGCCACGGGCCATTCGTCCATTGGACAGCTAATGAGCCATCGAGTTACCCATTCTCGAGGCTCAGGTGCACCACCCAGCCCTCCAGGACCCCGGCTCCCAGACCCCGTGAGGCACCAGGTCAGAGCACTTACAGCGAAGCAAGTTCAGCTGCTTCGATTTGTCGACTTCCAGTCCTGGTTCCCACCTCAGAGGGACCCCTGTGCCGGACGAGAGTTCTATACTACAGTGCACAAGGACTTCTACAGAGCCTATGTAGACACTGATGCTCCTCTCAGGGCCCACAGGGTGTGCCCATCTGCTCAGATAGAGGGGATCGGTGGTCCAGAGATCCTGCAGCACCTCTAGTACATCCAGGGTCTGACAGATTTGATGGGACGCTCAGGGGCATATCAGAAGGATTGGGTATACTAGTTTTACGCCTCTCTGTGGATCTCCCCTGATCACGAGTTCCTCCACTTCGCATACCAGGGACGTGACTTCAGGGTTACAGCTGCCAGATTCAGAGAGCTCTTTCACCTCGAGTCCTCACCTACCAGGATACACAGTCTCTGCTATGGGGATCAGGAGGCCCCTCGCCGACCTCACGATGGTATGGTGCCATCCACGGACTTCGTGAGTCCGTGCTTTCAGCAGCCGTTCACTGAGGGTTCAAGCTGTACGCCACGTGACCTCACTCCTTTAGCTCGGATCCTCCACGAGGTTCTCAGACGTACTATTCTACCCCGGATTGGAGCTAGGGATACTATCACTCGTCTTCAGCTTTGGCTCCTAGCTCACATTGTTCGGAAAGAGAAGTTCGACCTCTGGGATTTGATAGTGAGCGAGCTCGAGGACATTATAGCTGCTGGGTTCAGAGGTCATTGGCAGCTACAGTTTGCCCATTGGATTTCATATTTGATAGTTGCTAAGACCGGGTCAGGTGTCATGAGGGTCACTCTTACGAGATCAGCTACAGAGTTTCCTGTATATTCGATGAGTCAGCTTGTGGCACATGGGCAGTTGCCTTGCCCCAGCAGAGCCTACAGACCAGGCACTAGGCAGGCCGGAGTGCCACCACAGTCGGCCGAGGTCACAGATGCGATAGTTGAGTAGATTGCTCAGGCAGAGCTAGCAGACTTGGATGCAGAGATAGATACAGCTGCTGAGACAGTCTTTCGAGAGGACCTCGATTCTGACAGCTCTGACGAGGACTACCAGCCCATGCGTGAGTATACACCGATGACCCATGACCACGAGGCAGGTGGGTCAGGCACAGCCGCAGTAGCTCAAGCTCCAGGCTCCAGTTCCTCAGAGGCTACCTTGCTCTCTATTCTATCGAGGATGCAGGAGGAGCAGTCTCGCCAGGTAGAGGAGCAGAGGCGATAGGCTGCAGACCTACAGAGGCTTACTGAGCAGCAGCTGGCAGCTCAGGCACAGACGCAGGCTAGACAGGACGAGTTCCAGCGTCAGTTCTTGGCATATCAGCTGCAGTAGGCAGAGATTCAGAAGACTCAAACACTACTTCTTGAGCGTCTTCTGGCCTCTAGCATCCGGCAGACTTCCACGCCACAGTTCCAGTTGCCCAGCGTATCTCAGCAGCAGCAGTTCACCTCTCCTCCACAGCAGCCTCCAGTAGTTGTGGTGCCAACTCCAGCATTATCGTCCAGAGGACAGCAAAGTCAGGCACCAGCTACACCTCCGTTCCAGCCGGCAGCCTCTCCTGAGTACCAGACTCCGAGGACCCAGGTGTACTCTTGGATAACTTCACCCGGAGAGTTCCAGACAGGATTCACTCCTACCCGGGGAACAACCTTAGCAGAGGCCTCGAGAGATCTGTCAGCTTCCTATCTTGAGATCACGGGAGAAGATTCCCCAGGAGCCGCTCAGCAGGTCACACCAGCTCCAGAGACTGCAGTGGATCCTCCGGCGACAGGCACTCACCAGTCCTCAGTTGCATTGTCGGAGATCGCACCTGAGCAGTTAGCACAGACAGTCACCACACCTCCAGGTGCCGTTCAGACGGATGCCATATCCCTAGCAGAGGAAGTTACAGTGGCAATGTCCTCTCCAATCCAGACTCAGCCTGCAGAGGTTGCAGCAGCAGTGTCCCTAGTGGCACTTGCAGTGACATCGTCCCCCTCGTCTCGCGTATTCACTCGTCGGGTTCCCAGGCCCGCTACCACTGAGGCAGGACCGTCAGAGGCACCAGCTGAGCCTCAGGGAGAGTCAGTTGCGATCACAGCTCCAGAGGTGACAGTGACAGCTCCAGAGACCACCCCAGCTGCACCTACACCGGCAGAGGCCGAGGCAGATGATGAGTCAGACGAGTCAGACCTTCAGGATTTCATCATGCTGGATCGCAGAGCTGCAGCTTCTTCGCCTTCTTCTCCAGCCCCAGACTCTTAGTTTTTGGTGCTAGACGCCAAAGGGGGAGAGAGGGTCGAGTATAGAGATAGGGGGAGGGTTTTGGATCTTTGTATGCTTTTTTTCCCCGTACTCTTTCATCATGTCTACTTGTATGCATTTGTCTATATGTGTGATGCGATGATGATTGATGTTTATATGGTTGCTGTGACAAACTCTTGTTTATCACTAATATATCTTGTGAGTTATCTCATGGTTCATGATATATCTCTATGTTTAACGGTATTTGAGCTTCCGCACTATACTCCGACACTTTCTTTGAGAATATCATGAGGTACTTGTTTTACATTCATATCTATAAGTACCATGTTTTGTGATTTGGTTTGGCTGAGCAAGTATGCTTCATTACAACTTAACTAACCCTTGCTCAACCATTCCAAGTCACCATAAAATCTAAACCAAAACTCTTATCCATACTCGAGGTTCTATTGTCGTCAATCACCAAAAAGGGGGAGATTGAAGAATCATGGCCCTAGTTGGTTTCGGTGATTAACGACAATTAGAGATTATTATGGCTAACGTGTGTTTTGCAGAGGCTATGCGTAGCTTAGCCATAGTGACCAAGGAGAGTGGGCCCTAATGGTCATCACTTAGCCCCCAAGATGGATATCATTTCGGTTTTCAAGGAAACATGATGAAGACCCTAAAATGATAGGCTAAGTGCCATAAGGAGATGAAGGGCACTTAGAATTAGATAGGGCTTCTCTTTTTTACCTTTGACCGTACTATTAAGAGGGGTTGAGATTAGTAGCTTGACTTAGGAAAGCTTCATGATTTAGGTGTGGTGCACACTTGACTTCCTTAGCTCTAAGCAAGCCTTTGGTGACCGTAAGATAGCCTAGAACAACTTCCATATTCATCGCGACGAAAAATGGAGTTGTCAAAATCGTTTTCTAGGCATCGAACGCTCCTGGCAGGGGCGCCGGACGCTGTCCGTCGCGTCGGATAAAGGCGCCGGACGCTGGGTGGTTGAGTCCACAGCGTCCGTCGACCTTCCAGAGGGGTTGTTTTCTGGCTAAGTCTTTTAGGGTTCGTCGGACGCTGTCCGTCGGCCAGGCGTCGGACGCTGGGAAGAGCGGCCGTCGACCTTCCAGAGAGGGTGTTTTTCAACCCTAGCCAGAACTTAGCGTCGGACGCTGTGGATGAGCGTCCGGCGCTCAGTGACGTAGCGTCCGTCGCTGGGAACAGTGTGTCAGAACTAGCCGTTGGCAGGGCGTCGGACCGTCCGTCGCCTAGGCGCCGGAGCGTCCGTCGCCCAAACCATGAACAGAAACTAGCCGTTGGGTATGCGACGGACCGTCCGTCGCCTAGTCGACAGAGCGTCCGTCGCCAACTTAAAACGTCAGCCCGAGGCAGTTTTTAGAGGGTCTATTTATAGCCCCTCCCACTTCTCTCCCACCTTGCCTTTGCTCATTTGAGTTGCTGAGTTTGTTGAGAAGGATGGGAAGAGAGCAAGAGCCCTAGAGAGAGAGAGTGATTCGCGAATCCATCCATCCTCTCTCTAGTTCATCCAAGAGTTCAAGTGTGCATCCTCTAGTTGTGAAGCTTGAGTGAGTCAAGCGAAGATCGAGGCTTGTTACTCTTGGTGATCGACATCACTTAGACGGTCCGGTGGTGCTCGGAGGAAGGTGATCGCCGGAAGATTGTCGGCGGCCCTTCTCCATCGACGTTGTGATCGGTTGTGGGCGATTCACCGAGCCGGAGTGGCGAAGAATCAGCCCGTAGAGAGCACTCATCCCTTGCGCGGGATTGAGGGGGAGCTATACCTTGCAAGGTGCTCCAACGAGGACTAGGGGGGAGTGTCGACTCCTCGATACCTCGGCAAAACATCGCCGTGTCAAGCATCTCTTTCCCTAGCTCTTTATTACTGCATTACTTTTCGCACTTGTCTTTCAATTCATACTAGAATTGTGTAGGAAGTTTTCGCTTTCCTTTGTCTTGATACCGCTTTCTAGCTAGGACATACAAGCGGTAGGTACTAGGGGGTTAATTGGCTCTTTATAGGTTTAATTCATGTTTAGAAATTAAAAAGAGCCCAATTCACCCCCCCCCCCTTGGGCATCTTGATCCTTTCACTTTTCTTTTGATCAATCCTATTGATAGCTTTCAACTAAGCATCTCCAAATGATCCCTAGATCACCACTTTCATGTTAGCCTTCCAAGTAACGTCCTTGGTTTACCTACAAAAGGTGGCAAGCCCCTACAAAAGGGAGAAGTGACCTCTCTCCAAGAACCATCCTTGATACTCACTTGAAATGACTTTGTTTGATTGATCTTCATCTTGAGTACTAAATATGTGCCAAGTATACTCCACAATCAAATGGCCTTGTACTCAATGCTAACATAGGTACCTCAATCACTTATAAGCATGATTCCAACTTGAGGACCTTTCAATCTAAGTGACTCTAAGTCAATCCATTGTTTTGTCTCTTAAATGGAAGATTATGTACTCTCCAAAGAATATATTATAACTCCCAAAGTACATATCCAATGATCATGAAATTTGGATAGAAACTAATACCATAAGTGTATATCATGCATACAAAATTTCAAGCCAATCAAAATAGATTTGATCTCTCAAACATGGCTATGATCACAGCTAGCTCAGATTTTCAATATTGACAAATTTCACCACTATGAGCTATGCTTCTTCAATTTAAACCAAATTTGAATCCAACTTGTTTGAATACTATCTCAAGACTTATATCCATTCAATCCACTTACTAAAAGTAGTCTCATGATCATATCCATTCAAATCAACTCAAACTTGATCACTAAGCATTTAATCGATTCAATCATCTTATAGCAAGCAACTAGTGCATACATATATATCCAATTCAATCAACTCATATGCACTAAGTGTATATCCAATTCAAATGACTTATAAACACCCAAAATGAACATGATCATCAAGAGATATACCTTGGTATATCATGATCAATTCATTAGCAAGCTTCAACTAATCCAATAGGCCACCACAATTTGATCATGCACTTGTATGTTGTAGCATTTGGACTTCATTCTTTTGACTTGGCATTAGGATGAGAATAGCACTAAGATTCATTACTTGATTCAATCATATGATGAACTATATGTAATCAATTGAATCAAGCCTCCAATGCCAATGGTACCTACACACATTCACCACTTGTTGATGGTACCCAAACTAGTTTGGATCCTCTCAAGTTAGGAGCAACATACTTAGGCAATGCCTTAGTATGAATAGCGGGATGTTTTGCAATAGCAACAATAGAGGTACCACTACCATCCTTTCTAAACATATGATCATTATCAATTTAAATGAGCTTAGAAGGCATACCTAGGGGACATGAATTAGCCATGTGTCCCCTTTCCTGACATGAGTAGCACACTCTCTTTGCTTGAGCCTTTTCTTCCTTGCTCATGTTGTGCTTCTCATTGTCTTGGTTCTTCTCTTGCTTGAATATTCATCTCAAGCTTGGTAGGACACTGTTGGCACAAATTATGATCAACTTTTACATAGGTAAAATGTTGCCACCAAGCTCAAGATCAAGGATAAACAAACACATCATAGGCATATTTTATTAAATAACCAGTTCCACATGTCCATGAGTGTTTGAGTACAGGAATGAAGAAATGAAGCAAAGGAGAGCCAGTGGGACCCACATAGGGGTTGGCCGACCACCCTATGGGCGCACCTGGCTCTCTTCTCGGCCATGATCCAAGAGAAGCATCCCAGAGTGATTTCCAACCCTTGGATCAATCTGTGCTTTCTCTTAACGGCTCACATGCATAGCACATGGATCCATGGGCCCACGCCAAGGAGATAAACGTGACAACCACCTCAGAATCAACATCCAACATCCATGACAAGTGGGACCAGCACTGGGAAACCGAGGTGGGCCAGAACCTCCAAGGGGGGGCCGGCTGACCCCCCATCTGGGCCCACCAGGCCCCCACTTGGTCCCTGACCAGTGGGGCCACCTCTAGGAGGTCAGAGGAGGGTCCACCTGCCATAGGGGCGGTCGGTCGACCGCCTCTATAGGTCGGTTGGGTCCCTCCAACCGCCATACCCCTTGGCACATGATGGAAATCACCACCATCCATACCTTGGTCGGTTCAAGGGTCAGTTGGATCTAAGGGTGGAGGATGGAAGGCCCTGGATCGCTGACGTGGCGCCGGAGTAGCTCCTACTCCACCCTCCACTATGAATAGAGGGTCACACCCCCCCTCTCTACATGTGGTGAAGAAGCCTACAAGCTCTATTCCTTAGATTGTTCTAGGAGTTAGTATAGTGTGGGAGTTAGAGTTGAGTCGAGCTGTGCTCGGGATTTTAGAAGTTGTCTTCTGGAGAGTTTTGTATAGCTCTTGTATCTTTCCTTCTTTGTAAGACTTTATCTTATTCAATATATATCTTTATCTCTACTTTACTTAGTATTTACTTTGAGCATTTCTATACTAGATATAGTCTTGATATATGCTTTTGCTCTTTAATAGTCTTTACATCCATAGTCTGTGATTCTTGTGACCTTTCCTGTATGCGATCATTGCCTGTCATAGGGTACTTTGATTATAGATCGTGGTCAAAGTAGTAAGTTGTGTGTAAGTGTGGTGCTTATACATCATCTTATCCTTGGTTATCGCTTGTTGCACGGATTGTTTGTGGTATCTAGCAAGAGGTGACAGCCTTGTCTGGTCTTTGTATTCCACCACGTGTTCTTAGGCAAGTTCTTAAAAGTTAAGGGCCCCCCTAAGAAGAGGGCGCGGTCCGGTAGGAGTTTTGTCCTCCTACTGATCTATCCCCTCGCCTAGCATACTTGTATTGAGGAGGAAAACTATAGTGTTTAGACTAGTTAATTAGCTAAGTATATTGAAGTAGAGTGAAGTACTTAGGAGTCCCTATACTCTCTCGTTGTCCTCCCACCTAGCTAGTCTATCTAGTCTGTTCTAAGTATCCTTTACCGTAGCTTCTTCATTCATCAACCCCTTCCTATCACATATATCGTTTACCGCTCTGTACTAGTTGGTACTAAGTTGAGGTGCTCTCTAGGATCTCTATCCAATTATCATTTCTAGCCCAACTTTCCGTTGGGAAAATATAAATTACGATACCTTGGAATACTCCTAGGTGAAGTGCTACAATGGTATAATCTGTGCGCTTGCGGATTTATCCAATAGTCATAAGAAATACCAACAAGCATTTCTGGCGCCGTTGCCGGGGAAATCTTAGCCAAGAAATTTTAACTAGATTGAATCCAGAGATTCTCGTTAACTTAGTTATCAATTAGTCATAGGGGCTTACCCCTGTCTATGTCTTCCTTTCTTGTGAAGCCAGACAGTGTATGAGCGGTTTCCAACTGCCGGGAAACTATCTCGAAGATCCCGAGCAGCTGTTGAGGAGGACTAGACGTTGTCAAGTTCCCCCTCAGAGGATCATCTCGACCCTGAATCCGTTCGAGGAAGGAGGCTCTACACCACCACTCAAGGAAGATATGGCCCAGAAGGCGATCTCTGACTTCTCGGCTCCGTCCGCTACCCACGTAGCCCAAGGCCCTGAAGTCAACTTCGGGGATGCCACCTTTGAGCTGAAGCCAGCCTTGATCCACATGTTGCAGGCCAATCAGTTTTGCGGGAAGCCCATGAGGATGCAAATGCTCATATCCAGCACTTCATGGAGTTATGTGGAACATTCACTATCAAGGGAGTGGCGTCTGATGCCATTTGCCTTCGTCTTTTCCCATTCTCATTATTGGGAAAGGCGAAGAAATGGTTCTACGCCCACAAAGAAGAAGCCACTACATGGGAGAGGTGTGCTAACGCATTCCTCAAGAAGTTCTTCCCGATGGGCAAAACCAATGCTCTTCGTGGAAAGATCGCAAGCTTCAAACAACAATCAGATGAGACAATTCCCGAAGCATGGGAACATCTCCAGGAGTACATTCGGGCATGTCCTCATCATGGGATAGACGACTGGCTCTTGATTCAAGGATTCTACCATGGGTTGTCTAGCATGGCCCGTAGTCACCTTGATGCTGCCGCTGGAGGGGCGTTCCTCCAACACACAGTAAGGAATGCCAAGGACCTCATCGAGAAAATAGTGATTAACCAAGGATGGGGTGCGGAACGCCTCCAGCCAAAGAAGAAAGGTATGCACACTGTCGGTGAGGTGGCCATACTCTCTGCCAAGATGGACCCCTTAATGAAAAAGATAGAAGAAGGTTCCAAGAAGGAACGAGAGGCCATCTACCCAGTCACCGCTGCACAAGCTATTGAAGTCGATCCATGCTGCGAGGTGTGTGGAGGCAATGATTATTCGGGCAACAATTGCCCCGAGACTTTGAAGGAAGACGTGAACTTCATCAGCAGCAACAACAACAACAACAATAACGGGTATCGACCCCAACAACAAGGAAGCTGGAATTCACGCCCCATCTACCAAGGTAATGGAGGTAATAGTAATTACAATAACCAGCCTTCATTAAAAGGTCTTGTTCTTGGACAATCAAAGATTAATGATGGAATAAACAAAAAGAAGACTGCCACTGATAAAGTTCTTGAAAACTTTGGTGAGAAAATGGATAGCTTTACAACTGCCATGAAAAATCAATTGAGTGTTGACATTTCTAACGTCATTACCAAAAAGTAGACTAATGTCTATCCCCGGCAACGGCGCCAAAAATGCTTGTTGATATCTCTTATGACACTTAAGCTAGTTTGTCATCCCCAGCATGCCAAAGAGATGTGGTATAGAAATATGCAATTGCTCTAAGTAAATATAAATGTGTTTCTGCAAGCGCACAGATTATACCGATGTAGCATTTTAACTTGGAGTATTCCAGGTATCGTTATTTATATTTTTACCACTGGGAAGGGATACTAAGGAATAAATGAGGAATGAATAAAGATGATTAATGACTATCACTGTATATGTAATGGAGAGTTTTCATCTATCTCACTCAGTACAGGATAAGTGTCACATAAGATATAGATAATGAATGAATAGTGACAAAAGATAAATAGTGATCAGAATGTATATTAGCCACATAAGATAATTATAAGCACCTCAATAGATATTCTAGCAAGTCATTAGCATGGAATTAGGATGAACTACAAAGATATTTCCTAAGTCATTCTTAACTATATAGTCTAGCATACTATGATTAGTGCAATTACACTTGACAATCATGGCAAGGAAAGAGATATTCATGTCTAGTGAGTATCACTAAGGAAGTGAAGAACATAGCAATCACTTCCCCATAATAGAACTGCTCTGTCTGCCCTACAAACGGGAGGAGGACTACAAAGGACTCAACAAGACTGTCACTCTCGCGATCTACCTCACGATACGATCTAGGCACTATGCCTACACAATATCTATCATTTACCCATAGTATTGATGGATAAACGCTATACGATCCTAAACATGCATATGACTCAGATCTAACTATGCCAAGTATATAATCATAATAGACTAAGAACATAAACGAATAGAGTAAAGTCATAAAAATCTAATGAAGTAGATAAAAGTCATATCCATAGTATTGAAGAACAAATGAATAACAAAGAAGAACTAGAGAGAGAATTACCAATAATCCTCTTGAGATATCTGGAAACCAACCGAAGATTGACTCCTTCTTGTTCTAATCCTATATAGCTATGCTAAACTAGAGATCTAGTTGATGTGGTGGTTCTAGGGTTTGATCAAGGGCTTCTCCTCTTGAGATGGATGATGAATAATGAATTAGGTCAGAGAGGCTCTTCTCCTCAGGGTCAGGGGGCCTTCCTTATATAGCCTCCTCAAATGAACGTTAACCGTCTCATCAAACCGACCTTAATGGAGGGCTTAGATATGATCTCAAAGGCGGTGGAGAGGTGGT
Source organism: Microstegium vimineum (assembly GCA_022036555.1). Classification (NCBI taxonomy): domain Eukaryota; kingdom Viridiplantae; phylum Streptophyta; class Magnoliopsida; order Poales; family Poaceae; genus Microstegium; species Microstegium vimineum. The sequence goes on along the minus strand of CM039120.1, from coordinate 41,954,416 downwards.
CCCACAAGAAGGGAGCCATTGGGCTCAACCCTAGGGCGGTCGCCCCAAGGGGTAGGGCGGGCGCCCTGCCCCTGGGCCCGCTCGGCCTCTGGTTCCTTCCCACGCTTTCTTGACTCTTCTAGAGTATTCTTGTTTGTACGAATGATGTTTATCTCTATGTAATCATGACATGTGGGCCTTTCCTCCATATTTCCAGATATCCCCCTGCAGAAATAGACATTCACCAAAACTCATGGAATTCTGTCAGTGTAAACCCTATTTCTAAGTATTGGTTTCATATAGATCCTTTTCCTTTTCTAGTTGACGGTTGATTTTGGTACTTAAGGACCGTCAACAAGCTCTCCCAAGCTTACCTTTTGCTCGTCCCTGAGCAAAGATAGACTCAGTGATGGATCAGGAGTTGCTAGAATGCTTTCCTGCCTTACAAGTACACATGCTTTCAAATAAGATCTCGTTGCCGGGTTAGATCAACTATTAAGATAAAAAACTTACTCATTTTACCTTCCACCATGGGGCTTGTAACCGTCACCTTTGTCTTGGATAGGTGAAAGACAGAACGGTCTAGTCAAGCACCATGTACCTTCTCTTTGATCAACTATAGCTCCAGAGTTTTTGGAGATTTTCAAAATAAAACTCAGAGATTCCTTGTATGACTCTCTCAGTCGCTCATTTGTGGTATTTCTGGATCCTTACCAAGGCATTGAGATGTATGCCTTTCTCTCAAATATGTGGTATTTGTGGTATAAGGCATTGTGGTATTGCCTTCTCTCTCTCACCCAACTTCTAATATGCTAGTATCTGGAGCTCAAAGGTGGGAGATAGCGTATACATACTTACAAGACATAGGTTGCATAGTCAAACTGCGGATCCAAGGGAACCGATCAATAAGTCAAATCAAGATGTGCATGTGTGGTGAATGAATGGTGTGTGATGATGGTGATAACATAGGCGAAAGTCTAATTCTACTTTTTGCTCCCTTTTTATGGATATACCTTTCTTGTATTTGAAACCTTTCGAAGGGAATGAGATGCTCGATATATATTTTTTCTTCTTCTTTTTTTCTTTTTTTAGGTGGGTATCTTGTACCCCTAATTCTACTGTCGAACACTTGTCCATTTTTACCTCTCATCTCACTTCTGTCTTTTTTTCTTTCTTTCTTCTTTTTTTTTCAAGAGCTCTCATCCTTGTAGAGATATAAAGCAAACGCTGACTGGAGCATTTATTTCACAGGGATAAAATAGGAATAGGAGAATATTTATGTGTTTCTATTCTCTCTCGGATTAGGAGTAGAATGTTTTTGGTGGGTGGATCTGGAGATGGGAATGAGTGGATATATGTGGACGCATACTTCTGGGGTAGAAGCAGCGTATGTGGATGGAGTGTATGTGAATGCGTACTTCCGAGGATAGAAGTAGCGTGTGTGGGTGTATATGTGGATGCGTACTTCTGAGGTGGAAGCAACATGTATGGATGTGTGTGAATCTTGATTCAGAACGCATGACTAGTTCCCGAGGGTCGCACAGCTTGACCACACTCAATGCTCATAAGCAGTATATAAAAGTGTGTGGTTTCCTAATCTAGTAAGCATGTATATATGGCTGTGGTAGGAATTTAAACTCTCGTCATACAGGAACTCATCATGTAGCATTTTTAAAGTTTTCAAAAGATAAAATTCTCCAAAATTCTAGCATCTCTAGGAACAAATAAATAGAAACTCAAACCTTTCCATATCATATCCGTCAATGACTTAGACTTAGATCAGGTACTTCCTCCCACAAGTTTTAGGTTCAGAGTAAATTCGAATCATAACAATTATGTCTAAACTTGAGAGAGAGAGTTCAAATTTGAAAACTAGGTACTTGAAAGGTATTACGACAGAGCAACTATTCATCATTTCCATATTAAGAGTTTATCATTAGGATTCATTTTAGCATAGCTATTTTATTTTATTCTCTCCTATTATTATTTAGCAAACTCTTAACTAATCAGAAACACACACATATATATAAATGGGAAAATATTTATTGGGTTTTTATGATTATGCATCTTTTTATTTTTTTATCAAAGTATAGATATAAAAACTAATAGGTAGTAATACTTAGCTGAGTATGAGGGTGCTTTGCCCCAAGCTGGATTTTGACGTAATTTCTTCTGATGTAGTTGTACGTGGGGTGCTCTCTCCCAAGCTTGATTTTGGTGTAATCTTTGTTGATGAGGCTGACAGGTAGCAGAGGTGTTCTTATCTTGTCAGAGTATTGGGTAGGATGTCCTCTGGTTGCTGCTTTTCTTTGATCCTTGAATTCTATGAAGCTCAAATAGACAACAAAGCTTGTGGAACTGATTAAGTGTTAGTCATAAATCTCTAGCTTTGATCATGTCGAGTTTCCTCTAATGGATGTTATTATTTAGCAGGATCATAAACTCAATATTTTTATATTTTTATTTTATAAGACAAAACATATTTATTTTTATGCCACCAGAGCGAGTACACTTATGGGTTTTATGCCACGAGTCTATTCACATGGGGCTTAACAGTTTTAAACATTTTTATTTTCTTTTTTAAGATAGAGTAAATATGATTAACTAGTAAATAATTAAGGGAAAAGATAACTACCAAGTGTTACCTCTTGGCATGGCGTTCGGTGGTTTAAGTCATCCGAACAGGACTCCTTACGTCCTTAGTTGTCCTGGGGCTTGTCGGACAGCGTAGCTGGTGCCTCTGGTTGTACTTCTTCTTCTAGTATGATTTCTTTTTGTCTCCACACTTGTGTTGGTGCGGTGTCCTCCATAGGACAAGCTCTTTTTTCTGGATATTCATTATAATGGGAGGGACGTACCTCTCCTTCTTCCCAAGATTCTTCACTCTCGTGCCTGGAGTAGTCGTAGAATGATCTTTCTTTTCCCAACCTTGGAGTTGGTGGTGTGTTTGGCCTTGAGAGTGGGGTTGCATATATTTCTTCTTCGGGGTATCTCTCTTCATATCTTGACACTTCTCCTTTATAGTCTGCCCATCCATCCTTGGTGTTCTGCTTCTTCTGGTTGCGGTAGCGACGTTTTCTTCTTGTTCTATTCTGCTTGGATTCTTGAATAATGTAGTTAGCATTAAAGTAACGGCGTACCTTCTCAGAGGGGAAGTGTAAGTGTACTTCTCCTGTCCTGATATAGATTATAGCTTTGGTGGTGCTTAGGAATGGCCTTCCAAGGATGATAGGTGGGTCATAATCATCTTCTCCCATATCAACGACTAGGAAGTCTGTAGGGATGAAGTGGTCATTGATCTGGATGGGGACATCTTTTGCTATGCCTTCGATGACGCGGCATGTCTGATCTGCCATCTGGAGTTGGGTGTATGTTGGATGTAGAGGCATTGTGCCGTATAGAAACTCATAGGTCAACTTGGCTATAATGTTGATGCCCGATCCGGTGTCACAGATTGCCTTATGGAATGAGCATCTGTTGATTGTACATTCAATGGCTGGGACACCTGGGTCGTCCTTCTTGATCAAATGAGGGGATCTGATTTGGTGATCTTGATTATTGTGGAGTGTCGTGACCATCTTTGTTGATTATGTCCGTACTTGCTTCTTGTTCTTCTTGTTCTTCTGCTTGTTCTGCTTGTTCCTCCCATTGGTCCTCTTCTTTGGCTCATCTTGAGGTTGTTAAGGAGCTTGTATGGTTTTGTTCTTGACGTTAAATGTCTCCCTGTTCCCTTTGATGATGAAACTGATCTTGGCGGTGCTAGCTTAGATGACAGCTTCGGCAGTGTTCAAGATTGGCCTCCCAAGGATGATGGGTGACTTCTCATCAACTCCGGTTTCTATCACCATGAAGTCTGCTGGAGTATATGAGGTACCAATTCGGACACGGATATCTTTTAATATTGCTCTTGGGTAGCATATTGTCCGATCTGCAAGCTGCAAACACAGGGTTGTTTCTGATAAAGGATAATTAAAGTATTTCTCATAGATTACCCTGGGTATGATATTGACGCTTGCGCCAAAGTCGCAAAGTGCTTCTGGAAAGTCGGTGGTGCCAATGGAGATTGGTATGATGGGTCGTCCTGTATCTCCTTTCTTGGTTGGCATAGAGTCGCCACACCAATCTTCGGTGGGGTTGTTCCAATAAGCACCTGCATCAAATATGTCTACAAGATTTGCAGATTCTAATCCTTCCGGTTGTGATGGAATACCGGGGGTTAGTAATAGGAACAACAACAGCTATTTGGGTTAGTTGAGATTCAATCATTTTATTAAAACTAATTTGATTCTTGATGGCAACAAAAAAATTATCCATCCTATTATTTATAGTTTCTAGTATTTTATCATTGGATGCTAATTTCTTAGACATGTTATCCATTAACTTTCCTTGATTGGCTACTAACTCTCTCAAAGGTGGAAAACTAGGATTATTGAAAGAATTGTTACCTTGATAATTACCTGAGTAGTTAGGCCTCTGTTGTTGTTGACCCCAACCTTGATTTTGCTGAGGACGGTTGTAGTTGTTGTTGTTGTTGATGATGATGATGATGTAGTTCACGTCCTCTTGCAATTCTGGACAATGGTTGCCTGAGTGTCCAGTATCTCCACACTCCTCACAAGTCATGTGAGAGTCATAGATGTTCATAACTTCTTTCTTTTCTCCAGCTTTTTCATCGAGTCTCTTCATGAGCAGGTCTAGCTTTGCTGACAGCATGTCTACCTCTTTGAGCTGGTGCATACCTCCACTTTTCTTGCGAGGTTGAGTTTTTTCTTCACTCCAACCTTGGTTGGATGCCATCTTCTGCACAAGAGATGTGGCTTGTGGTATTGTAAGTGATAAGAATGCACCTCCGGCAGCAGCATCCATGGTCTCACGAGTGTTGTTGCTGAGCCCATGATAAAAAGTCTGCATAAGTAGCCAACTCTCCATTCCATGATGGGGACATTCTCGGATGTAATCTTAGAAGCGCTCCCATGCTTCTAGAACGGATTCGTGACGTTGTTGCTGAAAACTTGAAATCTGCCCATGGAGAGCATTGGTCTTCCCCATGGGAAAGAACTTTGCTAGGAAATTGGTGGAACATAGTGCTCACGTGGTATTCTTCTCCTTGGTTGCATAGAACCACTGCTTCGCTCTTCCCAAGAGTGAGAATGCGAAGAGGCGAAGTAGTATTGTGTCTCTGGGGATATCCTTGATAGTGAATGTGCTACAAATATCTAGGAAGTGTTGGAGATCAGCACTAGCATCTTCGTGTGCTTTCCCATAGATCTGGCTTGCTTGCACCATGTTGATTAGCGTAGGCTTGAGCTCAAATGACCGATCAATGTTCACAGCAGGTCCAGTGCGGATGTTGTCCGTGGTGGGTGCTGAGAACTCACGGATTGACTTGTCTGCCATGGCTTCGAACTCTGGTGTCAAGTCTCGAACGATGTTTCGATGATCTTCTTGATTGGGTGAAGCTTCAAGCTGAGATGATGATGATCTGTTACTTTCTTGAGCCTGGCTTTTGTCCTTCTGATTAATGCTTCGGGATTTTCAACAAAATTGCCTGGAAGATCAAATCTATTCATACATTACCCTACATAAAGATGATAGGAAAAATAGGCAAAGATCAAGGGTAAGGCTATACGAGTAGAGAATTGATGTTTTCTCAATCACATTAGTGATGCAAGTGATAACTCATTTATTCCTTTTGATAGCTAATCAACCTTCCCCGGCAACGGCGCCAAAAATGCTTGTTGACATTTCTAACGTCATTAGCAAAAAGTAGACTAATGTCTATCCCCGACAACGGCGCCAAAAATGCTTGTTGACATCTCTTATGACACTTAAGCTAGGTTGTCATCCCCAACATGCCAAAGAGATGTGGTATAGAAATATGCAATTGCTCTAAGTAAATATAAATGTGTTTCTGCAAGCGCACAGATTATACCAATGTAGCATTTTAACCAGGAGTATTTCAGGTATCGTTATTTATATTTTTACCACTAGGAAGGGATACTAAGGAATAAATGAGAAATGAATAAAGATGATTAATGAGTATCATTGTATATGTAATGGAGAGTTTTCATCTATCTCACTCAGTACAAGATAAGTGTCACATAAGATATAGATAATGAATGAATAGTGACAAAAGATAAATACTGATCAGCATGTATATTAGCCACATAAGATAATTATAAGCACCTCAACAGATATTCTAGCAAGTCATTGGCATGGAATTAGGACGAACTACAAAGATATTTCCTAAGTCATTCTTAACTATACAATCTAGCATACTATGATTAGTGCAATTACACTTGGCAATCATGGCAAAAAAAGAGATATTCATGTCTAGTGAGTATCACTAAGGAAGTGAAGAACATAGCAATCACTTCCCCGTAATAGAACTGCTCTGTCTGCCCTACAAACGGGAGGAGGACTATAAAGGACTCAACTGGATTGTCACTCCCGCGAACTACCTCACGATCCGAAATGTAGGGTGCAATCGCAGATAAATACGGTCTAGGCACCATGCCTACACAATATCTATCATTTACCCATAGTACTGATGGATAAACGCTATATGATCCTAAACATGCATATGATTCAGATCTAACTATGCCAAGTATATAATCATAATAGACTAAGAACAATATAGCTAAGACCATAAACGAATAGAGTAAAGTCATAAACAATATAATGAAGTAGAGCAAAGTCATATCCATAATATTGAAGAACAAATGAATAACAAGGAAGAACTAGAGAGAGAATTACCAATAATCCTCTTGACAGATTTGGAAACCAACCGAAGATTGACTCCTAGTTCTAATCCTATATAGCTATGCTAAACTAGAGATCTAGTTGATGTGGTGGCTCTAGGGCTTGATCAGGGGCTTCTCCTCTTAAGATGGATGATGAATAATGAATTAGGTCAGAGAGGCTCTTCTCCTTAGGGTCAGGGGGCCTTCCTTATATAGCCTCCTCAAATGAACGTCGACCGTCGGATCAAACCGACCTTAATGGAGGGCTTATATGTGATCTCAAAAGCGGTGGAGAGGTGGTCCCACAAGCACGGAGCCATTGGGCTCAACCCTAGGGCGGCCGCCCCAAGGGGTAGGGCGGTCGCCCTGCCCCTGGACCCGCTCGGCCTCTGGTTCCTTCCCACGCCTTATTGACTCTTCTAGAGTATTCTTATTTCTACAAATGATGTTATCTCTATGTAATCATGACATGTGGGCCTTTCCTCCATATTTCCAGATATCCCCCTGCAGAAATAGACATTCACCAAAACTCATGGAATTCTGTCAGTGTAAATCCTATTTCTAAGTATTGGTTTCATATAGATCATTTTCCTTGTCTAGTTGATGGTTGATTTTGGTACTTAAGGACCGTCAACATTGAGATTTAATAAAATGCTAGAAACACAAGTAGCTCAATTAGCAGCAGTTATGCCATCCATGGAACAAGGTAAGATTCCAAGGAACTAGAAGATTCGATTGAGCATGTTAATATGGTTACAACAAAGTTCGGTAAGCCTCCACTTCGCTCCTATTGGGCCTATCTTCTCGATCCTCCCTTCATCATGAAGAAGGAAGATCCAGGCCACCCGACGATCAAGTGCTCAATCGGACAACAAACATTCCACAACACCTTCTGCGATCTTGGATCGGGCGTCAACATCATGTCCAAGGTAACATACGACAATCTCTTAGGAGGAACTATGGTCCATACATGTGTTCGCCTATAGATGGCAGATCAAACCATACGGTTTCCCGAGGGACTCATGAGGGATATCTTGGTGAACATCCAAGATGAATACATCCCCACAGATTTCATCATCGTAGACATCGGAGCCAATGCGGAATTTCCCGTCATCTTGGGAAGGCCCTTCCTCAACACCACCAACACGGTCATCTACGTTGGATTGGGCCAGATCCACTTCCAGTTCCCGAGCCATAAGGTAAAATGTGCTTTCAATGGTTATAAACTTAACAAGCAGGTTAAAGCACAACCACCAAAAATAAGAGTTCAAGCTCCGCGCAAGAAGAAGCAATATCCGGAGATCAAGATCAATGAACTCAAGAAGGACGAACCCGCCAATCCAAGGCAGGTTTGGAAAGCAAAAGAGGTGCACACTCCGCGGTCTCCGTCTCCGGAGCCATCAAGTGCACCCGAGGAATGAACAAGAAGGAGAGTCCTACTCCGAGGACTTAAAATCAAGGAGCCTTCGCCGAAAGGTAAGTCGGTAGTTATCTTTAATTTCTCTTTCTTACATTTAGTTCAATTCTTTAACTTCTTTCATACTTAAAATTTAGAAAAATAAAGTTTAGATAAAATAAAATCTTGAGAATTAGAGTAGTACTAAAATGGACAAAAGGTAGGGTCATAGGGTGGTCGGTCGACCACCCATATGCACCCTATCTTGGCTTGCTTAACTAGGGAACATTTAGGGACCTTTATAAAAGAAAAAGAAAAAAAATGGAGGACTAGGGGGTCGGCCGACCACCCTAGGTACCCCTTGCTCATCCCTCTTTCTTCCCCATCATCCTTTGTCCAAGAATCTCATGATTTGAGTAGTGATACTTTCAAAAATCAAATTTATCTTCAGGGGACATCTCTTTTGTCTCGTCATGCTTTAAAGTACATCAATCACTTTTGGTTAAAGCATGACACATCCTTGTCTCCCACTACTCCTTGTCCAAAGTGGGGAATCGTGACACCTATCACTTTCACCTTGTCATGCTTTGAAAAAAGAAAACACATCAATCACCTTTCATCAAAGCATGACATACCTTTGTCCCCCACTACTCTTTGTTTAAGGGGGAGAATCTTGACCACTTTAGCTCAGCTTTTGATCACATCATATCACATCTTTCACCTTTCACCAAGCACTAGAAAAAGCATGAGTGGAATCTTCACTTTAGGGGAATGGGCGACCACTTTTGGTCACCTCCTCTTTATCTTTTGCTTTGTGTAAGGCATCTTCCAAGACATGTGATCATGGCACCCAAGGGGCATGCCCAAGGGGGGTCGGCCGACCACCTCATGTTGGCCCCCTTGGTGCCATTCCTCTCCCCTATAAAACCCCATGCAAGGAGAGCTCATCCCCTCACACCTCAACCAGAATTCAGTTCTAGCTCAAGCCTCTCCTTGCCTTGCTCTCTCCTCTCTACATTCAAGAGAAGTTCTTAGCTCTCAAGAGAAGTAGTGTTGCTCTCACTAGTCCACAATACGATCTCTTGTCTTCATCAAGATTCTCTTAGCTTAAACTTCTCCCCACAAGGCAAACTAGAAATACACTTCACACACATCTCTTCCTAGTCTTGCCCGTGTGTCCATCTTCCTCTCTAGAAGATGAAGAACCCGATACGATCCATCTTCAAGAAAGCAAAACAAGCCATCAGTGGGAGCTCATCCCGATGCTCCCACCAATCCGATGACACTTCCCAAGGAAGAATAAAGGGAGGTTCTGTCCGATACACTTGGGAGAACCTCCAAACTGAAGAACACCCTCAGGAGGAAGAAGTACCGGAGGAGGTACCTCATATCGAGGCATTCATGATCCCCCGATAAGGACCTATGATCAACAAAGTGGTCTTTGGTTCGACCAACTAGAGTACCAAAGATATCTCTCTCTACAGGACCGATCTTTCGAGCACACAAGGATATTGGATCCGAGTCTTCTCTCCAACGCAGGTATGACCACCGAGTTCGAAACTATCTTCTCTACTCTTGGTTGGTCTGGCTTTTGGCAAGTGGAAGAGTTTGGAGTTGAGTTGCTCACTTTAGAATTCTTATGCTCTCTCCAAATCTCTAATGTTGGAATTACCTTTCGCATGTTTAATCAAAGCTATAGTCTAACATGGAATCATCTAAGTGTTGCTCTTGGGTTTGATAATTCATGCTTGATAGATTTAGACCTTGCCATGCGTAGGTTTAACAAGAGGAAATTTTGGTTCTCTATCTCTGCTCTAAAAGATTGCTCAAATCCTAAACCTGAGGAAATTCATAATCCAACCCTTCTCTTCATGCATCTTTGGATGAAAATGACTTTGTTTCCTAGAAGTAATGCTAGCTTGATAAGTGACATGGAAATGAAATTGCTTTATGCCATGGTAAACAAAATGCAAATCTCTCCTCTGAAATACTTAGTGGAGTTTTGGCAAAGTTCAATTGAGAGTAATGAATCTATTCAACTCACATCTTTAATTACTCGTCTTGCCGAATCGATGAACCTGCTAAATGGCAATCAACCCTTTGTTTACATCTCTGCTCATATAGCTGTAATCTCAGAAGAATTTCTTACATCTATTCAAATGTTAAAAAGAGATGCCAATGGTAACCTTAAAATGATATATAGTGGCCATACAATTGAGGTGCCTCTTCCAAATAGGCAACTTAGCTAACCCTTGATTTAGATCAAGGAATTGGACAAAGAGGTTTTGCAGGTCTAGATAGGAGAGCTCAGGAGGGGCTATACTTTGTTCATCTTGAGCAAGGTAGTCCTTCCCGAGGAGTTTTTGGCGAGGAGGAAGACGATGCATCCTCCATGCACACTTCTAGTGGCATCCCTCCTCAGCCACCACGTCCGCAAAGATCACGAGCATCCTTCTCGTCCACATGAGATAGGGAGCATCGTGAATTGCGGCAACAATTTGATCCTCTCACTAATACCTTTGGTGAGCTACGTGTTGAGCACGGTGAAACAACACGCATCACTCAGCAAACTGCCAAAGAAATCCAAGCAATGCAAAAAGAACAATACTTGCATTGGGACGCGTGGCGGCAACTACATCCATACTCGCCGCATCATTGAGCAAAAGATAAGCTTGGGGGAGGTTCCCTCCCCCAGTAAGGTAAGTTTTTATTTTTCAGCATTTATATTTATGCATTCTCTTGCTTATCTTTGCTTTGCATTTAAAAAAAGAAAGAATAAAAAGACTTTCTCTAAATCCACTCTCACATGTTCCATGAAAAATTAATATCTCCTATGGAAATGATGAATAGTTGCTCTGCTAAGTGTTTCTCTAGAACTTAGTTTACAACTTGTTATTTCTCTAAGTATGAATTACTTGGCTTAAAAGAAAACATCATGAACCTCAAACTTTTGTGGGTTGCAAATGTCGTAACTAAGCCTAAGTTGTTGTGAGACATGATATGACAAGATAAGAGATGTTATAATATTGTTCTAAGCAAGAATGACTATCGGAGTTTTATTTATTAAAATGATAAAACACTTCTTGTTCCTCATTGGTGAAAATTCCTACCAAAGCCATACATGCCCTTTCATGATCTAAGCTTTCTACATAAGTTGATTGCTTTGTGTTGAGTTTGGTCAAGTTTTGTGACCCTTGTTGAGAGATTTATCATGCTCCCAAGATCAAGATCACGTACATGCCACATATACATGTTGCTTCTACACTGGAAGTACGCAGAAACATGTCTTACATTTCCACATAGTTCATACTCCATGCTTTAAGTAGAAAAAAAACTCTCTCTAGTTTGTTACTAATAAATGAGACAGACTATGAAAAATTATGAAAATTAGAGGGGCACATAAAGTCCCAAGTTTTAGAAAATGATGAGCACATCAAAGCACATCCAAAAAAACATGAGCATTTTCAAAGCTCATAGAAAAATTAAAAAGATAGCTATGTCTCAAAATAAAAATTTAGGAAAGAGAGATCATCCAAATAAAGCAGTATTGATCCTTTGTCATGTTTCCACACACTTGCACATCTTGATCTAAGAGTATGACACTTCTCTCCTTGGATCCGAAATTTGACTTTACAATATATGCAAGGTAAGTTTGCTACATCTTTGATCCCTACCTATAGCTCCACATAAGCTCTAGAGATAGGATAAAAGAAGGCAAAACTTTGATTTATGCCTTGGTAAGGAATAATACACCTTATGAGTGACTCGAGAGTACCATTTGAGGAACATTAAGTTTTCTTTTACAAAACATTGCAAAACCTCTGATATGAAACTTGTGAAAGAATGAGAAAACTAGTGCTCAAGTCAAGTTGTTCTATCTTTCAACCTCTCAAGACAAAGGATAAAGCTATAAGCCCCATGAAGGACTAAGGTAATATGGGTGAGTCTTTATTGCCAACTTTTCCATTCAAAAGAGAAGTATGATTGTTGTAGATTTCGTACTCTTGAAATATGAAGCATAGTAGCAACTCTTGATCCATCGAGCTAAGTTTGATGTTTGCTTGGGACGAGCAAAGGTTAAGCTTGGTGGATCTTGTTGGCACAAATTATGATCAACTTTTACATAGCTAAAATGTTGCCACCAAGCTCAAGATCAAGGATAAACAAACACATCATAGGCATATTTTATTAAATAACCAGTTCCACATGTCCATGAGTGTTTGAGTACAGGAATGAAGAAATGAAGCAAAGGAGAGCCAGTGGGACCCACATAGGGGTTGGCCGACCACCCTATGGGCGCACCTGGCTCCCTTCTCGGCCATGATCCAAGAGAAGCATCCCAGAGTGATTTCCAACCCTTGGATCACTCTGTTCTTTCTCTTAACGGCTCACATGCATAGCACATGGATCCATGGGCCCACATCAAGGAGATAAACGTGACAACCACCTCAGAATCAACATCCAACATCCATGACAAGTGGGACTAGCACTGGGAAACCGAGGTGGGCCAGAACCTCCAAGGGGGGGGCGGTCGACCCCCCATCTGGGCCCACCAGGCCCCCACTTGGTCCCTGACCAGTGGGGCCACCTCTAGGAGGTCAGAGGAGGGTCCACCTGCCATAGGGGCGGTCGGTCGACCGCCTCTATAGGTCGGTTGGGTCCCTCCAACCGCCATACCCCTTGGCACATGATGGAAATCACCACCATCCATACCTTGGTCGGTTCAAGGGTCAGTTGGATCCAAGGGTGGAGGATGGAAGGCCCTGGATCGCTGACGTGGCGTCGGAGTAGCTCCTACTCCACCCTCCACTATGAATAGAGGGTCACACCCCCCTCTCTACATGTGGTGAAGAAGCCTACAAGCTCTATTCCTTAGATTGTTCTAGGAGTTAGTATAGTGTGGGAGTTAGAGTTGAGTCGAGCTGTGCTCGGGATTTCAGAAGTTGTCTTCTGGAGAGTTTTGTATAGCTCTTGTATCTTTCCTTCTTTGTAAGACTTTATCTTATTCAATATATATCTTTCTCTATACTTTTCTTAGTATTTACTTTGAGCATTTCTATACTAGATATAGTCTTGCTATATGCGTTTGTTCTTTAATAGCCTTTACATCCATAGTCCGTGATCCTTATAACCTTTCCTGTATGCGATCATTGCCTGTCATAGGGTGCTTTGATTATAGATCGTGGTCAAAGTAGTAAGTTGTGTGTAAGCGTGGTGCTTATACATCATCTTATCCTTGGTTATCGCTTGCTGCACGGATTGTTTGTGGTAGCTAGCAAGAGGTGACAGCCTTGTCTGGTCTTTGTATTCCACCACGTGTTCTTAGGCAAGTTCTTAAAAGGTAAGGCCCCCCTAAGAAGAGGGCGCGGTCCGGTAGAAGTTTTGTCCTCCAACTGATCTTAGGCAAGTTCTTAAAAGGTAAGGCCTCCGTAGGCATGCTATGCAATCTGGGCATCGGTGACGAGCCTCAAGAACCACGTAGTTCTCATTCTCACAAATCTCCCAAAACTTTGTGTCAAGCCCTTGGAGGTAAGCCGACATTCGTACCTTCCAATAGGCAAAGTTGGTTCCATCGAAGTAGGGAGGTTTACCAGCACCTCGCTCCATGTCGCCTTCGCGGATCAAGAACCATGTAAGGTGGATTGATCCTTAACCGGCTCTAGTACCAATTGAAGGACCGAGAACGGCGACCAGAGGGTGGGGGTGAATGGGAGCCTCAAATTTCTCTCGAAATGTTTGGGCCACTCTTCCCAAGAACCAAACCCAGTTGCTGGGTGTTGCGAGCAGGGATTCAGACGAAAACGGAGAAATGAGAGCTCAACGGCAGTGGAGAAAAATCACCGGAAACCCCAAAACACAAGTTCTCAACCCCTAGGGAAAAGAGGCAAGAACCTAGGCAAAACAGGCGCAAACAGTGACCGTCGGACCACTTGATCAAGACCACCGGACCATAGCACAAGGTTCGGAGACTTGGTCTGACGCTTCTGCAGGTGACCGTCGGACTGGTCCGACGCCCACACAGAAACCACACAGTGAGTGCCGAAGCTCCGGACCTCTGGTCCGACGCTCACCTTCTTGAAGGACTTTCGATGATAGCCACCCCTGGGCTTGTGCTTGTCCTCAAAGTGGTGCTCGCGCTTGTCCTTGCGCTTGGTGAAGTCACCCGCAACTTTCTTGGGGCAGTTTGCGATGAAGTGATTCTCATCACCGCAACGGTAGCACCCCTTGGCTGAGCCACCACGCCGACGGTTCAAACGGTTGTTGTGAAACCGTGAGAACTTGGTGATGACCAAAGCCAGCTCATCATCTCCAAGAGCCTCCACTTGATCCTCTGTCATAGAAATCAAAGACAAAGCGAACAAAGAGTGTGAAGAATAAGAGGAAGAAGAAGACGTACTGCCAGGGCCAGAAACCAACGCCATAGATGGTTTCGACGGGTTTTCAAGCTTGGCCCGGGTCTGGTAGTCAATCTCCGAGGACTTGAGCTTGCTGAACAGCTCGTCCACGGTCAGGGCATCATAGCCCAGTGACTCCTGAATGGAAGCCACCTTCATCTCCCACACCTTCCAATCAAGAGCATGCAAAAGCTTGATAGCCATCTCATGATCATCATAAGGCAAGTTGGCTCGATTAGCACGCATCTTGTTGACGATAGATTGGAAGCGAGTGAACATCCCGTCAACAGATTCGCCAGCCAACTGAGCAAAGTTCTCGTACTCTCTATGGTACGTGTCGAAGAGTCTGGACTTGATCTAAGGGTTGCCCTCATGATATCTCAAGAGTGTTTGCCAGATCTCCCGTGCCGTAGTGAGACTCAAAACCCGCTCAAACTTTGGAAGAGACGGACAAGAGAAGAGAATGCTACGAGCTCTTACGTTTGACGCATGCTGTGTAATCTGGGCATCGGTGATCCGAGCCTCAAGAACCACGTAGTTCTCATTCTCACAAATCTCCCAAAACTTTGTGTCAAGCCCTTGGAGGTAAGCCGACATGCGTACCTTCCAATAGGCAAAGTAGGTTCCATCAAAGTAGGCAGGTTTACCAGCACCTCGCTCCATGTCGCCTTCGCGGATCAAGAACCGTGTAAGGTGGATTGATCCTTAACCAGCTCTGGTACCAATTGACGGACCGAGAACGGCGACCAGAGGGGGGGTGAATGGGAGCCTAAAATTTCTCTCGAAATGTTCGGGCCACTCTTCCCAAGAACCAAACCCAGTTGTTGGGTGTTGCGAGCGGGGATTCAGACGAAAACGGAGAAATGAGAGCTCAACGGCAGTGCAGGAAAATCACCGGAAACCCCAAAACACAGGTTCTCAACCCCTAGGGAAAAGAGGCAAGAACCTAGGAAAAACAGGCGCAAACAGTGACCGTCGTACCACTTGATCAAGACCACCGGACCATAGCACAAGGTCCGGAGCCTTGGTCTGACGCTTCTGCAGGTGACTGTCGGACTGGTCCGACGCCTACTTTTGAAAGTCCGACGCCCACACAGAAACTACACAGTGAGTGTCGAAGCTCCGGACCTTTGGTCCGACGCTCACCGTCGGACTATGGGAAGTAGTTCGGTGCTCACTCCAGCCTCTGCGCAAAACAACACAGCAAGCTCCCTAGCTCCGGACATTGGTCCGACGCTCACCGTCGGACTAACGCACCTGGTCCGACGCCCTTTGCTGCTTGACACTTTTAGCTGGTCAAGACCACCGGACCACCTACAATGGTCCGGAGCTCGGGGAAAGTCGTCCGAAGGGTGGTCCGATGCTCTCGAGCAGAAACTCTGAAACCTGCGAAAACAGTTTCTACTCCGCCAAAACTTCCCAAAACTCAACCAAATGATCACCCACTGCAACCAAACTTTGTAGGCATGATCCTAGTGCAGTTCGGGAGCTATCCAGAAGAAATCATCACTCAATTTGGCTTAGAGCAAAGGGATAAGAAGAGATTTGGGGAAAAGCTCAAGAACGAAGAACTCCACAAAGAAAACGCCTGATCTACGCACTCGTGAGGTTTGAGAAGAAATCCTTCGGTGTAAAGAAGCTCCTCATGATTACGCACAACTTGGTTCAAACGGATTTGCAAGAGCTACTCCCTACAAAGAAAAATCATCTCGGGAAAAGAGGGAGCAAAAGCAAAACGCGAAGAACACAAGCAAAACGGGGACACAATCACGAAATCGAAGCCACCATGGCTTACGGAGGTTACGGCCTCCGATTCCTCGTGACAAACTCAAGTTCTTACAAAGGTTGGTGGAAGCAACCTAGGGATCTCATGAACTAGAGAGATAGAGAGAGACAAGTGATTAGGGTTCAAGAGATGTGATGAGGGATACCCCTTCACCCCCTACTTATCAAGCTTTGGCTATTTCCCAAAGACCCCCCTAGATACAACAAGTGAACTACCTAGCCTAAGCATTGCAGTCCAAGCTCTGGAAAATATCTCCCGCATTTTGAATGGACGGCCCCGCTTCCTGTCGGGAGTTGTTGTTGCCTCGACGCAACCTCTAGGATTCCGCCACATGCCATCCCCGCTTCCTCGGAAGCTCCGCCTAGGTTTTGAGGCCCAAACCCAGGAAACCCGCCACCGGTAGCTCTGGGCTCAACTACCGAACCCCGAGTTTTTCAGCCCAAACTCGGAAACCGACGCGGATGGTTTTGAGGCCCCAACCACCAAACCACTCGACGCGAGCCACCTTGTCTTTGCCCGGTCGGACTCTGAGTCCCCTGAGCTTCCGCTCGACTCGCGCATCCACCGTCTTAACTCAGCCGACTCGGTCTACCTCCATGTCTTCTCGCACTTGCCGGTGCCAAGTACTAGCCACCATAGCTAGTCCGTCGGCGCCCATGGTCCCTCAGTCCGAGCCTTGCTTCCGCCCTTCACCGCTCTCAGTCCATCGGCATGGAAAGCCTCTACTCGACCTTCTCCACGCCATTGACCACTGTCACTAGGCATAGCACCTGCACACTACAAGCCGATAGATAGTCACACATTTGCTTTCGCAAAGGGTTAGAATAAACCGCTCAAACTGAAACACTCACGTGTTGGTCAATCACTCATCATAAAAGCTGAACATACATGGGTACTTATCCACCATGTGTTCGCATTTAGTTATTGTAGTTAGTTGTTATATTGTTTTATATGTCATTTTGTTAATAAATATGTACCTATTTTTTATTTGATGTTGGTAGATGGAAGACCTGCATCGTACAGAGCATTGGAAAAAGTGTGGTCAACCTAGAGAATTATACATTGAGAGTTCTAGCAAGGATGGCCTCGTTCCTCCTGAACTTCTAGTCCCTAACTGTGACTGTGGTCTTCCGGCCAATATCCAACAGTCGAGGCAGCCGAACACCGTGGCTCGTTGCTTCTACACATGCAGCCGCATTTGCGTAAGTAATTGTGTCATCAATTAGTTCATCATTTTATATTCTTCAGTTACAGATTCATTTCATACAATTTTGTTTTGTAGGACCATACTAGGTGTTTTTCTTTCAGTGGATTGATGGTCGAGAAAAGTGTGATCCTAGGATCTTGCTTTTCTCTACTTGGAACTTCCATAAGACCGCGGATCGCTTCAAGCGGTGGGTTCCACCTCCGCCTAACCCTCCTCCAATGACAAATGAAGAGAAGACCTACGCAGCAACTAGACGTCTGGAGTCACCTCCTCGGTGCGATTGCGGTGAGCGAGTAGCGATCAACCCTAACAATTCAAATGAGTTCATTTGTGCTCTCAAGCATGAGGTAAGTTGTCGTATGGTGATAAACTCTCGTATCAGTTGGCAAATGCCATATTTTTTTCATGTACTAATACATTTTTACCTATTATTTTGTAGAATTTGTGTATGCCTAGGTGTAGTTTCAGGGAATGGCTCTATGATCCTAAGGATCTTTGGCCACAGACAAAGGAAAAGGGGAAGGAAAAGCAGAGGCATGTGCCACCGGCGTAGGAACCCGCTAAACCTGTTGTGATGTGTCAATGTGGTGTGTAATCCAACTACGGCTTACTTCCTTCTGAGCTAGGCATTGGTCACTACTGTGGGCATATGATTGACTACGATGAGGTTCGCTATTTGACTCCTTAAATTGAAGAGTATGTCAATCTGTTTTGGAATAATTTATCTAACTATTTGAACAGAGTACTCGGAAATGCATGTGGAAAGGTTCAGCTGGCAAGAAAAAAATCCTCGAGGAGATTCAGGGGAGGAAAATATTTGGACAGGCTAAAGGATTTGGTCCTAATTACGTCAAACATTTCATCAATAACCGAAATAGGGACATGCGTGAGAAAGCTAGAGTCAACGGTATTCCGAGCCCTTAGAGTGTCGTGTGGAACAAGTGGGTACTTGAGAGAAATGCGAGAATGGAGACGGAAAGAGCTAGGAAGGATGCAGCTGAGGAGGAGAGAGTATTAATGAAGTCTGTGAACGACAATATTGCTTCATTATGTGCTAGTAAGTATTTGCAATCTTTGTGCATTACTAGTTTCTAATGTCAAAGTTAAATAGAATTACTTTGCTGACTTGATACACTTTTGACTTGCAGAGATGGGATGCACCGGGAATTTTGAAGCAGACGCTGCTCATGCAAGGCACGTGGAGACAAAGTGTCAAAAGAGACACAGTCGAGCCAGTGGTACCGTGCACCGTCCCATTGTGGTGGATGTTGAGGCCGAGGAGGACGACGACCCTGCTGACCCTGCTCATGCAAGGCTAAGCGAACTCATCGCTCTAGCCGAGGCTGGGTTACAGGTGGAGGAGACCAACGATGAGGATGACCCCGCTTATGGCAGGCTCAGCGAACTCATCGCTCTAGCTGAGGCTGGGTTGAAGGAGGGCGAGGCCGAGGATGACGTTTTCTCTCACGCTTTAGGTGACATAGATGATGCAGAGGCCACTTACCATCGGCATAAGGCTGAGGATGAGTCTAGCAAGAGAAAAGACATGCTAGTGGAGGATTGGGACTCGGACGACTAGTGTTAGGTCTACGCTTTATCTTTTACTGTATTAGTATGGAGTTGTATGTTGGTACCATTTAAATTGCAACATAACTAGGACCATTTGTCACTATTGTACTATGTATCATCTTTGCTACCATTTATGTCCATGTATTAGTGTGGAGGGCACTCTTTGCTACCATTTGTCACCATGTTTGTACTAGAAATATTAAGAACAAGTTACCACGAGATATTTAGAACTCTATGCTTTTAGACAAAATTTAGATCGCTTCTGCTCCTGGTCTGGGCAGTTCTGGTTTTGTTTTAGGGGCTTCTAGCTGCCGCTCCATGACTGGGGGAGCGTCAAGCCTGCCGCTCCATTGCTGGGGCTTGCCACTCCCCCAGCCATGGAGCGGCAGCCAGAAGCCCCTAAAACAACACCAAAACTGCCCAGACCAGGAGCAGAACGCCCAAGTCATTGCACAGGGTTGTTTGACAGTAAGAATAGCGGAAACATTAGTATATTCAACTCAGGTACTACTGAAATGTAGTTATTGCAAAACAAATGGCATTGCAACATTTAAATCCAAATTCGAACTCAATATATTACATCATTCAACACAAGTTTACTGACAAATACATATTTTTCAACAATGGAGACAGAAGTGCAATGTCCACCTAGCACAAATTTATGTAGTTACACAAATTTTCCTAGTTAGATGATACAAAAGATAAATCACGGACGTCCTTGTCTTCCATGAGAAGGTCTTCCATGCCCTTGTCCTCCCAACCTATAGTAGTGTTGCAATGGTTAAAAACATAGAAGACATATGCATACATGACTAACAGTATTGGTAGCATTTATACTTACATGCACTCTAAGGACATGGAGTGTAAGGGTTCTTTGGTCACCTTTTTCTCTTTGGTGCTAAAGGCAACATGTTCGGCGTCCCAATGTCAGTGTGGTCCCGCTGACATTGCTGACATTGGTGTCGCCTTTGTCCCTGAGCCTCACTCGTCCCCTGCACGTGCATCGATCTCTGGAAAAGAAATGAAGATAAATATAAGATCAAGTTTTGCATTATTAGTAAAGCTTTGGGCAAAAGAACTTAGTAAATTGTACTTCTTCCTCTCCTTGAGTCCCCAACGGTGCATCATATAGCTGGGACTGACCCATTTCCTGCTGGTGCGGGATATGCTGGTATGGGCTCTGCTCGTAGTGACTAGGCTGGTAAAAGCTGGGATGCAAAGGAACCTACTGAGTCCCTTGTTGGGACTGGAAAGTGTCGTGCTGGAACTGGAACGGCCCCTGCTGCTGTGGAAATGGACCCTGCTGCTATGGAAATGGGCCCTGCTGAGACGGCCCCTGCTACTCATATGTCCACTACTGCTGAGACGACCCCTGCTGCTGGTCATACATCCACTACTGTTGAGACGGCCCCCGCTGAGATGGCATGTACTGAAAAGCTCCATGCAGAGACGTACCCTGCTCAACACCTCCCTGTTGAGATGGTCCATGGTGCTCATAACCCGGTGCCTCATCGGAGTCTGAGTCTGAGCCGCCCTCTAAGACCTCGCCGTCCTCCACGTCCTCATGTACTGGTGCCTTGCCGGTACTATAGGTCAGTATGTGTGTACTCGAACTGGACCCAGTGACGGGGTCCGAAGAACCACCTGGCATCCGCAGAGAGGTAGAAGCTGAAGCACAAGAAGGACGAGGAGGCATATCTGGAGGCACCCAATCATCGGTCACGTAGCTCATCTTCTGAGACATTTTCCTCAAGTACCTACTCATTTTCTATACGGTGACAAATGTAATTAACATATATTGATGTCTCAACTGCAAGTACAAGAAAAAGAATAGAAATGTTATGCTTACATGGACAAATGTCTCAAGCAGGCTATCCGTAGCGGGCCGTTCCTTTTGCTTCCGGTTCTTGTAAATAGCCTCTTCCGCGGCATCAGATAATTCCGCTAATTTTGTAGCCTGTTTGAAAAACGAGTTTGTCAACGGATTGCTACAAGTGAGCATTTTATACTAATAACAATGAACAATGCTGATAATACTTACCACAAATCTTTGTAAGGGGCTCCCTGTGGTTACGTCCTGTCTCTAGTGACTCGATCATACTTGTCTTCGACGATGTCACCATCAGAGTCTTCACGCAGGGCCAACTTCCTGTAAGCCGCCTTCAAATGGGTATGTGTGGACCTGTGAAGCCACTTGAGGTAATTGTTGAACACGTGTGGTTCGTGTGGAGGGCCCTGCTCGTACGGTACTCGTTCCTGCCTATCCCACCTCTATATGTATTCGGCGTGTACCACACGCCAGTCCTTCTCCTTCATCCGCATCCTGCGGTCAAGACTGCAGTAAATGTATGATTAGTTGGATACGACATAATTTAATTAGACAACAGTCTAAATCGTATAAAGTGGATCACCTATGCAGATGTTGGCTAGTGGAGTAGAGCGGTGGTGGGTTCCCCGTAAGTCTGTCAAACTGCCTGCAAACTCTGTACAGAAAGTGCATCTCCACCACATGAAAGCAAATGAGCGGGACATCGCACCGAAACTCATCCTTCTCTTCCTAGCACTGTGCACTGAGCAACTCACGATACTCATCGTCGTCCCAAGGCTCCCAGACGACCTACACATAATATTATAAACTCAGGTACAATTTAAATATTGTGCAAACAATATAAACCATACAAATTAAAGTAATGAATAAACCTGCAGGTGTGTTATGGTATCAAACATGTCGGTGTACTCCTTGTACATGTGTTCTGCATTTCCGGTGACCAACTCTATGTCACTCCAAACCCACAAAGCTGTGGGCCTCACGTCCTCGGCATCCCAACCCTGCATTACATTTCAGTGTTAGTAATTTATGAAGGAAAAAGGAATTCGAAGTTACATAATATATAAATCTACTTACAAGAAATCGAGGTATTTTGGGCCACCCAATGGGAAATCGTTCCCATAACCAAACTTGCAAGAGGTAGGAGCAACCCCCTAGGGAGGGGTTCTTGGTCGTGCTACGACATGCATTACAGAACTACATGTACGTCCACGCCAGAACAGCGCTGCCCCAACTGCAGCTGGCAATATTCTTCCATGGTTGGGCTAGTATGTCTAGGAACATCCAGCTGACCACATTACCGGACACGTCTGGAAACAAGAACGTACCGAGGAAGTGCCACAGCCACACCCGAGCTCTCCTTCCCACTGTATCCTCCGAAGCATCTTCGGGAATTTCATAGCTGAAGTTGTCGATGAGCCACTGTGAGGTGACACCATAAGATTTCCTACAAATTTTGAAGACAATTAGAGGCAAATAAAGCAAATAAAGACAAGTACAAGAAGGTAATTTAGATGCTTACTTATGTTTCTTTGCTTGCTCGTCGTCAGGGGAAACCTGGCCACAGAAGCCGGCCACTTTCTCCCTCCAGGTGTCGTTGTCCACAATGCCAGTCACACAGAGGCCATCAATACGAAGGCACAGAATCGCCTTCATATCCTCTAGTGTGATGGTCATCTCCCCGCCAGGAAGGTGGAACGTGTGAGTCTCGGGCCTCCATCTGTGCCATGAAGCCTAAACCCTAAACCCAAAACCCCAATTGATACCTTAGTGTCACCATGTGACATGAAGCAATGTGATGAAGTAGAAGAGATTATGGAAGCATCACTCTCATAGCCCGAGCATGCATCATCATCATCATCATCAAGTGTGCTTGGAGTAGCATCAACAATTGCAACACTTGATGTTGGGCTTTCATCATTCTTGTCAAGTGATCTTGTGGTAGGTAGATCATCTTCATCACTTGACCATGAGGTGGAGCAATCTTCCACAACCACCGATTTGTGATCATGCTGAACATCCTCATGTGCCACCAACTTGGACACATCATCATCAATGTTTGGAGCCATCTCATATGTTTCAATGAGATAGGTCCAAATCTCATGAGCGCTCTTCATGTTCATAATCTCACCAAAGATGTTATCTTTCATAGAATGGTAGAGAATGTTAGTAGCTTGGCAATCGAGATGTAGGCACTTCTTTTGTGCTTGAGTTGCATCCTTTTCTGTCAATTGCACAAGAGAGACCTACATCCACGATCCACCACATTTGGGGAGAAATAAACTTATAATTATTTTCCATCCAATTTCTCCACCGTGCAAAGTGTGTGCCATAAAAATGTGTGGACACTCAACATCTAGCCCATAAGTCGCCATCCTCTCAGGTCGGTAAAGACCACAAATGAGAGACCAAGCTTTGATACCACTTGTAGGGTCGAGATGGTGGACTAGACGGGGGTGAATAGTCTTTTCTAAAACTTAAACGTTCGGGCTAACCGAATCAAATGCGGAATTAAAACTATCGGTCTAGCCAAGTCTACACCCCTCTAACTATAACTCTAGCACCTAGCAAAGTATGTCTATTATGCTAACTAAGGTGCCAAGCTAGGAAGCTCACCTAAGCAACTACACATACTAGTACTCTAGGTTGCAAGGTCACACAAACCTAAGAAACTAGTACTCTAAGCACACCGGGAGCTCCTACACATACTAGTAGGCAAACCACAAAGCACCTAACCTCACTAGCAATGCTCTCTAGCAAGACTACACAAGCCAACTAGAGAGCTCAACTTACTTAGCTACACAAACTAAGCAATGTGACTAACAAGGCTACTCAAGCCAATTAGTCACTCAAGATCTTACTTCTAAGCTACACAAGCTAGAAGGTAACTAGGCAAGCCACACAAGCTAAACTAGTTACAAGAGCAACAACTACTCACTAGCACAAGTATATGAAAGTAAATACAAGCTAGTGATTTGGAGAATGCAAACCACCGAGAAGATGAACAAGGTTGACACGGTGATTTTTCTCCCGAGGTTCACTTGGTTGCCACCAAGCTAGTCCCTGTTGTGTCGACCACTCACTTGGTTATTCGGTGGCTAATAGGCGTTCAGAAGCCTAGCCCACTCACTCGGGCGCCGCAAGAATCTACCCACAAGTGAGGGTAGCTCAATGACACGCTCAACTAGAGTTACTCTTCACGATCTCCCGCGGGGCGAGAATGATACCCCTCACAAAGCACTTCTCCGGAGCGCCGCACAATCTTCTTGCGGGCTTCGACGGAGCCACAACCACCAAGCCGTCTAGGAGGTGGCAACATCCAAAAGTAACAATCACCACTGGCTTGCAACACGATCAGCTAGTGCCACTCGATGCAAACTCGCAATGCAACGCACTAGAATCGCTCTCTCACACAATCGGATGATCACTATCAAGTGTATGTGAGTTAGAGGGCTCTCAAGCACACCAACACAAGCCACAAAGACCCTAGGGTGCTCAGCAACAACCTTGGCCAGCCACCACTCCTATTTATAGAGAGGGAAAGAAACTAGCCGTTTTTCCACTCTCTGCGCGTCTCCGGACGTGCCTCCGGACGCTGTTCCACTGAGGGTCTAGACCAACGAGCATGCGTTCGGACTCTACACAACGAGCTCCCAAGAGCAGTTTTTACTCTGGACGCTGTCCGGACAACACCTCCGAACGCTAGTTAGCGTCCGGACCTCACACAGCATTCCTGAGAGCATTTTCAGAGCTCCGAACGCTACGGTCCGGACCATTCCCCACGCGTCCAGACTCGCGTCTGAACCTGCAGTCCGCACTAAAACATCCGTATCTCTTAGCTCCGAACTCCGATTTTGATGATCTTAGACTTTTTGGAAAGCTAACTCAGAGGCCTACACAACCCTTATAATCATTTGATCCATATCACAATGAATCAAAGCAGTATTCCAATCCAAGAGTCATCCTAGAGTTAGGAGCATACCGAAAAACATTTTTCTCTTCTCCGAGTCGATTCAATTCAACTCCAACACCTTCTCCCTTGTAAATGTGCCAACACCACCAAGTGTAGAACACCATGTGCATGTGTGTTAGCATTTTCACAATCATTTTCAAAGGATTTTCACTTGCTCTCACCACGCCACTCGATCCTAATGCATCGCAATGTTAGATCGCTCCAAATGAAGTGCTTGGAGAAATCATGACCGAAGAGCAATACAATGAAGAAAGTGAAGAAGAATAAGAGGTCAAGGAAGAAAAGAAGGAAAAGAAAAGCTTAGCATTCAATGCATCATCATCTAAGAGCAAGGGAAAAGCAAAGAAGCAAGAATCAAGTGATGATGAAGATGCAAGTGATATGGATGATGAGATGATGGCCCTCTTTGTGTGCAAGTTTGGCAAGTTCATGAAGAAGAAGGGATATGGTGCTAGAAAGAGAAGAGATAATTTCAAGAGCTAAGAGCATGTGAGAAGATGCTACAAGTGCAAGAGCACAGATCACATGATTGCGGATTGCCCCAACAATAGTGATGATGATGAGAAGAAGAAGGGCAAGCATGACAAGAAGGAGAAGAAGCTATCCTTCACCAAGAAGAAGAAGGGTGAATCTTATATGGTGACTTGGGATAGTAGTGACTCTTCCGATAACGACTCTAGTGATGATGAAGGGAAGAAGTACAGGAAGAAGGCATTGGCTAGCATTGCTATCAACAACAAGCCTTCCATCTTTGACAATCCATCATGCTTCATGGCTAAGCCATCTAAGGTACAATCTTGTGATGATAGTGATAGTGATGATGGTAGTAGTGATGAGGAGGAGGAGTACTCCAAGGAAGAACTAGTAGATATGATGAAGCAAACTTATGCTTTCTTTGAGACAAAGAGGAAGGAGTGCAAAGAATTGAACAAGAAACTTAAGGCTCTTCAGAAAAAGGCTCCCAAGCACAAGGCACTCCTCCCCTCTCTCCCTCCATGCTCTAGGCTTCAATCCCTTGCAATACTTGAGCTAGAGAAGTGAGATTAGAGAGTGAGGAACATCGATTCAAGACTTGAGCACTTGGTTCCTCATCTAGCCAGTTTGGATTTGCATTTGTTACTCTTGGGTTCTTGAAACCCTAGCCGGCTAGGCATTCTTTGTGTTGCCCATATTGATTCTTGGTTTGATTCTTTATGAGGGCACACAAAGTGTTTGTAATCCTCATTCGATCTTAGTGAGAACCTTGGGCACTCTTTGTGTGGGCCTCAAGGAAGAGGCAACGAGGTGAAAGAGACTCCGACCTTCGCGGTCACCTCAACAACGAGGAGTAGGAACTCTTGTGTAGAGTTGCCGAACCTCAGTATAAATCGTGAGTCTCGTGTGCTTGTTAATGTGGAGATAGCTTCGACTATCCTTGTTCTTCTTGTTCTTCTTCTCTCTCCTCATTCATAGGTTTGGAAGGGCCGATCTACAAATTGGTAAGGATTCAAGCCAAGGGAACATCAACATCAACATCCACAACCTCAAGGAGTGTGGGGAAAAGGTTGGATCTGAAATCCAAGGTGAATTCCTTGGTTTATTAGTGAATCCTGTTAGGCACCAGTAGTACCGGTCAGGAACCGGTAGTACCGGTCACGTATTTCCAGCAGCTTCTCAAGTTCATTTTGTTTTATCTTCTTGCTAGGGTGTTAGCTTGTGTGTGGTTTACATTCTTTGCTTACTAGTCTTGTGAATAGGTGGCTGGCCTTATCCTCTCTAGAGCTAGTGCAACCTTGCTTTATCGCCATCTAGTTTACTAACCTCTTGCTTAAGTGTTACTTGTAGAATTTTTATAGGCTATTCACCCCCCTCTAGCCATCTAGGACCTTTCATCATCACATGACCGTTTTGGTTCATCGATATTGACCTCTTTCTCTTCATCGTTGTGTTGGTCCATCGGCGCCAAGCATCACCCGCTTGCCCTTCACACTTGCAACCGGTTCATAAAGCCAAACCTAATCTTGATCTTCTCCATATTGATCACATGACTCCATGTCATGTCCTATGTGCAATAAGCTCCTTCATCACACAATCATATGTGAACTAATCTCCTGTGTATATATCACTTGAACACATATTAGTTCACCTAAGTTGTCACTCAATTAATCACATAGGAACTCTCAATGTGTCCCTTGGTTTCATGCCTTTCATTATATTGGGTTATAAACTCTTGTTTGTCTCTTCTTTTGATGCAATCATTGTCTTTTTGTTTTCCAAATTATCATTTGGATGTACGGCCACCTGTGATTCATTTCAAATTTGAGCAGCAATTTCATATGTTGAGGCCACATTTCTTGCCTATCATGTCAATATTTTTTTCTATTCATTATGAAGCATTTCATTGGATGGACATTTAAGATCCTCGACTTTGTTAAACAAAACCAAAGGTCTTCAATGCTCACCAATACATTGTTTCATTTTTAAAAATATAACTGAGGCTAACTTATACTTTTTGTCTTCCTTTACCTACATCTAGCCTATTATGTGAATGAAATTATACCTTTTTGTGTTCCTCTGCCTACATCTGGCCTATGATGCGAATGAAACTATGATTTATGCACTTACAATCTAAACAATGCTGCCCTATGGTTTTCGAGGGGAGAAACCCTAAGATTTACATGACTTGGCATGAATGCGGTCTACACATGCTCGGGTACTCTAAAGCTAGGTCCTTGAAGTACAAAAACTAAGTACAAGCACTTCATGCTTACAATGCATCCTTACGAGCAACATATGTGTGTCCCAAAAATTCCTCGCTACTCGTACTATTGTTGTGCCCATTGCTCCAACTCATGGTAAGCAAGGTAGTTGGAAGAATGTGCTTATTGTGACTCTATGATTGATGGTGTTTGCTGTTTGGAAGAGGATAACCATGTCTACATCATATAACTGCAATATGTGGGCCAATGATGACAACCCTAGGCATGATTAGCGGGCTCTGTATTTTGCTCCTTTGCCTAATCCATCTTTGTGACTTCTAGTTTTACCTTTTGGACATATGTTGTATGTGGCTACAAACTGCAACCGATTTCTATTCTAATTATCTATGATGTTTATTTGTTCTGTTTCTATTTTTGTCGAGCTAGCTTTGACTCGGTCATGCATGACATTAATAATTAGTCTGAGGCCAATTGGTTGTCACTTAAATGTATTTGGTATGGTTATAACATTTTGTTTGCATAATATATACATGTTAATTAAACTTTGTTCGTTGTGTTGTTGTGTTCTTGTGATGTATTCCTTTGCTGCTGGTGGTTGCTGGGTCATGCTAGAATCAAACACAATCTGCAACTAATAGTTAGAGATAGTTGATGATGAACCTGGTCGGATGGTTAAAATTAATCAAGGAAAAAGTCAAATTTCCCCCTCGATTTGGAGTGTGTTTCCCTTTTCTCCTCTAACTATAAAATCAGAAATCTTCCTTCCTCCAACTTTGAACATCATTCGTTTTACTTCCATCCTTGACCGGTTTTGCAAAACCGGTCAGGGAGGTAAAATGAACAGTTTTCAAAGTTGGAGGAAAGAAAATTTCTGGTTTCATAGTCCAGGGAAGAAAAAAATGAACGCAGTACAAAGTTGATAAAGGAAAATTATACTTTTTCCTAAAATCAAACACTAGACTGGTTGGGCCAGGCTGCTAGGTGCAACAAATCAAACAAGGGCATTGTGCACTCTGAGCAGGCCTTGACTGGCCCAGGGCCAAGCTGCCCACAGCACTGAAATCAAGCACGCCCTTTGCGTATCAAAGTGGTTCGTCGGAGAAGGATGTCTGGGCTGGGTTCAAAAGGAAGATTTTGTTGATTGGCATGTTTTGCAGACTTTAAATGTTCCACCTTCATTCTTTTCTTGAACTTAGTGTGGCGAACCATACGTTGGGAACTCAATCGGATGAAGCAAAACAAGCCAGCAGGAGCACAAGCTGCACCTCGTCAGTTCATCATCCTTCCCTAGATTGAGCGACCCAGCAGGCAGAGGAAAACCTCCCCGCGATGCTGCTGCCCGGCCAGGGCCACCACTACACCCACATGCTGCACATTAATGTACATACACTACTGTTATTCATCAGACGCCCCTGAACTCGCCGACAACGTACGTGAATAGTCCGAAAGCGAGCGAGGAGATGCTAGAGCTTGCTGCTCACAGATCGATCGAGCTGCCTGCGAAAGAAGAGATGACGAAGACGATGAGGAGCACTACGTCAAAACCGATTAATGGTGTCGGTCAAAAACTGTTTATCGCATTGGGCAAAGGCGTCCGCTGCGATGATAAGGCCACGGTTAATCAAGCATTAACCGTGGCGGTCACCAGCGCTCGTTGCGGTAAATAGCATTAACCGCAGCGGGCACCCTACAACGCTCGCTGCGGTTAATGCTATTTACCGTAACGGACGCTTAAGTCGACCGCTACGGTTAATGTAGCGGGCAAGTTACAATGTCCACCACAATTACATTTTTTAATTAAAAAATAAAAATGCAGTTTCAGAATCTGATCAATATTTACAGATTTCATACAATAACCAGAATTCACAAAAATCATAGCAGAGATAAACATCATATATATAAATTGAACATCCATACACAAATTCAAATTCACATACCCAAGTATCCATACACAAGCACATATAAGTTGTTGTCATCCACCATATACACAAAAGAAACACAGGATTATATTTCAAATTCAAATTTCCACTTGGTGTTGGTAATCCGTGGGACGGAGCATGGTGTCCCACTTCCTGAACTTCTCGAACTCAGGTAGAACCGCCAGGTCACCCTCATCGTCGAAGAATTCTTGCCCTTCTAGGACACAGTTCTCTAGTAGGAACTTACAGATGTCGGCCTTGAGTTGCTTGAAAGCAAGTTTGTCTCTCGTAATGCATTCCCAATCTTTGATTCCCGCCTTGAGCTTCTTCCAGCTGCTGGTGTACTCCTTGCACTGCCTTAGGTGTGCGCAGGTGTACAAGCCACATGCCTTTGATCCATATGGTTGTTTAGCGCACTGCACGATCGAAAAAGAAATGTTAGAACAATACATATATATATATATATATATGAAACCATGACTGAATCTTTGGAATACTTACGGGGAATTCACGTCGGATCTTTAACTGGTATGAATGTTTCTTCTTGAACTTTTCACTTCTTCGATCCTAGCATTGGGGCTCCTTTAGGTATTCCCTGTAAGCACTGTATGAAATGCATTAGTGTTAGTTAGCAACAATTTGAATACACACGAGAAAACCTTAAATGATCAATAAGCTAGGTGACTTACGTTTTCAAGCAATCTTCGAAGGCCGTGTACCCTTTTCTATTTAATAACCTCAACGAGTCAAATATTACTGCCCTACCATCTTGAGGATAGATGAGAAATGCAACCCAATGTGCATCGACTTGGCCCTTACTACACCATTCAAACAAAATACAGGTTACGACGACGATGTAAGTTTATGATCCTAGCCACTTAGCTCTATGTACAATTTTGACTTACCCAAAGTGGTAAGCCTCCTTGATACAGTGCGGCCCATCCGGGTGAATCTTCTTCATCACTCCATTTATGTACATTGACAAATTCTTCTTCTCCTCTTTCATATTCTCGTCGTATTTCTGTTGCCTCTGCCGCGCTGTCAACTTTGGATCCGTTATCTCGTACCCTTTGATGACTCTCTCAGCAATATGCATTGGAGAGAGGTAGAGAGCAGGATGTCTCTTTTTGTTGCTTACTATCACCGACGTCCTACACGGAGAAGTCATCGAGCCATACTAAGTATATAGTTGACCATTAGTATTGCTGAAATCTGTGAAACTGACAATTAGACTTACAGAGTGAATAGGGTGACTTGGACAACATCTAGGTCTTCTTCTCGGAATAGATGCCACATGTCGCGGAAGTCTACGGGGAGAGTAATAGTTTCGGGCAAGTGGAAGTACTTCGGGGGAATCTTGATTGTAAAACCTGACATCCCGACTTTTGCAGCTTCCATATACCACCTATGAAACCTCCTTGTTTCCCATAGTTCCTCATCTATGAGTTGTGCCTTAGGAATCAAGAACTTCCCATGCTCATAGATGTTAGGACAGTCTTCGTCCTCTAGAAATAGTTGTCGGCTAGTATTTGGAGGCCTAGAGAACGGTTAAGAGAGTATAGTAAAGGTTACTACCATCTTATAGCTAGGATAGAAAGTTGGACATGATATTATGCATCACGATACCGTACCTTTCAAATGTAGTAGTGTACGGCAGCGATTTAGCGCTCATGTCTGGATCCTTCCTTGGTGGGCTCCTTGGTGCCTCTTCCGTGCCTTGTTGCCCCGCTGGCCCTTCCTTGTCCCCCGTTCGTGCCTCTGCACTTTCCGGTGGGTCCACAGGTGGGTCCCCCATAGGTGCCTCTGCATTTCCTGGTTGGTCCGGAGGTGAGTCCGCAAGTGGGTCCGCAAGTGAGTCCGCAGCTGGACTTCTCGATGGATCCACATGTGGACTATTTGGAGGAGGGGTTGATCTTGTGCCCATGTCCATGCCCTTGTCCCTGCCATCACCATCTAGTTTTTCCTTGCCCTTGTCCCCGCCATCGTCCTTGTCACTATCTCCGTTGTCATTCGGATCTTCCGGTTCAGGGGAATAAGATCCGGCAACTGATGGTTGTGATCCGCCGGTGGTCGGCGTTCCAGTTGGTGTCTCCGGGACGATCTCAACGTCTTCTTGATTCCACAAGATTTCTGTTCCCAATGCTGTTCCTAGAATTCGGTGTCGCTGTAAGCTAGGATGATCCAATTCATAATCTTCATGATTTGGCGCAATCCAGGCGGGTCTCACGACGACATAGTTCTCAGGGATGTCATCTATGTTGAATTCCACAATTTCGTTCACGATGAGTACAACTCCCTCTGCGATAAACAACTTCTTGCCTGACCGCCCGATCGGGATATGGAGCTGGACATGTAGGGTTTGCTGGATGTCTTGTAGCCTCTACACCAATCGTCTTTCTAGAACTTGACTCGGAGGCGCGGGAAGACCATCCTGACGAAACATATGTGACCTCATAGCCACCATCTCGGGGTCGTTGCTGGTGAAGGCCTTCTTTATTCCTTGGTTAATCATTTCGGACACGCCTTCCTCGTATCCTTTCTGAAAGATTTCTTTCTTGTACCTTTCCCTTGATCGGTACTTGGTAGAGTCGGTTTTCCAAGTCTCAACGGACAACCAACTCATCTTGGACTGCATTCCACGAACGCGACCACGGTGCTCAGGGGTTCCAAGGACCTAGGTCAGCATGTCATGTCCTCTGCGGACCTCGATGGAGTCCTTGGATTTGCTGGCCTCGATGACAACCTGCTCCACCGCCTCGAAGTGAGACTCGTTGAACTTGGTCGCGCCTGCCTTGAGCCTCTTCGGAATATGGGCAAAAATGAAGTCTTTTGCCCTACCATCAACCCCTTCATAGGGATCGAGGATTCATGCCTCCTGTCTAGCTTGTTCTTGTGCCCGCCACCGGGGCCTATGACCAACAAAGCCAATCATGCCCAAGTGGTGGGGATGCTTGTTCTTCTTCGCCAACGCGCTAAACTTGGCGCTCTTTTCCTCTGCTTCAGGTGTACTCCTCAACCTAACGAATTCGTCCCATACGTGCGCCTTCACCATGGTGTATTTGTGTATGGGTGACTTTTCCTTCTTAAAGAAATCCCTAGCAAGCATGGACTTGAAGTTGTGCCATGAATAGGACGCCACGTGCAGTGCCCACTCCTTGCATTTGGCCATGTCGGCGCCTATTGATAGGTGAATTTCCTAGTCACCTCGCCCCAGACATTCTCCTTGATATCGTCTGGGACAGCGTGCCAGGTCGGCCAAGTGATGAGCACCTTCTCCCTGACTATGCAACCCACCTGGTTGCTGTATCGGCCGATGACCTGAAGAGGCTGCAATGGGTTTCCCTCTAGCCCCACCTCAAGGATCCTGTGGACATCGTCAGTCAAATCCCTCTGGTGCCTCCCATGTTCCCCCCCTCCTCCATTTATCCCCCTTAGATTTCGCTGAGGATGATGTTGTCGAGGGAGTGGGAGCGGGAGTCTGAGCCACTCCTTCTGCCTCATTGACCTCCAACTGAAGAGGTGTAATTGGGATCTGTTCAGGGGTTTGAGCATTAATTCTGTCACACACTGATTTGTACATACCAAAAAAGTAGCTAGAACAGGCTTCTACCTCACGTCTGGAGCTGGCAGTTGCTCATTCAATCCGTGGAACTCTTCTTTTATACTCGTATGTGTTCCCTTTCATGCAGTAATCACCCTCACCATCGGTAGAGTCAGCATCACCCTCAACCTCTGCATCATAGGTAGGATCAACGTCCTGAGCGGTACGGAGCTTCTTTGCCCGTGGTGGTGTAATGGACACCTGGCTCTCGTATTCAGTTGAAGTAGGTGGACTAGGGGTAGGGTCCCTCCATTCGTTGAATGGGTCCTCTGCCTCCATTTGAAGTCAAACTAGAGGTAACAAGTAGTATAAGTAGAGTAGACAAGTAGTATAAGTAGAGTAGACAAGTAGTATAGTAGTATAAGTAGAGTACACAAGTAGTAAGTAGTAGAAGTAGAGTACAAGTGGAGTAATAGAAGTAGTAAATCACAACACATTAGTGGAAAATAAAAAGTTGGCTCAGATTGAACCCATGGCCATCTGAGTTTAGGATTGGGGTATTCGATCATCATAGTCGTTGCCTCAGCATATATAGGGTTTTTTCACATCATTGCATATGCCACCGCCTCAGAACAACTATAAAAGTACAATTTCACATCATTGCATATGCCACTACCTTAGTAGAAGTAGAAAAGTAAAATTTCACATCCTTGCATATGCCACTGCCTAAGTAGAAATAGTAAGTAGGTAGAGTAGAAGTAGAAGTAGTAGAGTACAAGTAGTAAGGAGCTACAGTAGGAGTAGTACTAGTGCTCACAGAAATAGTGCTCACAGAAGGAGACCACAGTAATAGCATCATTCCTAGTGGCATATATGTTCAGTGTATATCAAAAGAGACCATATAGCATCACAGGCACGAATTCAAAAGAGACCACAGTAATAGCATCATAGGCAGGGACTATATGCTTAGTGTAGTAGAGTGAGAAACCACAGTAATAGCATCACAGGCAATGGCATATATATGCTCCGTGTATATGAAAAGAGAAACCACAATAATAGCATCACAGGCAATGACATATATATGCTCAGTGTATATCAAAAGAGAAACCACAGTAATAGCATCATAGGCACGAATTCAAAAACAAACCAAGAACCGAGGAGAACCAAGGGGGTGGATCATAAGCAAACCGAGGGGGTGGATCACCGAGGGGGAGAGGAGCACCAACAACCGAGCACCAGCGAGATGACCACCGAGGGCACCAAGCACCAAGCACCGAGAGCACGGTGGAGATGCTAGGGCACCAAGCACCGGCGGCGAGGAGCACGGCGGAGAGAAGACGAGCACCAGGGGCAGCGCAAGGGCACCGAGCACGGCGTCGACGCTCGGGCACCGAGCTAGTCGGAGAGGAGCACAGGGGGCGCTAGGGCACCAGGGGAGCACCGAGGCGGCGGCGCTAGGGCACCGCAGCGGTGCTAGGGAACCGCGGCGGCGCTAGGAAACCGAGGAGGCGCTAGGGCACCGAGGCGGCGGCGCTAGGGGACAAGGGGACCGGTGGCGGGGTGGCAAGGATGGAGGCGAGGTGGCTCAACGGCGGCAGCGGACTTGGGCAGCCCTTCGGGAGAGAAGAGAGAGTGTTGCGATGAAGAAGAACCTATGGTTCAAACCTGAAGTTATATAGCATCTGGTTTACCGCAGCGGGCATTATAAGGTGCCCGCTGCGATAAACATTAACCGCAACGGGCACCTTACAACGCCCGCTGCGGTAAACCATTAACCGCAGCGGGCACCTTACACCGCCCGCTGCGGTAAACCATTTTTTGCATACTCTCCAGTTTTCAACTTTAAGTTTTTGTAGAATAGCATATATACTCTCCAGATTACACCACATGTCATTTTGATAAATTGCACCAAAATAGCTAAATTGTTGTAAATGCTATCCTTGACTAATGTATTACATGTCATTTTGATAAATATAAATACAAGATTTTTATAACCATTGCCCATATAACATGTCAACTCATAAATTCATACAAGCTTTCATTGCATAAGTTCTCCACTACTTTATTACATCTCATTTTGGTACTGCCGCTTTCACGGATCGCACCTCACCATCGGGGCGGGCCCAGGGCTTTAGACCACTCTTGTTGCAACGATCCTCGATGGCCTTGACCTTCGTTGGTAGATCGGTGAAAAGTTCGAGCTCTTCGTAGTTGTTGCATTGTTCTGGACTCTAGACACCATCAGCTCCCACGATCCTCTGCTTTCCAGACATGACCATGTGCTTCTTTGTGTCCTCTGGTAGAGGGTAGATATAGTAAGCCACTTGCGCGACGTCTATAGCAAGTACCCACTGATCATCTTTATATCCGGTACTTTTGAGGTTCACTATGGTTAACCCTAATCTGTCGACAACAATTGTTTTCGAGTTAACCCAGTCGACACGAAATACACCTAGGCGAAGGTCTTTTCCATAGTCAAGGTCCCATATTTCGCCAACCTGTCCATAGCATTGTGTCCTCTTGTTTGTGGCCCCGTCACTCCTTCGTATCGAA
Organism: Microstegium vimineum; assembly: GCA_022036555.1. NCBI lineage: Eukaryota > Viridiplantae > Streptophyta > Magnoliopsida > Poales > Poaceae > Microstegium > Microstegium vimineum. Next base: position 41,918,828 of record CM039120.1, on the reverse strand, counting down.
CACCGCTATTCTGTGACGCTCTCTTCTTGTACTTGTCTTTCGTGTGGAACCTGTACCCCTTCACGTCGTACCCTTGCCAAGTCATAACTTGAGTGGACGGCTGAAGGACCGAGAACGGCGACCAGAGGGGGGGTGAATGGGAGCCAAATAAAATTCAACTCAAAGACTTGGCCCTTGTCCCAAACTCACACCCAAAACTTGACCTCGGAAGAACCGACTCACACATGACCTAACAAGTAGGTGGACACCTTAGGAATACCCCTAAAGGTGCAGCGGAGCGGTCGGAGAAGATGGAGAACGATCAAAGCCACAAACTCGAAACCGATACACCGAGAGCGGTACTCTCAACCCCTAGAGAGAAGAGGCAAGAGCACACCCAAAAATACTTATGAGAACTGGTCTCAAAAGTACCTAATCCGGTTCCTTACGTGAATACGAATCCAACGCAACAAACGGAACTTGATTCAAAGTCCAGACGAGAGAGAAACGGCCAAAACAGCGACGAAGAAAATCCTGAAAACCTTGCTGGAAGGGCGATGGAAGCTGGCGACGGACGCTGCAGAGGGCGACGGACTGAGTCCGACGGGCGACGAACGCTACTCTATCAGGAGCGTCTGACGCTCAAAAAACAGCCCGAAAACAGCCCCAACGATGGACGATCGCGACGGACGCTATCGTCAGCACTACCTAGCGTACGGAGCCTCCGACGGACCGTCCGACGCCAAACTCTAGAGCGTCCTACGCCCCGAAATCTGCACATCGATCCCAAAAATCGTTTTCTCTCCTCCAAATCTTCCCAAAACTCAACCAAATGAACTCCGAATGCAACCAAACTTTGTAGGCATGATCCTTGTACAGTTGGGGAGCTAATCCTAAGAAATCATCGCTCAATTTGGTGAGAATTAAAGGGAAACGAGGATTTGGGGGAAAAGGGGCAAGAACGAAGAACACTGCAAATAAATCGCCCGATCTACGCACTCGTGAGGTTTGAGGGGAATTCCTTCGGTGCAAAGATGCTCCTCACGAATACGAACAACTTGGTTCAAACGGATTTTCAAGAGCTACTCCCTACAAAGAGAAATCATCTTGGGAAAAAGAGGGAGCAAAAGCAAAACGCGAAGAACACAAGCAAAACGGGGACACGATCAAGAAGTCGAAGCCACCATGGCTTACGGAGGTTACGGCCTCTGATTCCTCGCAACAAACTCAAGTTCTTACAGAGGTTGGTGAAGTCAACCTAGGGATCTCATGAACTAGAGAGAGGGTAGAGAGAGAGAGAGTTGGGGCAAAATGATTAGGGTTCAAGAGATGGGATGAGGGATACCCCTTCACCCCCTATTAACGGGCTTTGGCTATTTCCCAAAGACCCCCCCCCCTAGATACATTGAGTGAACTACCTAGCCTAAGCATTGCAGTCCAAGCTCCTGGAAATATCTCCCGCATTTTGAATGGATGGCCCCGCTTCCTGCCGGGAGTTGTCATCGCCTCGACGCAACCTCCAGGATTCCGCCACATGCCATCCCCGCTTCCTTGGAAGCTCCGCCTAGGTTTTGAGGCCCAAACCCAAGAAATTCGCCACCGGCAGCTTTGGGCTCAACTACCAAACCCCGAGTTTTGCGGCCCAAACTCGGAAATCGACGCGGATGGTTTTGAGGCCCAAACCACCAAACCACTCGACGCGAGCCACCTTGTCTTCGCCCGGTCGGACTCCGAGTCCCCTGAGCCTCCGCTCGACTTGCGCGTCCACTGTCTTGACTCGGTCGACTCGGTCTACCTCCATGTCTTCTTGCACTCAGCGGTGCCAAGTACTAGCCACCACAGCTAGTCCGCCGGCACCCATGGTCCCTCAGTCCGAGCCGCGCTTCCGCCCTTCACCGCTCTCAATCCATCGGCACGGCAAGCCTCTACTCGACCTTCTCCACGCCATTGACCACTGTCACTAGGCATAGCACCTGCACACCACAAGCCGATAGACAGGCACACATTTGCTTTCGCAAAGGGTTAGAATCAAGCCACTCAATTTGAACCGCTCAAGTGTTGGGCAATCACTCATCACAAAACTGAACTACATGGGTACTTATCCACCATGTGTTCGCAACGGCCCTTGTATCAACTTCTTAACGGTATACGTATCTTCATCAGGGCTTCCTTCCCGTGGGATGCATTGCTCTTTAAGCCACTCTATGAAACTGCTCTTGTGATGTTTTTGGACCCATTCCTCCGTGCATTGTCCGTCATGTGCGGTGTGAATCTCATCTAGGTGCTTTTCAACATATTCGTCCATGCTCACCAACTGATGAAGGATGTTGTAATGAGCTTCTTCCACATCTTTGTATGGTATATCGGTGCGTACTTGTCGTCCTGTGCACCCCTTCCCGGAGGTTCTGCCCTTGTGCTGATGAACAGGCAATCCTATCGCCTTCCCATCCTTTATGTACCTCATACACCAGTTGACGGACTCCTCGGTTGTGTATGCCTCGATCATAGAGCCCTCTGGGTAAGCACGGTTATGAACATATCTGTTCAGGGTCAACATGAACCGCTCGTATGTCCACATCTGGTGCAGGTACACGGGGCCCAGTTGCTCGATCTGATCAACCATGTGTATCATTAGGTGAGGCATAATGTTAAAGAAAGAAGGGGGAAAGCACATCTCGAGCTGGCAAAGGGTTTCCATGATGAACTCCTTCAGGGCAACCGGTTCAGTTTTGTTGATGACCTTCTATGTGATGCGGTTAAAAAAGTACGACATTCGAGTGATTACCATCTTCACGTACTCTAGACCGATAGCCCTGATAATGATGGGAAGGAATACCGTCAGCATGACGTGGAAGTCATGTGATTTGAAGCCAGACATTGTGAGGTCTTTCATGCAGACGAGGCTCTTGATGTTTGAGGAGAAACCGGTCGGTACCTTGATACCCCTCAACAAGTTGAGCATAGATTGTAGGGTTATGAGGTCGCTACGCTAGCCAGAAAACAAAATTTTTCTATCCATAAACGAGGAACTAGTGCTAGTTATAGATCATGGGGTTACCACTAGACGCGCAGGTGCAGCGGAAGCGACTTGATGTAGTCGTGCGCGTCGCAGTAGTGTCGTGCAGTTGCAAGGTCGTCCGTCTCAACGTCTCCTTCTCGTGGTTCGTCCTTGTGCTCCAGATGCAGCACCTCCGAGGATTCTCACACGTGCAGGGAAGAAGCGTCACCCCTCTGGACTGCTAGGTCCGCGAGGAGTACTAGGCGCGAGCATGGGGAGGGCGACGGCGACTGCCAAAGGACGTGAGTATCTCGCCCCGTGCCCACCCCTTGCTTATATAGGCGTCCTAATGAGTTCCCACGTTGGAGGCCCATTAGCAACCCTAAACCTAGTCTAATTCGGATCCAACCCGAATTAGGCTTCCAGCCCCTTAAGCCCCGCACACATAGGCATGGCCCAAGTACTCTTACTCGACCAATAGTTGATAGCGGCCTCAAGCAAGGCGTGTCAACTCCTATGCATACGCTATGATCATATCAAACGAACCACTACAATTCAATATACATGTTATTCCTTTGCCTCATGATATTTGGTTCAACTCGTGGGTTAACACTTAACCCAAGCACGGCCATGCATTTCATGATCTAATCATTTGAATGATCTAGTGATATCTCTCTCATATGGAGAGTGGCAAATTCCATCTTGATTGACTATGTCTCATAGCATGTTTCCTGACAAACCCGAAAGCTACCTTTATAACTACCCAGTCACGGTAGTAGCGTTTGGTAGTCCTAGGGTAGGTCGTTTCACATCTTGAGTACATACGACAATCTCAGGTCTAAGGACATAACGTACATGATGTGTATAGAGACAATCTCATGCCGGGTCTGTCCAACATCATGTCCTACATGTGCCCACATTATTAGTTTGACATCTTATGTCCATGACTTGTGAAACATAGTCATCAACTAATAATGTGCTGATCTAATATTCATGCACATTCTAGCATACAAGTAAATGAGTTTCACAAACAATTCACATAATTGTTTATCAATACAAGTTGTCTTTAATGGATATTGATTGAACTCATAACATGTCATGGATACAAGGAAATACAATCATCTCTATGATTACCTCTAGGGCATATTCCCAACATAGATATCTTCTCATCGCGTCTTAGGTTATATGCTGCACCTGGTATGTCAACTTTACCATTATGAGGCGGTCCCGGGTGAAGGTCATGCCTGATGCCCTGGTGGAGAAGATCCATCCGTGATTTGAGACCATCCTTCGTCTTGTTCTTGATGTCGAGCAATACCCCGATCGTGCTTTCGAAGACATTCTTCTCGAGATGCATGCAGTCGATGGCATGAGGTGTGTTTAGTGTTTTCCAGTATGACAGGTAGTCGAAGAAGATCGACTTCTTCTTGAAAGGAACATGTGGTGTTTCCTCCTCCTCCGTCTTCTTGTCCCGCTTTCGCTTTCTTGTTTGTTTTGTCCCCTCCTCTGATGGCTTCTTCTTCTTGCTAAGCTCGATGTCAGCCATATCCTTCACCATCTCATACACCTTTGGACCCCAGCAAATCGATGTCGGTGGTTCATCCTGCAGCTCTACCTGATTGTCAAAGTATTGATTCATACCAAGTCTTCTATACCTGTGACTTTTGTTAAGGAACCGCCTATGCTTCATGTAAACTGTCTTGTAGGATGCCTTTAGGTAAGTGTGGCATGTCCCATCAATGCACTTTACGCAGCCAGTCTTCCCTTTGAGCTGCCCTGACAGTGAGAAGAGACCAGGGTAATCGGTGATCGTGACAAAGATGATGGCCCTTAGGGTGAACTTCTCCTTGCGGTACGCATCAGTCATCTCGACCCCAACATCAAATAGCTCCTGCATTTCCTCCATTAACGGTTCTAGGAAAACATCAATATCGTTACCGGGTTGCCTTGGTCCTGAGATCAGCATGGTCAGCATGAGATACCTGCGCTTCTGACAAAGATGGGGAGGTAGGTTGTACATGGTGAGTATGATGGGCCAGGTGCTGTGCAAGCTGCTAAGCTCACCGAAAGGGTTCATCCCGTCAGTACTGAGCGCGAACCGAATGTTCCTTAACTCATTGCCGAATTCCGAATATGCCTTGTCAAAATCTTTCCACTGTTGGTCATCAGATGGGTGCCGCAGCATGCCATCATCCTTCTTGCGGTCATCTGATGCATGCCACGACATCAGCTTGGCATCCTCTGGGTTCCCGAATAGTGCACACAGGCGGTCGATCATAGGCAGATACCACACCGACATTGTCGGGCTTCTCCGTTGCGTGTAGCCCTCTTCCTCCTCATCCTACTGAGCCGCGATGCGATTCTCTGCAGCAGTGCTCTTCTTGCCCCCCTTCTTCTTCTTCGGACCACCTCTCAACGACTCATCGCCGTCTGCATCCACACGACAGCCAGCATTATTTTTGTAACGACTTGCGTTGCAGTGCGGACAGCTCGTCATCGTCTCATACTTAGTGCCCAACCGATACATGATGTAGTGGTTAGGGCAGGCATCAAACTTTCGAACTTTCATCGACACTGGACGAATCAACTTATTTTCCCGATAAGTATTCACGAGAAACTTGTTACCCTTCGGGTACGTTGTAGCAAGGTAACTTAATAGCTCATTGAAGCTGTTGTCAGACCAACCATGTCGGGCCTTCATCATCAACATGTGGAGGATAAAACGGAGCACGGTGCACTCTTTTGGACTGTTGACACAAAAAGCATCAGGATCTGTGAAAACCTCGAGCTTATACCCGAAATTTGATATCCGGAGGCGTGCCAGTCGATTTGACCAGTTAATCGACAAGGACGATAACTAGAACAAGATTCAATCTAGACAACGGCGATGCGCCCGGATACTGAGATTGAGGCTTGATCAAGATAACTAGAGCAGAGCTGAACGAGGCAACATCGATACGCCCGGATGCCGAAGCTCAGAGGTACTCCCACGCGGAACTTACAAGGATTTGACGGAGATCAAGATGATGCAGCCCGTCGAAGCTTGAAGAACTCGTTGATAAACTACAGCTAATGCAGTAAAGGGTAAATTGCGATAAAAGTAGAATAAGAATAAAATTGATTTGTTTGATATTGGATTGATATCTTTACACGTAGCCCTCGGGCACATATTTATACTCCCGCATGGAGAGTTGTACAAATACACGACTCGTGTCCTTCCTAAAACAAACTCCTAACTTTAAGGAAACTGACTCGCGCAGGAGTCGGATCTAAAATAACAATATTATTTTCCCAAACAAACACACCTATTTTAAAGGAAAACAAACGACTCATGCAAGAGTCGGACTCAAACTGCTATAATAATACTGGTATAAAATCACCAGTTTCCTTATATCTCTCCCTCGATGAAAACTTTTCATCGGCAGATCCCTTCAATCCACAACTTCCTTCTTTGGCCACCTATAGTCTTCTGCTGATATCAAGCGCCAAGTCGCCTTGTACTCATCGGCACCCCCATGCCCATCGGCATCGGCAATACTTCCCGATCGGCAATCGGCAACACCCCCTCATCGGCAATCGGTACACCTCCTCATCGTCAATCGACAACAGCAACTTTACAGCCCAGGCGACTTGACTTCACCAATTAACCTTATCAGCAATCGGCATCGGCAACATCCGAAACCTCCAGCTTCCATCGGCAGCAGACTTAGTCTTCTCACAGCATACTCCCATCGGCAATACTGATCTATATCTTCCCGATGCCGATGGAAAACGGCTGCCGACCAACACAAGTCTCAGCTCATTTGACACGTGCCGAAAAACGGTGTCAACACATGCCCCCCCCAGTTTCGGAGCGTATAATACTTTACGTGCCGAAATTCTCTCTACTGTAGCCGTTACCTTCAAGATAAACGCACGACTCCCTCGATCTCCGCGCGTAGAACCGCAATTTATTAATAAAATCCCTCGATTGTAGCATAAACAGTTGCAAATCTGACAACATCCCCTTGATTATCGCGCGCATCCACTGCAAGCCTCTCCATATTCCTGCACAGTGTGAACCGAAACCCCAAAATACCCCTGAGTAAGCTTATAAAAGTTACCAGGATCCAATCTGCCTTTTTACCCCGAGTCCACTTTCATTCTCACATCTGCCTTCGTCTTCAACCTCTGGCGGCGCCTCCGAAGAACTCGAGCTCGAGCAACAGTATTTTTCCGCAAGCCAATCACGAACCGCAAGAACTCCTCAGCTCGAATGGCGATCCAAGTTGACATCCCCAAGGTAAGATCTACTCTCCTCCTCATCCAACCTCCTGCTAATTCCTTTCCCGCATGATTCCAGAATCTTCCCCTTTCCTTTTTTGATTCTTTCTTTTCTTTTCAAACCCTAGGAGCTGTACAGCAAGATCTTAATCCCTCTCGATCAGTCCAGTTTCACCTGCTTAGGCCCCATGGGGAATCCTGATCCCAGTTATATGATCAACGCAGAAGCTAATCGCATCCCATTTAGATCTGAATGTTTTGGTTTAGGACTATGGAAGGATGCTTTCCGATCATGGCCCAAGCCTACCAAGGGGTGGAAGAACTGGTACCTTAGGGTTGTCAGGACGCAGCAAGTCTATTGGTCAGAGCGCAATCTGGACCAGTGCATCAGGCTCTCCATTGCCGATATGGAGAAGAATGAGAACATGCTGATAGCAGCCTCTTACTTTTGGTCCGACACCATGAACGCCTTCTTGTTCCGACATGGACCAGCCACTCCCACAGTTGCCGATGTCCATATGTTGACTGGCCTGGACGTCTCTTCTGCCAACACCTTCACTCTATTCAATAGGAAAGCCGAGTACAAAGTGAACACTTGGAATATCGGCGGCTGGATCGGCTACATCCAGGAGTATCAGAAGACTGGATCGGTAAACCAGAGGGAGCATGCCACCTTCCTGAATATGTGGCTAGAAAAATTCATCTTCTGCGGCAGGGCAGTCGGACCTACCACCATGCATCTCCCGGCAGCTGAACTCCTTGCCAATGGAACAAGACTTCCCCTAGGCAGATATCTTCTTGGATCAGTATACCGCCTCCTACACCAAGTAGCCAAGAAGTTACTGTTAGGTGAACCCATCGGCAACCTCGGAGGTCCCTGGTGGTTCATCAACATGTGGCTGAACGCACACATGTACAAGGCGCTTTAGTTTGACTTGTTTGCTCAATGATTCCCAAGGGACATATCGGAAAACCACCAATACAGGGATGACGAATCGGCAACCCGTTCTCCACTCAACTTCGGAGAAGCCATCATAGTGCTGTCAGGGACCGATGCCGATGCAGAGCAATTTGGCTTGTTCTTTCAAAAATTTTACAACGGAATCCCTGCGTTGGAACGGCTCTGGTGGTCATATGTTGACGAGGACAACCGATTCCCGCTGCTATTCAACCTCACCGATGGGAATGTTCCCTAGAATCAAACAATCATGAAGGCCAACATCGTTCCCTGAGCTATTCCAGTGAACATTTTTGGATCTAGGAAGAATGCCCCTCCATCGTTTGAGCTCTACTACCCATCGACAGCGGCAAGACAACTGGCATTTGGCCAACTGCCGATCAAGCTCTGCTACTCCAAGGTGGTATAGCCCAGGCAGACCATCTCCAGCGCTCTAGACTGGAACAAAGTCATCAATCTTCCTCCCAGTGCTGACATGTCAGACATTGATCTGTCTTCCTGGTCGCCAACTTCCTTCATCACAAATGAGTACAAGTCTTGGTGGCAAGAATGGAGGTATCAACTGTTTGCCAAGTCGTCGCACTACTATCGGAATATAATTGACATCAATCACGTCATTCCCGACGATGCGGTAAGTTTTTATTCTGATGCATTCATTATTACTTTATTCTTATCATCAGCATCTAACCCCTTTATACTCAACAGGTTGACGATTCGATTCCCCAAATGAGCAACAGTGGCAAGCCCTTCAACCTTCGGATGATGAGTCCCACATCACTCATCGGCAACAAGGCCCCCACGTTAGCTGCCTTCACTCCTCAGCAGGTACCCACACCGACGCCTGCAAAAACCAAGGCTACATCGGCCGCTGCTGCTGCCCTGACGTGGGTTTTTGCAGTAAACTCATCTTCACTCATACCGATTACATACTGTTTCATCGGCAACAAGTTGCTTCATATAACTTACACTAATATTTTCAGGCAATGAGGTCATCGGCAGCTGCTTCGAACACTCAAGCATCTCCAAGTCCTGCTGCCGATGCCCCCCAGTCTTCGTCGAAACGGGCTGGCCCTTCCACTGCTGAACCAAGGAAGAAAAGGCGCATGAGATTAGCTACTCCCTCTTCGCCATCAACTCCGGTCGCATCACCAACCGCCGACGCGCCACCAGCAGAACCATCATTGGTTCCGATCCCGGATCACCCGTTGGACGATGTCCTTGACCAGGAGATGACACCACCTGCTGCAATAGCAGAGGCGACATCGGCATCGGCACCACCAGCCGAAATCCCCGATGAGAGAACGGTGTCATCACCACAAGAGCCAGCCACCACGGCAGAAGCGACGCCGGTAACAACGCCAACATCACCGATGGCGTCAACTGCTTCCCTAACATGAGCTCATTCATCGGCAACTGCTGCTGACCTTCAGGATGAAGCTGGACCATCCACCATGCCAAGTTCTAGGCAAGAAATCCGTTTTAAAATGGTAAGCTGGTCACCAAAAATTTCATAGTATAACCTTATGATCGGCACATTTTAACTTCTTTGTTTTCAGGCCCAAGACTCCCCAGACAGCCTGTTCTCCTTCGGCCTCAACCTCCAGGACGAGGATGAACACCAAGAAGGCCCTGCTCGAGCAGACAGCTTATTCTCCTTCACCATCGACATTCCCGATGATGATGAGGACGAAGAAAGCTCTGCTCCAACTCTATCGGCAGAGGTCAAGTCCAAGCTTGAAGCACTGCTTTCCTTGCTGCAACAAGACACATCCCAGCTCGTCCAGGACTCAACTGCAGCAAGGATAGCTTTCAAGGATATCCAAGGCCACCTCCCTGCCGATACCGAAGAAACCCTTTTCTAGGCAACCTTCCTTGACAGCAAGCAGATTCAGTACCAGAGGCTCTCCCGTCGCATTGTCGATAGGGCTGCCCAATCCAAGACTGAGGAAGAAAAGCTCAAGTTTAAAAGTATTGCCGATCAAAAGCACAAGAGCATCGGCCAAGCAGAAGTCTCCAGCGCCAACCTTGATCAAGAAATCACTCAGCTATCGGCCAAGAAGGAGGAGCTATTGGCTGAGTTACAAAGGGTTGAGGAAGCCCTGAACATAGCCAATCAGCAGAAAACCCAATTGTCCGACACCATCAGGGTTCTGCGGCAAGAAAGAAACCAGAATGCCCGACAAGCCATCCTACTGAAGAAAAAGATCAAGCCAATCGAGGTCTCTGCCGATGCCGATGCCAAGGAGATGGATGAGATAGAGCAAATTCGCCTGCGTGCGATATCAACCATCCAATCCCTGCTGTAATTTATTCACTGTATCGGCAAATGTAATATTGATACTTGACTTGATTTTGTAATATAATGTCAGTACATTTCCACCGATGCTTATATAACTTTTCTTTCATCGGCATTCAACTGAGCACTATGTGTCTACCCATACGCTAGGGTAATATCTCTTCAAGTATTTACCGTTGATTGCTCTAAAGAATGCAACTCCTTCGAGAGTTTCCAAAATATAGACATTACCAGGAGCAGACTGCTTTATCCAATAAGGACCTTCCCAATTAGGAGACCATTTTCCAAACTTAGAACTTTTAGTCCCAATCAGTAAAATCAACTTCCATACTAGGTCACCATTGACAAACTCCTTTACCTTTACTTTCTTGTCATACCACCTAGCAACCCTCTTCTTATTCTCTTCAATGTTGATCAATGCCCTCAACCGATGACCTGCTAAATCCTCTAACTCATCTTTCATCAGAGTAGCATAATCATCGGTAGTCAATTGATCTTGAAAAGATAATTGCCTAGAGCCAGTTTTAATTTCCCACGGCAGGACAGCATCGTGTCCATAGACCAACTGATACGGCAAGAATTTGGTTGCACCATGACAAGTCATCCGATATGACCATAATGCTTCGTTTAAAACCGCGTGCCACCTTCTAGAGTTTTCTTCAATCTTGCGTTTGATAAGTTTAATAACTCCCTTATTAGTTGCTTCAGCCTGACCATTAGCCTGGGCATAATAAGGAGAAGAATTCAATACCTTGAACCCCATACTAGCAGCAAATTCATCAAACTCTCCCGATGTGAACATGGTTCCTTGATCGGTAGTAATAGTTTGAGGAATACCGAATCGGTAAACAATGTGCTCTTTAACAAAATCCACCATGTTTGCCGATGTCACCTTCTTTAAAGGAATTGCCTCAACCCATTTAGTGAAGTAATCAGTAGCGACAAGTATAAACTTATACCCCTTATTCGATGGCGGATAAATTTAACCGATGAGATCAATGGCCCATCCTCTAAACGGCCAAGGCTTGATTATAGGATTCATTGCCGATGCAGGTGCCCTCTGGACATTACCAAACTTCTGACAATCCTGGCACCCTTTGAAATAATTGAAGCAATCTTCAAGGATTGTTGGCCAATAATATCCATTCCGCCTAATCATTCACTTCATCTTGAATGCCGATTGATGTGCTCCACACACGCCTTCATGGATCTCACCCATCAACTCCTTTGACTCCTCTTTACCAAGGCATCTGAGCAAAACTCCATCAATCGTCCGATAATATAATTCGTCGTCGAGGAGCACATACTTAGTAGCTTGGAACATTAAACGCCTTTCAACTTTCTTAGATGGATCCCTTAAGTAATCGGCAATCTCTTTTCTCCAGTCATCGGCAACTGTTACTGATGTTATGACTTCTCGAATCGGCTGATACCTTGAGGCATTCTGTGCTAACCGATTGGCCTCTTTATTATGCAATCTAGAAATATGCTCGAGGCAGTACTCTTTGAACTCTTTCAATAATTGCAAACACTTTCCATGGGCTGCAATTAAAGCTTCACTTCGGCATTCATACGTCTCAATCAACTGATTGATCACCAACATAGAATCACCGAAGATTTCAACAGCATCGGCATGTACCTCTCTGAGTAATTCCAACCCCTTAAGTAAAGCCTGGTACTCAGCCTGATTGTTTGTTGAAGTAGCAACAATCGGCAACGAAACTTCATACTTCCGTCCTCGGGGTGAAATTAAGAGAATACCGATGCCTGCTCCATCCTTGCATGTTGACCCATCAAAGAATAAAGTCCAAGGAGCAATCTCTACAGAGCTTACTATATTGCAATGCTGAGTAACAAAATCGGTCATTACCTGTCCTTTAACTGCTTTAGCCGATTCATACCTTAGGTCAAACTCTGAAAGTGCCAAAATCCACTTACCGATTCGTCCACTTAATATCGGCATCGACAGCATGTACTTAACCACATCATCTTTGCAGATAATAGTGCATTCAGCCGACAATAAATAATGCCTCAATTTAATGCAAGAGAAATATAAACACAAGCATAATCTCTCTATGGTCGAATACCTGGTTTCAGCATCCACCAACCTTCTGCTCAGATAATATATCACACGTTCCTTCCCTTCAAATTCCTGAATTAAGGCTGACCTGATAACACCGTCATTGGCAGATAGATATAACCTGAAAGGCTTCCCGTGTTGAGGTGGAACCAAGACTGGAGGGTTTACCAGATATTTTTTTATCTCCTCCAAGGCTAACTATTGTTCTTCTTTCCATGTAAATTCTTGATCGGCTTTCAGCTTTAACAATGGACTAAAAGATTTAATCTTACCAGACAAGTTAGATATAAATCTTCTAATGAAATTAATCTTGCCGATCAAAGATTGCAGCTCAGTCTTGTTTGTAGGAGCAACCACCTTGTTAATTGCATCAATAGATTTCCTGCCAATCTCGATGCCCCTTTGATGCACCATAAAGCCCAGAAACTGTCCTGCCGATACGCCAAATGCCCACTTATTAGGATTCATCCTCAACCCATGCTCCCTTGTGCATTCCAATATTTTTCGCAAATCGGCAAGATGCTCTTCAAAATCTCCAGACTTCACCACCACATCATCAATATAGATTTCGACTATAGTGCCGATATACTTATGAAAAATGAAATTCATTGCTCTCTGATAAGTAGCACCGGCATTCTTTAAGCCAAAAGTCATGACAACCCACTCAAATAAACCGACGTGACCTGGACATCTGAAAGCAGTCTTGGATATGTCTTCTTCAGCCATGAATATTTGATTATACCCAGCATTACCATCCATGAAACTAATGATTTGATGTCCAGCAGCAGCATTGATCAGTAGATCAGCAACAGGCATCGGATAACCATCCATCGGCGTGGCCTTGTTAAGATTCCTGAAATCAACACAAACACAAAGTTTTCCATTCTTTTTATACACAGGAACCACGTTAGAAATCCATTCGGCATACCGACATTGTCGAATGAATCCAGCTTCGATTAACTTTGTAATCTCAGCCTTGATGTCGGGTAGAATCTTAGGATTGCATCGGCGCGCAGGTTGCCGATGTGGTTGGAAACCAGACTTGATAGGTAACCGATGTTCAACTATTGATCGGTCCAAACCAGACATCTTTGTATAATCCCAAGCAAAACAATCTTTATATTCCTTTAATAAATCGGTTAACTGTTGTTTACATTGGGAATCTAACTTAGCACTAAAAAAGGTAGGCCTAGGTTTACTACCATCGCCGATGTCGATCTCAAGTAAATCATCGGCGGATGTGAAACCCTGTCCCAGTTTTCCATCATCAGTGAACCGATCCATTAAAACTCTTCTTCAGGACCGACTGCTTGGATCGGTGTAATACGGTAATCGGCAACTTTGAGGAATTCCTTGTCCCAAGCCTGATCGGATATGCACCTGGTCTGCTCATAAGTTTCCGATTCTGCCGATGCAACAGTAGATGGGGCCTCACTTCGGACGATTTCAATTTTGTCCCCGATCCACTGTACAAGGCTTTGATGCATGGTGGAAGGAATACAACAATTGGCGTGGATCCAATCCCTTCCTAGTAGCAAGTTGTAGGTGCCTTTGCCACTGATTACAAAGAATGTTGTCGGCAAAGTTTTGCTGCCGATGGTCAAATCAACACATACGGCTCCCATGGTTGTCGACACGTTGCCTTCGAAATCCTTGAGCTTCATGTCGGTCTTGACTAAGTCTTGGTCACCTTTCCCAAGCTTTCTGAACACGACATATGGCATTATGTTTATTGATGCCCCACCATCTACCAGCATCTTTGTCATCGGCTGTCCATCCACTTTGCCCTTAACGAACAGAGCCCTCAGGTGTCGCCTCTCATCATCGGCAGGCTTTTCGAAGACAGCCGCCATCAGATCCAGCACCAGTTGTGCCATCTCAGAAGTTTCCTCATCATCGCTGACAGGTGTCATGAACTCCATCGGCAACATGACGACCATATTGATTTCTGCCGATGGATCCTTGTCCTTGCGCTTTGGCCTCCACTGCTTCTCTCTTGAGGGTTCTTCATTATCATACAAGTCGTTGCGGCGTTCGCGTTGAATCCTCCTCTTCTGAGTCTTGGTCAGACCCTTAGGGCACCACTGAGGAAGCTTAGTTTTCCAGATGGGCTAGTGCTGCTTTCCACTGCTTGCATCGGTACTCCTTCTGATGTTGGGATCTCTGGAGAATATTTCTTCGTCAGGCACTCTTGCATTGGCCATCTCCTCCAGCTCCTCTTAATCAACACGTCTGCCAAGCCTGTCATGGGCGCTGAGCTTGCCCCCCAGTCGGTCATGCGCCGACCTTTTCACTCTGAGCGGCTTAGCGTACCTGGGTGCCTGATCATCAACACAAGGTCTCTTACCTGACCGATCGACAGTGTAATATCCGTTGCACTCCGGGCAATTATCGGCAGTAGGCAGCTTGATGCCTTCTTCCCAACAGTGGACGAAGAAGGGACACTTCCAGTGGTCCTTATGCCGAAGCCATTCCTGGTGCTCCTCTTCTTCTTGCCGATACCGCTCTTCACGTGATTGCCGATGATCTCGGCTCGGCTGCTTGTGTGTGATTACAACGCCAGGAGCCCTGTTGGCACTGCTACCTTCCTCGGCAACCTTCCTACCCTTTCTGTCATCGGCAAACCTCCTTCCATCACGCTCAGTCACTTGATGGTTAGGATCTACCGATGCATTCTTCCTGGCAGCTTTCGATGTCAGCACTTTGGTCTTTCCACCAGCTTCTACCATGTTGTTTGGAAACGGGTGCTGATCAATCTTCATTGGTTTCTGGACTCTGGAGTTTTCAAACTTAATACATCCAGATTCAATCTCTGACTGCAACTGCTGCCTGAATACTTTGCAGTCATTGGTACTGTGTGAGGTTGCATTATGCCACTTGTAGTACCTAATCTTCTTGAGCTCTTCGGCCGATGGAATTACTTGGTTGGGCGCCAACTTGATCCGTCCTTCTTGAAGTAATAAGTCAAACATCCTATCGCCCTTGGTAATATCAAAGGTGAACCTTTCAGCTTCTTTCTGGCCGAACGGACAGGACACAGACTTCTTATCCTTCACCCATTTAGCCGCACTGACGTTTAGCTCTTCATCCGACCCAAAATCTTCCTCCTGTCCGATGAAGGTCACCTTCTTGTTTCAAGTCTTCCTGGGTTCAAAGGTTTTAGTATCTTGATCGGCAATCCTTTGCACCAGATGACTTAGACTTTCAAACTCTTGGGACGCATACTTGTCCTTGATGTGCGGCAGTAATCCCTGGAAGGCCAAATCCGCCAGTTGCCGATCATCAAGTACTAAGTTGTAGCACTTGTTCTTCACGTCCCGCAGCCTCTGAACAAAGCTTTCTACCGATTCATCATTGCGTTGTCTCATCTTGACCAAATCGGTAAGCTTCTTCTCATGTATGCCAGCGAAGAAGTATTTATGAAATTGCCTTTCTAGATCGGCCCATGTGATTACAGAGTTTGGAGGCAGTGATATAAACCATGTGAATGCCGATCCAGACAATGACGAAGAGAACAACCTCACCCTCAATTCCTCCCTGCTGGCAGCTTCTCCGCACTGGATAATGAAGCGGTTGATGTGCTCCATTGTTGATGTGTTGTCTTGGCCGGAGAACTTGGTAAAATCGGGCACTTTGTACCGATTTGGGAGAGGAATCAAGTCATATGCTGAAGGATACGGAGTCTGATAAGAATATGTATTGACTTTGGGTTTGATGCCGAATTGTTCTTTCATAACTTCGGCGATCTTATCGGCCCAATATGCATCATGCTCTTGCCGACTCATTGGCTGGATGTTGACTGGTGGAGCCGGCTGATGCGCCTCTTGAAGATGATGCGGAGTAGTCAATTGCGCAGCACCAGTCATCTGAGCACTATGCATCGGTTGATGCACCGATGGATAGTTCTGCACACTTAGCAGATTAGGTTGATTCATTGTATTCATCGGCTGTTGTACCGATGGTCCGCTCTGAGTGTACGCTGAGCCTCCATAATGATGCATCGACACGCCAGGCTGTTGAGCTGGTGGCTGGTTTGCCCATCCAGGATTATAAATCATCGGCATATGACTTACCGATGGCTGATAGCTGACTGGAGCATGTGGCTCTTGTATTCTGGAGCAATCAATCACCAGATTACCTTGGGGAACGAGCATTCCAGTTTGAGGGTTTGCCACTAGAGGTTGACTACCAGCCGCTATAATGTGTTGCATCGGCACAGAGCTTGCCGATGGTGGCATCAGAGGTATCTTAGGAATTACTTGAAGATCTTCTGATGGCACTTGCACAGTTGGAGAAGGCGCAGAGTAATGCATCATAGGGGCCACCGGCTGTGACTGTGTTGCCGATGCCATAGAGCCCTTCCAAGCTGAGTTGTCTCCCTGCACCAGATTAGAACCAGGAGATAGATTCGAAGGCATACCGTATCCCCACCAGTTGACGGGAGTTGGTTGACTCTGGATAGCAGGCCCTGAATTTGCCGACGCCACTGAATCTGTATTGAGCTTGATGACACTGTCAGGGTTCGACCTTGGTGGTATAGTCACATCGGCAGACGGCTCCACAGGAGTAGAAGACGTCATTGGAGCTGCCGATGGACTTATAGATGCCGATCCAGGTTGATGATACGTTGGACCAACATATTGTGGTGCACGTCCTTCTTTGAATGATTGCATGACAGCATTGTAGACAGTATTGGATAGCACGCTGGAGTGGCTAATTAATGCTTGACTTAGAGTAGAATTAACCATCTCTTGTAGCTTACCAGGATTGGCGTCGTATGTGACCTGCCGTGGCAACGGCGGATCTTGCTTCTGGATTGCCTCGCCGCTCCTGCTTAGGCTGAAGGATTTCAGATATAACTTTTTGTACTCCTCCATAGCCCGCTCCGTGGCCAGCCTCTGATCATCTTTCAGATCGGCCTCGGAGACTTCAATGACGTTCCTCTGGTTAACGTCGGCATTATCACCCATGATAGATGTATGATCTTGTATAATCGAGTCCCACCGGGTGTGCCAAAAGAGGTGTTGACACAAAAAGCGTCAGGATCTGTGAACACCTCGGGCTTATACCCGAAATTCGATATCCGGAGGCGTGTCAGTCGATTTGACCAGTTAATCGACAAGGACGATAACTAGAACAAGATTCAATCTAGACAACGGCGATGCGCCCGGATGCTGAGATTGAGGCTTGATCAAGATAACTAGAGCAGAGCTGAACAAGGCAACAGCGATACGCCCGGATGCCAAAGCTCAGATGTACTCCCACGCGGAACTTACAAGGATTTGACGGAGATCAAGATGATGCAGCTCGTCGAAGCTTGAAGAACTCGTTGATAAACTACAGCTAATGCAGTAAAGGGTAAATTGCGATAAAAGTAGAATAAGAATAAAATTGGTTTATTTGATATTGGATTGATATCTTTACACGCAGCCCTCGGGCACATATTTATACTCCCGCATGGAGAGTTGTACAAAGACACGACTCGTGTCCTTCCTAAAACAAACTCCTAACTTTAAGGAAACTGACTCACGCAGGAGTCGGATCTAAAATAACAATATTATTTTCCCAAACAAACACACATATTTTAAAGGAAAACAAACGACTCATGCAAGAGTCGGACTCAAACTGCTATAATAATACTGGTATAAAATCACCAGTTTCCTTATATCTCTCCCTCGATGAAAACTTTCCATCGGCAGATCCCTTCAATCCACAACTTCCTTCTTTGGCCACCTATAGTCTTCTGCTGATATCAAGCGCCAAGTCACCTTGTACTCATCGGCACCCCCATGCCCATCGGCATCGGCAATACTTCCCGATCGGCAATCGGCAACACCCCCTCATCGGCAATCGGTACACCTCCTCATCGGCAATCGACAACAGCAACTTTACAGCCCAGGCGACTTGACTTCACCAATTAACCTTATCAGCAATCGACATCGGCAACATCCGAAACCTCCAGCTTCCATCGGCAGCAGACTTAGTCTTCTCACAACATACTCCCATCGGCAATACTGATCTATATCTTCCCGATGCCGATGGAAAACGGCTGCCGACCAACACAAGTCTCAGCTCATTTGACACGTGCCGAAAAACGGTGTCAACACGGACATTCGCCATCATCCGGATACAGAGGATCAAGTGACGCCTGCTTCATCTCTCTGAAATTTTCCAACCACTTCGGGGAACCATACACAACGTCGTCCTCATCGATGTGCTTCACTTAATCATCAAAAAGTTGCACATCCTCGGGTTCCTGCACGGTGGCCTCCTGACCACCATGATATAATCACAACGTTGTTGTCGTTGCAGGCTGTCGTTATTGTATCTGAACATGAGACGTGTGGCGCTCGTGGCTCTTCGTGCGCCGTCGTCGATGCCGAGCTCACTCCAGATGCACCCCCACCACTGGGGTCGACACTTTCGTCGTGTTGAGTCCAGACCGTGTAATTCTCTACGAAACCAAACCAAATCAAATGAGATTGCACCTAGCCATCGTGTTGCACCAAACCGCGGTATCAAATGAGATTGCACCTAGCCATCGTGTTGCACCAAACCACGGTATCAAATGAGATTGCAGTGAGAACACGGACACACGATTGTCCTCCGCTTCGATCGGTCACGGTGAGCTCTCGCAGCGGCAATAAACTTCCTCACTTCGCTGAGATACCGCAGATCAAGTACCCTACTAATCTTGTACATCCATTCTGACCTATCCATATTGGCTGCAAACCGTACACATCAACAACAAAATTTTTAGGCATATAAAATTATAAAACTAGATAAAAAAGACACAAGCTTTTCTCTTTCCTCCCTTAATCTAATCTAGATGTAGATCTATAGCTAGAGAGCTCAAAAAGCAAGGAAAAAGAAAGAGAAAAGAGCATGGGAACTCTTTAAAAGCTTTTAGTCACCTAATATTATGATTCTAGATAATAAAACACAAGTTTTCTCTCCTTCCTCCATAAAACTAGATTTACATCATCCAAAGAGGTCAAAAAGCAAGGAAAAGAGAGAAAATAGACCATGGGAACCTTTTAAATACCTCTTATGATGTCCTCCTCCTCCAAAACAACACTCAAAACCTCAATCCAATGGTTTGGTTAAAAAATCGGGCAAAGCCTCTCCCCCCACGAGTTTGGAAGAGAGAAGACTTGAGGAAGAAAAAGAAGGTCGACCTGTAGCTATATAGAAAAGAAATAACCGTTGCGGACATTGTAATTTGACCGCTGCGGTTAATAACGATTAACTGCAGCGGGCGGCATAACATGACCGCTGCGGTAAACACATTAACTGTGACGGTCAGCGGGCAGGTTAGGCCGCCCGCTGCGGTAAATGGTTAACCGCAGCGGGCGCTTAGGCTGCCGGCCGAGCACAGCCGGTGCAGGGAAATAACCGTAGCGGGCAGGAAGGGTGTCCGCCACTAAAGCTATTTTTGCAATGTTGCGCAAAATCCATTTTGACGTAGTGGAGGAGGAAGAAGAAGAGAAGCGCAGCAGGTGTGGACGCTTTGTATTCACGGTTTTGCATATGGGCCCGTCCGAGGGGGATTTGGGGGCCCATTCGGGCGTCCGGCCCGTGAGTGAATCCGAGAGAGAGAGAGAGAGTGAGTGAGAGCATGAGGTGCAGAAGCGGCCAATGAGGACCCTATCTGAATCTCCACCAATCCATTCCCACCCTTATCAGCCCCCTTCGCTGCTCGCCTCGCTCGCTATCATTTCTCCGCTGCCTTGCCACTTCTTTCCTTCCTCTGCTCTGCTCCCAGCTGGGCTCGCTCCCTCTACAACCTTCTCTCTAGCTTATCCCGATAATGGCAGCCTCCAGCAGCACCGCGTAGCTGTGCCCGCTGTACACAACACGTCCGCTAGCTGTTCGGTGTCGGTGCTCGCTCGCTCGTACAACTACACGTTGCGCAGCCTTCAGCGAGGTCGGGTGGTTCTGACTTCTGAGTAGGAGCAGCAGCAGCTGGGCGCCAGCCCACTGGTAATATAATTTCTTGGACCTCCATGCTCTTGGCGTCGTCTCAAGTCCAGCCACGCATTTGGCTCTTCTCTGTATTGCTTGCTTCTGTGCTATCATATCTAGTATGATAGATGACTGTGACCACTGAAACATGGAGCGCCCTGCTCTGCTGCTTCTCTCTCAGTGAATTGCTTGCAATCTGATGCTGCGTGTGTGTGCCTGGCTGTGCGTGCCATTCAGAACTCGTGGTAGCAAGTGTGTGTATATAACTTGAACGTTTCAGTACCAGTGTCGTTGCATACTAATTAAGCTAGTGTGAGACCGGTGAATTATATATGAGAACGTCAGCCAGGTTTATTGGTCATGGTATAATGTTTTTTCTCTCGTAATAACACAGCATCAGTCGGTTTAAACCATGAGAGGTGGATAAGGAGGCACAACCCCAGTCCGTCCCTGTTCTGTTCCTCGCAATATCTGTTTCTGCTCGGCAGGCGCTATCTCTTGGTCTGAAATTTGGTGCCAGAAAACAAAACAGAGGTAGCTAGCTAGCTAGCTTTCTCTTGGTCCACAGGCTGCGCTGCGGCTGCTCCATGGAAACATTATCCCTTCATTTTTTCTACTTGGACTTAACATAACCAACTTTCTGAATTACTCTCTGCAGCTGAGCTGACCAGCTCCAGTATACATACATACTTTTGTGCAGCAGAAGCTAAGTCAGTCATCTCATCTGGTGGTGTGAGAGTTCCAAAACTGTTGCTTACTCTTCTTTAATTTCTTATTACACCGTACCATTTACCGGTATTTTTTCTGGTCTGTATTCGTGGCGTGGGCCGGGCAGATACATAGTACACACGACTAGTGTTTCTCTGTCAGGGCTAACTTTTACCATGATGAACATGGCATGGCATGCCCACACGTCAAGGACAGCTCCCCTAATTTGTCCTCACTGTGCTTTTTCCGGGAGTAGCTAAGTCATTGTAACCATTTCTATTTCTTCACGCTCGCTCTCTTCCTCCAAAAGACCAAAACATGTGCCACACGCATGTTTTTTTTTTCTTCCTCAATAGTCGTGTGAAAACATGTATACCAAGTGCTGTCGTGATGGGTTCATGGCGTGTTACATGCATATATATATATATATATATATATATATATATATATATATATATATATATATATATATATATATATATATATATATATATATATATTACTAATTAGTACTAGTGTACCATGGCCTTTAATTTGCTAACAATTATATCATCATCATGTCACTATGATGATGCCATCATCATATGGTACCAATAACTAAGATATAACAAGTGCCTTTTCTTTTCGGTTGTTTGGCGATGGTTGCTAATCAATAAGCATACGACTAAAGGTTGTATTTTTAATCCACTCTTCTTGAAATACAAAGATATAAAGGCGCGGCGTGTCATTTAATATATTTTTTTTCTCAGCAATTGATTGAAGATAGAAAGGTTGGAACAATAATCAATCAAGGTGTACTTATCTAGTGAAAGTAAACCAGATCTTGCTGCATGCCCGCAGTGTAGCTAGTATTACTCTTGTTTAAATCCAAGTGCTTGACGGCCATTCTATATCTAGCTAGTTGTTTGTGTGGCAAATTAAACCTTCAGTTCAGACTTCAGAGCATGCAATTTATTCATGTTTTGGCTTTGTTGCTGTTCTGCAGTTGGGCTGCTGATTGTGAGCTGAGCTTGCTCGCTCGCCGTTGGGCGCGTGCATGGCGCCCAAGAGCAAGCGCGGGAAGGGCAAGGGCGAGAAGAAGAAGAAAGATGAGAAAGGTGAGTGCATTTCATCTTCTCTACTACCATTTCCTCCTCAGTTCGCTCTCGACCATTGTTTCCAGCTTATTATATCAACTTAAATTCGTCTTTGTGATTATATATTGTAGTTCTGCCTGTGGCCATTGACATCACTGTGAACCTCCCGGACCAGTCTCATGTCATTCTCAAGGTTTGCTTTCTAGCTGAGTCCTCATCAGTCATCACACCATTAATTCTAGCTAGTAGTTTCTATCTCCTCATTGCGGTTTTCTCATCTAGCTATCCCCTGAAATATACAGTGAGAATAATGGATATTTTTACATTGTATAACCAGTTTGGTCGTATTCATAGCATACCTTTGCTCCACATGCATATTTTACCTGCTTCTTTGTTCAGGGGATTTCAACGGACAGGATCATCGATATCAGGCGGCTGCTCTGCGTCAACACCGCCACGTGTGCCATCACAAACTACTCTCTCACACATGAGGTACTTATTATGGTGGAGCAGGCAGCACAGCCAAAGTCAATTTGGCTTAGTGGATGAAAAAAGAGAGAAAATTTCACAAGAAATAGAAAACTCTGTTTTTTTTTTCAACCCACGTGGTGTTGTACTACTATATATATATCTGCGTTATGTTCATATATATAGTGTTCTATATAAGAGTGAAATGTGACTTTTATCTTTGCTTTCGGTTACTTGTGTATTTTTGGCACTTCCAAAATTGTAGACAGTGATTATTATTGTAGACAGTGATTATTATTCATCTTATTTTGCTTCCTTGTAGATGCGTGATGGTGCATTGAAGGATGCCGCTGACATTGCTACACTGAAACCGTGCACGCTCACGTTGGTGGAAGGTACATACCCCCCAAGGCCTCCATTCTACTGGTCTAAAAAATCAATTATCATTTACCAAAAAATCAGATGATTTAAAGTTTGATCAAATCTTAAAATACTATAATTTATAATATCAAATTGGCACCGTTAGATTAATTATACAATATATTTTATAATATACTTATTTTTCATGAACGATGTTTAAACTCCCCTTTTTCATTAAGAGGAAATATAGCATATTTTTAAAAGATATACATTTCCGATATTATTATAAATTTAAGATAGTTTAACTTTGATCATGTCCAAGTTTTTTTTTAAAAAAACTATACATTTAAGAAGTTATATCACAAAACTGGATTTCATGTGTCATTATATCATAAAAGTACATGTGCATTATCATAAAAATACTTGTATAAGGAGTTGTGTATTAGGAATACATATTGAATGTGCGCTAATATCACAAATCTAGAAATGTATACTCTCTCCATACTCATAAAACATATTGTTTAGGACAAGGTTTGAGTCAAACATTGAGAATATAAATCTTGAATAAAAGTTGTTGAGTTTGAAAATATGAAAATCATATCAATAGATTTATTTTAAAAAATACTTTCATAAAAATATACATATATTATATTTCAATAAATGTTTTTTAAAAATAAGCAGTCAAAATTATGCTTTGAAAACCGTATCACTGTCCAAAAGGACATGTTTAACTATAGGTTCTACTCCTGTAAAATTCTTCAAAAAGTATAAACATAACCTTATTTTTTATATAAAATTACATTCTACACTTTTGTTTTAACAAAAAAAAATCTAGAATTAAATGTTGCTATTTTTCCTATTTTTTGATTTCTTGAACTACTCATACTGAAATGTATGAAAAGGTTTAAAACTATCAAAGTTTTAACTGTTGGAGATGCCAAACACAAAAAGTAATTTAAATATATTTTTTAGAAAGTTTGAGTAGGTCCTTGTTTTTTATTTTTCATGATTAATTTATTTTTTAAAATAATAGGTTATTTTGACTTTTCTACCATATAACTTTTATACATCTAAATATTATGAAGTTATATATAATAAAAAATTATGTACCTAAAAATATCAAAACAACTTATAAATTAAAGGAGACGGAGTACCAGTTTCAATTTCTTGAAATACACTTTCATAAAAAAAATTATCGAAATAATAATAATAATAATAATAATAATGAGGATGATTTAATTAAAAATGCAGAGGAGTACAGCGAGGAGAGCGCCGTCGAGCACGTCCGGCGTCTGCTGGACATCGTCGCCTGCACCACCTCCTTCGGCCCCGCGCCGCCACCTCTGCCGCCGCCGTCTCCCAAGGACGCCGATGCCGTCAAGGAGCCCTCCAGCTCCAGCTCCAGCGCTACCTCCAAGGCCGCCGCATCCGCCTCCTCGGGCGGGCGCCGCACGGCCTCGCCGCCGCCGGCGTCGCCGTCCTCTACTGCTGCGAAGGAGTCGTCAGCCGCAAAGGAGGCAGCAGCCAAGGAGGCAGCGGCTGCGGCAGAGCTGGAGGCCGAGATGAGCGGCGCGTGCCCTCGCCTCGGCGCCTTCTACGAGTTCTTCTCGCTCGCCAACCTCACGCTGCCACTCCAATGTAAGTGGCAGCCTCTCTTTGTCTGCAATCCGAAGCACGCATGGGTTATTGGAGTGAAGACGTCTAGCACCCACGATTTGTTGCATTTACGTAAAGTTCTTGATTAATTTCAGTTGTAAGGCGAGTGTCGCAGCCTCGACAGGAGGAGCAGCCTTCGGATGACCATCTGTTTTTTCTAGAGGTAAAATGGCTAATAAGTTGCATCTTCTTCTCGCTCATTTGTGCTAGAATGCCTCGTTTTTTTTTTGTTATGTGGTTGGTGGTCTTAATTAGAGAATCATCTGGTGCTTTTCAGGCAAAGCTTTGTAGTGGGAAATTCATTATTGTTGAAGCTCGACGAAAGGGATTCTTCAGTCTAGGAAAGCAGCGAGTCTTGTGCCATAACCTAGTCGATCTTCTGAGGCATCTTAGTAGACCATTTGATAATGTTAGTCTATCTTCCTGAACTTCTGGATTTTTTCATTATTGGCTAATAGTACCTTGAATGCTGTAGATAGTTGACCTTGTTATTTAGTGCCTACCTTGGAATTATTACTATTCTAAACCATACCAAAACATATTCATAATCCAAGGAGGATTTCATGATCTCCTTCACTATGATTAAAACAACTGATATCTGTGTGTGAAGAGTGTGTCTTTCTCAGTATCGGAATATACTGAACTGGCATAATTTTAGGTTTATCATGATAAAACCTTTTGTGGGATTGCAAATCAAAAGCAATTCATTTATGCCTGATGCTGTTTTAATAGTAATGTGGACATAGTGTTGCAGAGTAAGTTCCACATCCGCGCTTCTTTTATGATCGTGTGATGAGAAACATTGGAATCACAAATTGCTAAAGTGCAACATGAGTCATCTAATCACTGGAGATTATAAGTTGCAAGATTTTCCATCATACTTGATGTTTCATACTACTGCCAATATGTTCCATGCTGCTAAGTTCTTTCATTATGTCTAACTTATGACTATTCTTTTTGTTGTTTGGATATGTTTTAGGCTTATGAAGATCTTATGAAGGCATTTTTGGAACGTAACAAGGTTTGCTATTACCTCATTAGTTATTTTTGTTTGCAATGCTTCTTACATTGCAGTTTGGATTTTTTTTTTATATATAAATCTTTCTCCTATTCGATTGCTATGTCCTTACCTAGTTGGTGTCGCTCTTACATTGCAGTTTGGAAATTTTCCTTATGGGTTTCGTGCAAATACATGGCTTGTTCCTCCAATTGCTGCCCAGTCACCATCAACATTTCCTCCTCTTCCTGCTGAGGATGAAACATGGAGAGGCAGTGGAGGTGGTTGGGGAAGGGATGGAAAGAACGACATGGTGCCATGGGTAGATGAATTTCTCTATCTCACATCCATGCCTTGCAAAACTGCTGAGGAGAGGGAACTCCGCGACAGGAGAGCATTCCTACTTCACAGCCTCTTTGTAGATGTTGCCATCTTTCAGGCTATTGCAGCAGTAAGGCATGTAATGGAAAGTACAGAGTTATCGGCATCAACCAAGATAGACGAAGTTTTGTATTCTGAGACAGTGGGAAATTTTAGCATCACTGTCGCAAGAGATTCTTCAGACGCAAGCTGCAAGTTGGACACTAAGATAGATGGAAACAGAGCCACAGGAATGGACTCTAAGAATCTTGCGGAAAGGAACCTTTTGAAAGGAATAACTGCAGATGAAAACACAGCTGCCCATGTAAGGGTTCTAAATTAAGGTTGCCTTGTTCATATTCTGCACAAACTATAGTAATTTCTTATCTTTCTCTCTAATGTTGCAGGATGTTGACAGTTTGGGCATTATCAACCTTAGATATTGTGGGTATGTTGCAGTAGCAAAGGTGGACAAAATCGACAAAACCAAAGTAAACTCTTCTATCAAGCCTATGAATATCGCAGATCAACCTGAAGGGGGTGCACATGCATTGAACATTAACAGGTTAATAACAAGAGTACATCAATGCTTCTATATTATTCTCTAGATTTTATTTGTGCTTCATCCTATAATTGTCTTTTGTTGATGAACTTCTTATTTTTTTAGTTTGAGGATGCTCCTTAATGAAGCCACTTCTACTGGGGAGAAAAAAATATCAAACCTTTCACAAAATCATAGGCAGGAAGAACTAATTCTGGCACAAACTTTTGTTGAGAATTTATTGAAGGAAAGTCTCCAGAAGCTTGAGGAAGAGGAAAATATAAAACAGTCATTTATGAGATGGGAACTTGGTGCCTGCTGGGTTCAGCATTTGCAGGATCAGAAAAATTCTGACAAGGATAAAAAGCAAGGTGGTGAGAAGGATAAGAAGAAAACAGTGGACAAATCTAAAGAACCAAAGATTGAAGGGCTAGGGAAGCCTCTCAAAGCTCTTAAGAATGCGAAAAATGTTAATTCTGCTGACCAGGGTTCCTCATTGGGGTCCAAAAGCTCTGCAGAAAGCCAGAAAGACAAGCCATCAGATGTTGAATTGCCTCAAGGAGATTCTAGTGCTTCTGAGAATGAAAGCCTGCTGAAGGATTTATTACCAGAATCTGCTTTTACAAGGTTGAAAGAATCTGAAACTGGGCTCCACCAGAAGGTGATGCATCTCTTTTCAATACAACTGAAAAGTCAACTTACCTTTATTTGTATTGTGTTTTAACTGATGAATGGTAAAATGGTCTTTGTTGTACAAATGCTCATTGTATTATAATTCTCCATGAAGACTGTAGAGTAACCTTGTTTGTTATACAGTCACCATCTGAGCTGATTGAGATGGCTCTGAAGTACTACGATGAAGTTGCACTTCCTAAGCTGGTATGTATCAATATCTGAGATTATGAGTTTTATGTCCCAGGGGAACATCTTCTCCTGTGGTCAAATATTTAATGGCATTATGAGTGATAGATTTCCATGTGTGCTTTTTTTTCTTATTTTTTGACTCAGAAGCCTAATAACTAATCAAAGAAAATATTCAGGTTGCTGATTTTGGTTCTCTGGAACTTTCACCTGTTGACGGTAGGACTTTGACTGATTTCATGCATACCCGAGGCCTACAGATGCGCTCTCTAGGACGAGTTGTAAGTTTTAAATTCTGTTTTACGTTTGATATGGCTTTTCTTTCCAATTTCTTTGTAAATGCTGACTAGATAACTATCTGTATAGGTCAAGCTTTCAGAGAAGCTTTCACATGTTCAGTCCTTATGTGTGCATGAGATGATAGTGCGTGCTTTCAAGCATATCGTCCGCTCTGTGATTGCTGCTATTTCAGACATGCGACAATTAGCACTAACAATAGCTGCAGCATTGAACTTACTGCTTGGTGTTCCTGAATCTGATGTCTCTGGAAGTTCTTCTAATGTGCATCCCCTAGTATGGAGATGGCTGGTGACCTTCTTGAAAAAGAGATATGAATTTGAGCTCACACAGAAACATTACCATGATGTGAGGAAATATGCTGTCCTTAGAGGGCTATGCCATAAGGTAAAAGTTAATATCTTTTATCCTTTTTATTATAAAAATTCATCCTGATGTGGTGTTCTCTAATTGAGGATAAGCATTGCTTTTAGGTGGGTATTGAATTGGCACCCCGAGATTTCATTATGGATTGCTCTTTCCCATTCCATAAGCAGGACATTATTAGCCTGGTACCTGTACATAAGGTAAAGTTTTCAAGATAGGGTTATTATCCTTCTGAAATTAATTTGGCTCATCATATCTAATCAGATATATGGTTTCTGTGATGAAATGTACTTCAGTTATGATCACCCGTAGTTTAGAGCTTTTTACATTTATCAATATTTTGTTAGGCTTAACAGGAAATGACATAAAAATGCAACTAACTTGATTTGTCCATAATACGCAGCAAGTTGCATGCTCATCTGCAGATGGTAGGCAACTGCTAGAATCCTCTAAAACTGCCCTTGACAAGGGCAAACTTGAAGATGCTGTCAATTATGGGACCAAGGTATCTTTCTAAAATCACTTGTAAATGTCACATCTTTTTTTCCATATAATATTAACTGATTTCTATTTTTCTCTATGACAATACAGGCTCTTTCCAAGCTCATAACTGTATGTGGTCCCTATCACCGAATGACAGCTGGAGCTTATAGTCTGCTAGCTGTTGTTTTGTACCATACTGGTGATTTTAATCAGGTATATTGTGTTGCAGCTGTAAATAAATCAGATCATTTGTTAAATGGCTAAACATTTTCAGTCAATTCTAGGTGGATACAACTAAACATGGTTCAAAACAATGATTATATCTTCTTATACAATATCTTAAAGGATTAAAGTAATCAAAGCACTAAAGACATGACATATGTTACATTTCTGGAAAATAAAATAAATATGATATCTTTTAAGGAGACATTGTGTTAGATGTGTATGGTGAGACAAAGTACCAGAGACCACCGGATGACTAATCAATTGATGATTTCAAGGCCAATGTTCCTGTAGATAATAAGCTTTGTGATAGTGTTCTGTTCTAGCTTTTGACATGTTAAAAAAAATACTGCAGGCTACTATTTATCAGCAAAAGGCCCTAGACATCAATGAGAGGGAACTTGGACTTGACCACCCTGATACTATGAAGAGCTATGGAGACCTTGCTGTGTTCTACTACCGTCTGCAACATACAGAATTGGCCCTAAAGTAAAGGCACATTTATAGCATTCTTTCATTTTCTGTTTCATGAATGTCATCTATAGTCTCATAATAGCCTAAAGGACCACACTAGTCCTTTTAGGTCTTAGCTAAGTTAATACTTTATCTCTCACTATCTTGAAGAGCTAGATTGGTGTTAGTATTCTATCTAGTTTATTCATATGGTGTTAATGATATTTTACAAGATACGAAATGAAACATATTTGTTATTTGTGTCAAGCATGCATTAATTTGTTTCTGTTACTCCTAGTCTAGATTTTCTGTTCAAAAAATTGTCACATCAAATATGCATATTTGGTTCTCTCTTTGTTGCTATATTTTTATATTTGAAGTCAATCAAATTTTAAGATGATAGTTCATACACAGATTGTTGGAAATGGAATTACATGTGAAACTTGAATATATTCAATAATGTAATTAGGACATGCAATACTCGTTGTAAGTGAAGTCGCAGATGATGATTCATTTACAAATATGTTAATCCACAAACATCTGTTGTTGTTGTTTCTCCATTTTTTAGGAAAGGTTGGAAACGATAAAGAGAAGTGTCATCTTTTTTCTTCTACCAATTTTTTTGTTTAGTTAGGCCATTGCTTTTTCTTTATTATCTTTGTCTATCAGGTTATATCTTATGTTTTGCTACAGCTCGAATATTTGAAAATGAAAGGGATTTTTTGAAACATAAGTGGATTGTACTTGTTTGTTTGATAGTCCTTGTTGAATGTACAGTTCTGATAGTCTAAATTAACTGTGACAGTATCTGCAAATATTAACTATTGATGTAAATTAGGTATGTCAAGCGTGCGCTATATCTTCTGCATCTTACGTGCGGGCCATCTCATCCAAATACAGCTGCTACATATATCAATGTAGCTATGATGGAAGAAGGATTGGGCAATGTGCATGTAGCTCTAAGATACTTGCACAAAGCTTTAAAATGCAACCAGAAATTGCTTGGACCTGATCATATACAGGTAATACTTATATATGTATTAGAATATGATGTTAACTTCTTGCAAGGACATGCTTAATATACTTGGCATGTAGTTTTTGACTGATTCACTATTTTTTGAGAGAATTTTCAGTTGATCTACTTTCTGTTATCTGCAGACTGCTGCCAGCTACCATGCTATAGCCATAGCTCTATCGTTGATGGAAGCATATTCCTTGAGTGTTCAGCATGAGCAAACAACTTTGCAAATCCTTCGTGCAAAGCTTGGAGCAGATGACCTACGAACTCAGGTATGTGTCATGGATATTGGGTCCATGGGATAACTAGACCTAGGCTATGCTTTTCATGGCCACGATCCGTGTCTTCTCCAGCGAGGTTTTCCCCTCCGCCGCAGGCTTGGTTGTTTAGAAGAGAGAGAGATTAGATTGATAATACTTTGCTTACCATTGAAAGGATACATCTCCCTTTATATATATAGGGAGGACTCGACACGACTTGACCTACAAGTAAACCTAGCTCCTAGACTCTTCCTAAACCTAACGCTGCAGTACTCGCGGTACTGTTCATGTTACCGCTACAGTACCCGTGGTACTGTTCACGTTGGGCCCATTTGGCCCGACACCTCTTTAGCCCGTCACGGTTATATTTGCCCATGACAGTATGCTTCCTTGAAATATGATTGTTGACATGCACAAAAAGTACTGCCTCCAATTAGAGGTCATTTAAAGTGCATGTAGTCAAAACAATGCTTCCTACTTGTGCTAACTTAATAATGAAATTGGTCAGATGAGACAATGTCACTATATAGCCATCAGAAGTACCTCCAAAAAAACTCTGCACTAATGGAGTTACTCCCTTAAACTGTTTTCTATACTCCACAGAAATATGGGTTGTCCTTCAATTATTCCAAGTTTCCCACTAGAAATGATGCTTTGTTCATGACAGTGGTAGAATCATTTATAGCTAACCACAAGCAGAAGAAAAATAGGAAAAGCTCAATAAAATTGTACCACTAATTATATATGGGGGTGCTTCAAATGTCTAACCAAAAGGCAACTGAGGTGAGTTGCATATTACTATACAGATTTATAGCCATTAGTCAAAATGTACATTACAGAGCATTTCATTGTCCAAGATGACACATGTGTAGTTTTTTTCGAGAACGTGCCAGTTCCTTTATTTGTGAAGAAAGCATTCCCTCCTTTGTGACATATAAAACAAAAGTTTGACCACCTAGGAGGAACCACGGGGCTTTATATTAAGGAGAAATAGGAACCCCTATTTTGCTAGAGAAGGACTCGTGGGGCATTCATAACCTTTTAGCCTTTTCTGAATGCAGGATGCTGCTGCTTGGCTTGAATACTTTGAGTCAAAAGTAATTGAGCAACAAGAGGCTGCACGGAATGGAACTCGGAAACCTGACGCATCAATAGCTAGTAAAGGACACCTAAGGTAAGACCTTAATTGGATACTTCTCGCCAAAGCATATAATAAATCCTGGATAAACTTCTGTTCTGCACTAAGCCCAGTACACAAAAAAATTGTTCACTGCTATTTTGATGCCCCATTTTAGATAGATATTCAGATATTGTATTGACTTTTACTTTGGTCCAGTGTATCTGATCTTCTTGATTACATAAATCCTGACCAAGAGAGCAAGGGAAGAGATTCTGAATCTGGAAAAAGGAGATACTCAAGCATAAAGGTTGGTTAGCTATATTTCTTTCTGCCTTAATTTGTTTTTTGTCTAAGAATTTATTCACCCATACTCATTCTGTCAGGTTTTATCTCATTCAAATGAAAGTTCAAATGGTGCAAGCCCTGAGATATCTCCAAGAGATTCAAATCCCATAATAGATGAAGTACAACAACTTGAGTCATCAAAAGATGACAGTATTGAAATTATTTCTGAAGCTGAGGTTAAACAGATTCCTGAATCATTTGAGCATCCAGCACCTTCTGAGCTACAACTAGAGATAGCTGAGGTGAACATTAATGCACCTAAGGAAGTTATTGAAGTTGAAAATTCAGAACCTGAAGATGGTTGGCAGCCTGTTCAAAGACCTAAATCAGCTGGGGGTCCAGGAAAACAGATGAAGCATTATCGTCCAACCACTAGAAAGGTGTATGAAGCTGATAGTCATGATCCAACATATACTTCACAATACAAGGCAAGGAATTCCTACTCAAATAACCGATATTATTTCTTAAGGAAGAGAACAGTTGTACCTACACCATACACAGATCCTCAACAGCATGTGAAAGTTCAGACATCTGGTGCCAGGTTTGGTCGCAAGATTTACAAGGCTGTGACCTATCGGGTTAAGCCAGGGACCGCAACCACAGAGGTGCTAGATACTTTTAAGAGTACAGAGAAAATGAGTGGTAAAGCAGAATCCCAGGTAACATACTCACAAGCACACAATTCTACCTCAACAGATCACAAAGAAAGTGAGTCACATGGAACTTTAGTTGCAAGTAGTGGAAATGCTCCATCATACAAAGATGTTGCATTAGCACGCCCTGGAACAATTGCCAAGACTCAAATACAGAAACCTAGAGATGATGTACCGCAGAACCAACCATCACTTGGTCAGATAATTGCACAAGAAATGAAAGATTCTTTGGTTGATTCAGTCCAAGTGGAACAGGGACCTGTCTCTGCAAATATCAATAATTCCAAAGAAGAAACCAATGTGCTAGGAAAACTCCAGAAATTAGAAGAAACAAAATTCTCTGAAGGAGAATTGGAGATTGAGAATCTGGGCAAAGACAGGTTACAAGATTTGCCAATACCAAAGTCTGAGGAATCTGGAATTGGAAGTGAGCCTGTAAATAGTAAGAAAGATGTCAATGTGTTAAGTAACACAAGTCAAGAACTATCAAGTAGTAGCAATGATGGTGCAGCCATTGAGTTTTCTGAATCCACTGGATCTGTAAAAACTGAACAGACTGAGAAGTCTGATACAGAATTTTTTGAAGCTCTACCCCGCAGTATAGAAAATATTTCAGTTTCAGCATCTACGACAAACGCAGGGGGTCTTGAAGGTGTTGGAAGTGAGAAGTCCAAGCCTAATTTAGGGCTAAGTAATATTGATTTGAGAGAGATGCCTAATAAGAAGCTATCTGCTTCTGCACCACCATTTAATCCATCTCCACCATCTGTACTTAGCCCCCTTTCTGGCAATGTTGGTCTCCCACCACCAGGTGCCATTCCAGGAGTAAGGCCTTGGCCTGTGAATGTATCCCTGCATCCTGGGCATTCAACTATGGTGCCAAGTGGTCCTCCATTGTGCACTTCCCCTCATCATTTGTACCCTCCTGCTCCCCGATCTCCTAATCTCATGCATCCTGTGCCATTTATTTATCCACCATATAGTCAACCACCGGTGGTTCCAAGCACCACATTTCCCATGAACACTAATATTTTCCGGCCTAACCATTATGGATGGCAACCTTATATGGGCCCAGCGCCATCAGAATTTGTGCCAATGCCATCATGGTCGAGTAGCCATACAGTTGACTTCATTCCCACACCACATGTTGTTGACCCTATTTCTCAATCTTTAGCAGATAAACATATTCAATCTGATGCAGCTGTTGTTAGTATAGGCCCTTCACTGGACAGTAATGCTGTAGTGGTCAAGGAGGAAATGGATACTCCTGCAGTGGTAGTAAGTGACAATTTTATAAGCAACAAACATGATGATCAAGATAAACAATTAAAGGATGCCATTAGAATTGAACTGAGTCCTGACATGCAAGAAGACAACAGGCATGATGAAGGTAGTTTCAGGATATATGTAAAGGGGAAAAGCCGTCGGAAACAAACTCTGAGAATCCCAATAAGTTTGCTTAACAAGACATATGGGTCACGCTCATTTAAGCTTGTCTATAACAAAGTAGTTAGAGAGAATGACATCTTCAGGCCTTCGAGTGTGTCCTTTGCTGAAGTTGTTTCATCTGGCAACTAGGTTATGCAAATTCTAAAGCATCTAATATTGGCATTAGTACCCAAGAGCAAATTGTCATGGATCTCCAATTGAAATGTACTAAAAAGTTCTTATTTGAAAGGCAGCGTTATTCTCATACCATATTCCAGGTAATGAGAAATTTGGTTCATAAACTTTGCCTGCATATCGATAATATTCCATTCATTGATATGCTAGTTGTCAATATTTTTGCAGATATGAAATCCCATCACTCGAAACTATTCCAAAAAGGATAAATGTTTTTTTTCATTTCAAATACGGTATGTTATCTTTGCAACAATTTCTTTGGTTATTTCATGTTTGACTCCTCTGTCTCTATTTGCTAGATAAGTTTTTATTGCAGTTCAAGCTACTTAAATATTCTTCCAATGAGCTTACATTAATCTGAGCATTGTTAAATATTCTTCCAATCTGCATACATAAATATGAGCATTGTTTTAGTTGCTTTGAAACTTCTGAAGGGTGATATTTATGATTGACAGCATCTATGTGTACTAGTTTTTGATGTTTTATGCTGTAAAATCAACCATATCATAGAGTTCTTTGGAGCCGAAAGCCCTTGCATCATTGATCCATCAGGATTATTGGTACAGTAGTTCCAATTAGCATGTGAAATTTGAGGACATAATATAACTTAATTAACTCTGTACAAACGAGAGGGATAGCAGAAATTTTATTTAGTAAATACAGTCAAAGAACATCATTTCAACTTGTTATGCTGCGAAGTAACAAGATCTTCACCTATTGTGTATTGTCTCATTTTCTGTTTCAATTGTAGAACTGTGATTGTACCCATTTTTTTATATAGACAGCATTCACCTTAAATTTAGTGTTAGGGCTTAGGAGGCACCATCAGTTCCTTCTTATTTGTCATTATTGACCTTTTGCTATTTTTGTGAGATAACTTTGACTACTCTTTTTACACTTCAGTGCTAATATAAATTATAACAAAATTGACATGTTTGAAAGCATTTCAAAAGGCAAATCTAGTCACATAGTTTATGTAGCCCTTCTTGATCATTTAAACATTTCACGGGTGACCACTGGTTCTAGAGCATAAAAACTAGGGAAAATTTGCTACTGGACACTCACAATGAACTCCCTTTGCTGCTGGACAAACTAATAGAACCGACATAGCATACAGTAAATCTCCTTTGATATCTATATTATGCTCCAAGCTTTTTGGTGATTTGGAACTTTGTTCCCTTATCTAAAAAAGTTTTTGTGATTTGTTAATACTCTGTTAACCACTATATTTACACCACATTACAGGTGTCGACAATCCTGAGTAGAGTCCAGAAGACTTGGAAAGAGTTTTGTGAGATCCAGAACTAATAGGAGATGGAAGTATTACGAATAATAGTAGACTGTCTAGACAGGCTGATTTTTCTTCAATTTTGATAGATTAAGAGAAAGGAATCCTCTTCAATTTTTGGAGCTCACTTTTGGGTTTTTGAAACCTAGCGTTTAGATTTTGTTTTGTTTTTTTTTTGTTGCGTTGCCGCATCTAATAATTGACTTGCCTTTTTGTTCTTGAGAAACTAACATTATTCTTTTTTATATAACAATAATACTGTCTATTCAGTAAAGCTGCTTGTTTGTGGATGCGATTTTCCCCACACAAAACAAAGAGGCAATTGATATGATTAGTCCATATATTTTCGAATTTGAAGACTTAGTGTCAGGTCTGTTGTTAAGTGCAAAATGCGTGCTAACTGCCGTAGATAGTCTTGCATATTTTGGAGACTCGTCCAATGCGACACCGACATGTTTCCATTTGGTTGGCATTTTGTCGATTTGGCAACTTTGTATCTTGTAGACGGCTGTGTTTCTAGGCGCCAGGCTAGCGACAGGTTAGCCTGCCGTGGCGTGCCTAAGCGGTTCTAACAGTTTGCTGTCCTGGCAAACTTGCCTGACGCACGGAGTTTTCCCAGGCGTCCGATGGGTGGAGATTGCTGCCTGGGCACCTCCTTGCTTGGCAATCATCAAACCAAACAAGCACTAATGCCATGCTAATAAAAAAAAGGGAAATTCAGGACATCAGGGAAAATTCGATATTATATGCATTCATAAGTAATGATCGGAATTT
Organism: Microstegium vimineum; assembly: GCA_022036555.1. Lineage (NCBI taxonomy): Eukaryota > Viridiplantae > Streptophyta > Magnoliopsida > Poales > Poaceae > Microstegium > Microstegium vimineum. Next base: position 41,882,360 of record CM039120.1, on the reverse strand, counting down.
ATCTTTGTCCATCACTATTTGGTTCATTTTCATACTTGCATCTCAGTCTCTGTACAGACAAAAATGGGCATTATATACATTCAGGGAGTTTATCTTTCTCAATCTCTGATTTATTCCATTTTTTCATACATACATCAAAAGCGTTCTATGAATGCATCTCCATGCGGAGAAAATCGACGACAAAACACTAGTAGCTAGACTAGATGAGGTGGTGTGCACCCCTAGCTAAATGGAGTTAGGCATTGTCTTCTAAAACAGAGAGGCCGAATAAGAATACAGTTTTTAAAGATTACGTGTCTATATGCGTGATATTATATGATTTTGGTGATTTGGATGATTTGGGTGTTAACAAGTGGCATGAAGAAATGAAAACCAAACGAAGAAATCAACAAAGGAAGACTCCACAAGGAAATTACACAAGCCAAACAAATGAAAAGGGTGGTTGGCCCTTAGCAGCCAATGAACATGGAACATAGCCACATTCCTCGTTCTAGAAATGTCATTCTAAGAATAGTTTTGTTCCCACGGTGCAACACCTTCTAAAAGTATCATACCAATATCATATCATGTTCGAGGGCATATATATCATGATATTGATATATACCAATATCAATATCATATCATATTGTAAGATTTAGGCCTTAGAGCTTTAGATTTAATTTGAATGCATTGGTATATTATTGGTCCCTAGGTACCCTTACCATGTGAAGAGAAGTCTGACTAGATCAGGATGAGCCAAGCCTTTCGAGGAAGAAGCCTAAGGGTTGTTTGGTTGGCCGCCGTAGTATGCTACCGCCAAGACAGAGCTGCCACATACCTGACACAGATGTTTGGTTTCACGTCAACGTCTGCCACGCCAAAAGTGTGGCTGATATATCCATCATGGCTGTTGTTTGCTTGGTAACATAAAGTTTGGCTGCCACAACTTTTACGGAGAGAGGACGCCGCCGCACCTGTGGTGCTTGATTTTCTCGCCACAAACTTGTGGCACTGCCACACATGACGTGACAATGGAGTGTTCGTCACCAGTTATGTTGTCGTAGCTTTGACGATGCCATATGCAGTATGGCAAACTCAGACCCTAAGTCGGACGAGCTATATCTACTAGACAACCTTGGAAGCCAAGAAAATTATGTTGATTCGCTTGGATCTAATAAGATTACCTTATAACTAATTAGGAAATCCACAGATTTAGATCATTCGACATTCTATCGATAACACTACCTCCATCCTAGGAGGTAGGGGCGACCCATTTGATAGATCATAGCTAGGAATGCTCCACAAACTCATCAACACTCCTGTAAATCTGAGCAACGAAGTAAGAATCATTCTCCACTGGACATAGGGTATTTCGTACCTGAATCGGTATAAATGTGTGTCTCCGATATATAAAACGATAATAATTAAACAATTCATATGATAGTTGACGCGTCACGTGGGAGAATTTTGTGTGGAAATTCTTTTGGTGTTTCAGATGGGTTATACCTTCGTTTCCCCGCTTATTCCCTCTGTATTTTTTAAATATCACATTTAGTTTGTCTTAAGTCAAATATTGCAATCTTTGATCAACTATTTTTAAAAATCTTTATAGTTTCATAATATAAGAATTATTATATATTATTAGAATCATATTTCGCATAATAAATCTAAAAATATAAATCTTATAACAAAATTTGTTAAAATGAATGGTGAAAACAGAAAAGGTATTTGTTAGCGGGCCTTTACCAAGGCAGCCCCTTTAATTAAACCGGTGGGCCACACGGCCACACCTATACTATACATCTAGTCCACATGTTTTCTTGTACACCGCCAACAGCCTTTGCAGGGGCCGGTTCATGGTGGGGAGGCGCGTCGTGTGGCCTGCCAGCGGCCGGTTCGGGTGGTGACTGGCCGGATCTGGCTTCCGCTCCCCTCCCCCACGCCTGTTGCTGATGGTGGCCTGCGCGACGGTGCGACCGATCTGGCTCGACGACACGGACGGCGGCACATTCTCCCCACTGTTTGGTGGATGGACGGACTCGGCGGCCGGCCGACGTAACCGCACCGGTGAAGGGGTCTAGTGGCGGGGGGCCAATATGGGTATCTCAGGTCTGGATCCGCCGGCTGCTACCCCGTGCTGCCCCCTTCTCGGTGCGGGTGGTGCTCCGGCGATGCGGACTCGGGCAGACGTTGCCTCGGGTCGGGGACATTTTCCCTGGCGGCGGCTTGGGGGTCGATTTGGACTCCCGGGCACCGGATGGGGATGCCAGTGTTGGCACTGGCCATCTTAACATGCCGTCCAACCCGCCCTCTCATAGACCACGTTGCTCCCAGGCGGCCCGTGAATCGGCTCCGACATTCACATCAAAGGACACCATCACCCCCTGTTTTTCTGTTGCCTCGCTGCATCTGGTGAAGACCCTGCCGATCATCTCCGGCATCTAGTCGTGTGCAGGTTCGGCTTGGATGTGTCTGTGCAGGTTCTTGGAATACGGATGAAAACCCTGTCTGGCGGTGCTGGGCTGGCGGCGATGACGCAATCAACGTCATCTTCCCCCTTGGAGGTGTTGTTGTAATTCCCTCTTCCTTTCATTGATGATGGCGTCTGCGGACGTCATTTACCTTCTTGAAGGCATCAACACAAGCACAACTGCTCCTAGCCATGCCCTGCACTACGACATTTGGGACTCAGCTGCGGCGCCAAGAGAAAGCCAAGGACGCCCTCTCGTTCAAATAGAGGGTCGAAACATTTATCGTTTGATGTATTGTCCTGATCTATGTATAAGACTATGGCTTTTCTCTTTTTTTTCTTTCTCTATCTCCTTTTGTAAGGATTGGCTGTGTATATCCTGTTGAAATTTATATGGGCTTGGCCCAATAACAAATTCAGAAATTTCTAATAAATCTCAAAGGTCCATGCATGAAAGCAAGAGGGGATGTGGGAACTATTTAGTACCACCTTGCTTGTGGAAGTGGAGGTATTGGTTGGACCAGACTATATAACTAGACTATCGGTCACGCCAATATATCATAAAATTATAAGAGCTAGAGTTTCTACCTCTTCTCGCTGTTGCGACACCGTAGCTACTCCAGTCCGATCGTCGGCGTGCACCGGCGACCGGGCGAGCAGGTCTCCGGAACCCTCGTCTTCGTGATCCTGCAGCGGGAGAAGGCGAATAAGGTTTTTGGGAAGCGCTCTTCGCGCGACTGCTCCCAATCTTTACGACGGGTCGTCTTCCGTCCAAGTCAAGCGACGCTACGTCCCAGCGTATTCGTTGTCAGTTGAACCGAAGTCTTCCGCCACCGCTGATCGACATCGATGACATCGACATCGTCTTCAACAATCTGAACGTCGCTCCATCGACACCCACATCTTCGTCATCTTCACTGCAATCTACTACTCCTACAACTAGCAGGTATAAACCTCGTGATCAAATCTTGTCGTTCATACTGTCCAATCTATCTAGAAGACAAGCCATGTCTATGCCAGTTAACTTGAACATGCTATGTGATATGTGGTTTAATCATGTTAGTATGCAGTACATGCTTATTCTAGTTACTCAATCTGTCATGATTTATATTCTAGTATTAATCTGGAAATTGTCATATAATTCAACAATCCAAAAACATTATTGTAGATTTCCGGAATTATCTATGGTTAGTTTCGTTGACGTGTTGAAGCCAGAAAAGTTTACTGGTGTAAACTTTAAGAGGTGGTCCGTCAGGGTCACAGATTGGTTGACTGTCATGAAAGTTTTCTGGGTCAAAGATGGCTTGCCCGAGGGTAATATCTCTGATGAAGATCAGAGAAAATACCAGGAAGCTAATAAGATCTTTATGGGAGTTGTGCGTATTGTGGTGTCCGATCATATCTATGATGCCCTCATGCACTTTGAAAATGCACAGTCTCTGTAGAACTATCAGAACTCCACCTATGGAGCTTCGGATGCAGGAAAAGAGCTATATCTCATGGAGAGCTTCCATGACTATAAGATGGTTGGAAACAAATCTATAGTCGAGCAAGCTCATGAGGTGCAGCGCATGGCAAAGGAACTTATGCTCCTTAAGTGTGTTATACCCGATGAATTTGTGGTTGGTTGCGTTATTGCAAAGTTGTCTTCTTCATGGAGGAACTTCGCCACAAGTCTTAAACACAAGAGACAGAAAATATTAGTTGAAAACCTAATAGCATCTCTTGATGTTGAAGAGAAGGCTCGGGCTAAAGATAACACTGAGAAGGGGAACGAGGATATAGCTAGTGCCCACTTTGTCCAGAGAAACCATGGCAAGAACAAAGTAAAGGTTAAGCTTTTCAATGCCAAATCAACTACTCCCTTCAAGAAGAAGAAGAAAGAGAAAGCTGAGATGTCTTGCTTCACCTGTGGAGAGCTTGGTCATTTTGTTAAAGATTGTCCGGAACGAGCAGACCGAAAAGAGAAAAAGAAGGTCATCCTCGTGACTACTAGCAAAACTGATGACGGGTATGGTAATTTCCCTATTGTACTATCAATTTTTCAATCACCAAGTTGGTGGGTTGATACAGGTGCTAATATTCATGTGTGTGCTGATATCTCTTTGTTTTCTTCTTACCAGGGGCTCCAAGGTTCCTCCGTCATAATGGGGAATGGGTCACATGCTTCTGTTCGTGGTGTTGGCACGGTAGATCTGAAGTTTACTTCGGGGAAGGTCGTGCAATTGAAGAATGTGCAGCATGTCCCTACTATTCGCAAGAACCTTGTTAGCGTATCCCTTCTTTTGAGAGATGGGATTAAAGTAGTATTAGAGTCCAATAAAGTAGTTATGTCCAAGCATGGGCAATTTATTGGTAAAGGCTATGAATGCGGAGGCTTGTTGAAAGGTCCTAGATGGCTAGAGCGGGTGAATAGCCTAATAAAAATTCTACAAATCACTAGAGCAAAAGTTAGATAACATTTAAGCGAAGTTTTTTGCTCTAGCTCTACTTGGGGTGTAAAGCCACCTATCCAATGCAATTCTAGTTAACTAAGTGCTTGTCAATCAATAGCAAGAACCTAAAGCACTTAGCACAAGCTAGCAAGAACAACTACTAAAGAAGCTAACTAGCAAGCTAACTAGACAAGATATGAAAGAGTAAATACAAGAGAGAAGGTGATTGCTATACCGATGCCTTGTGATGTATGGATGTCAATAGGAAGAACCAATCACAATGAATACCAAAGAGTAGCTGGGAGACAAGATGACAATCGATTTTTCTCCCGAGGTTCACTTGGTTGCCACCAAGCTATTCCCCGTTGTGTCGATTACTCAAGTGGTGATTCGGTGGCTAATAGGCAATGACAAGCCTAGCCCACTAACTCGGGCGCCAGAAGAATCCACCCAAATCAGAGTAACTCAATGACATGAGCAATCCACTAGAGTTACCCTTTGGCTCTCCGCCGAGGTGGGTACAAGCCCTCTCACAATCACCGAAGTCGGCCGCAAACAATCACCAATTGCGCCGAAGCTTCTCCACAATCGCCAAGCCGTCTAGGTGTTGGAAAACACCAAGAATAACAAGAAACCACGCGGCGATGACGATGACCAAGTGTCACTAAGATTCAATGCAATGATCAAAGCACTTGGATCACTCAAACTCTCACAAGTATACAACAAGAGTGAAGAGAGTGAGTTGGGGGCTATCTCAAGCAAGCACAAGTATGTCAAATGAATGGGAGGTGCAAGAGTGAGCCCTAGGAGCCGGCCACAACACTTATATAGCAACCCAAAACCAACTAGCCGTTTTGCTCCTCTTCCACGCTTTTCTGCAGGCATCCGGACGTTGTTTTCATGGGGGTCCGGACCATCGCATGTGCGTCCGGACCCTCCTTCCATTTGAATTTGGCCGTTGGCGCCTTCACTGTGGTCGACGTGTCACATCCGAACGCGTGCAACAGTGGCGTCCGGACCCTGTTTCTTCTGCGTCCGGACCCTCCTCCAGAGAGAGTCCAGAGAGCACACTCTCTCCGGACCCGCGTCTGGTGTCAATGGTCCGGACCAAGCTTTGCGTCCGGGTCATCTGAACAGAGGAGTCCAGTGAGCGCAGGACTCCGGCCTCGCGTCCGGAGTCATCGTCCGGACCATCTTTGGCGTCCGGACCTCCTGTCCAGAGAGGCCGGGGCTAGGGTATGCAACCGGACACATGTCCATTGGTCCGGTCAGCCTCTGCCCTGCGTCCGGACCTTGCGTTCGGAGCCTCTCTAAGTGGCAAACCGAGCCACTTCTTCTTCTCCAAGCTTCCATGTGCTAACACCTTGTGATTCATACCTTTGCTCACCTGTGCTAGCTTTTACAATATAGTTCATGGATTATATTTAGTTTTGTTCATGTCACTAGGTTCATTTTATGTGAATACAATGCAAACCTAGTGGCACATGATAACCGCAATCAAAACGAGTTTTCCCTTCTTAATAGTACGGCTATCTATCCTAAATGTGATCACACTCTCTATAGTGTCTTGATCACTAAACCAAAAAATGGCCCTATGGATATACCTTTGCCTTGGTCCATTTTGTTTTTCTCTTTCTTCTTTTCCTTAGTCATGGAGCACTTGATCCATCATGATCTTTCATCTAGCTCCATGTCTCAAGGTGAATCACCCTATCTTGATCATACACTTAGTTCAAGGGTTAGTCCATAGGTTTCATCAATTACTCAAAACCAAACATGGGCTTTCAATCTCCCTCTTTTTGGTAATTGATGACAACCTTTCACAAAGGAATATATATAATGAAAATTCACTTTGGTAGTATTAGCCCCCCCTACATATGTGATATATGAGTTTGGTTCAATTTGATCACATATGCATAAATAGGATTTGTAGGAGAGTAAATGCTACCAAATGATGCTAAGGTGTGTAGGATGGACCTTTGAAGCGTGATACCAATCGGAGTGCAATGTAAAACCATCCTTAGCACCATGAATGCCTAGAACCATCCTTAGCACCATGAATGCCTAGAAACCACTTGACAAGCGTATTGAAAGAACTAGATACAAATCAATGAGAGCCTAAACATGCTAGTTCTTCAATAATCATTCAATTTAGTTTCTAGAAAACACCATACAACCATATCATGAAAGTAATGACATATGCAAGCAAGCATTTATGAATGCACAAAAGATATATACCAATTTATTCATGGGCTTGCTCCCCCTATTTGTGTGACTTTATTTTCAAATTTTCAAAATATTTTTCTTACTAATTACTTCTACTTACTTCTCCCCCTTTGTCATCTATTATCATAAAAGATGTGCTCAAAAGTTTGATTATTGGAGAGAAGTATTAGTTGTGGTTCAATCTAGATTACTTGCCCCAAGCTATTTAACTGGGTTTAAACCAAGGACAAGCTTGTTCACACATCCTAGAATGGTTATCATGCCTATGTTGAGCTAAACATTTGAAGTTCATGATCTAGATCAAACTCTAGGATTGCAAGCCCACAAATATGTCATATGCTACCACTAGATCAAGTCAAGCATAGAAGCAATAGTGGTATCATATAAGCATCAAATCATTTGTTTTTCATGAATGAGCCTAATGAAATGATGTCTAGATGCACTAACAAATCCTAATAATGGATGAATGACATGTCAATCAACTTGTACCTTACATAGCTTGAGGAAGAGGCATGTCATATATGGGGTGCATCAACACATATTTGAGAAGTCAAGAATGTTCAATTCATTTCTTAGCTTGCAAAACCTCTTCTCATCAAGTGGCTTGGTGAATATGTCGGCAAGTTGATCATCTGTGCCAACACTTGTGATTTTGATATCACCCTTTAGTTGATGGTCTCTTATGAAGTGGTGCCTCACATCAATGTGCTTGGTTCTTCAATGTTGAACCGGATTGTTGGTTAGCTTCACCGCACTTTCATTGTCACATAGCAATGGCACTTGCTTGAAGTTAATCTCATAGTCATTCAAAGTTGCTTTCATCCAAAGCAATTGAGCACAACAACTACCCGCACTTATATATTCGGCTTCGGCGGTAGAGAGTGCAACACTATTTTGCTTCTTTGATGACCAAGATACAAGTGACATGCCTAGCATTTGACATGTGCCCGATGTGCTCTTTCTATCAATCTTGCATCCCACATAGTCGGAGTCCGAATATCCAATTAGCTCAAAGTTAGACCCCTTGGGATACCACAATCCAACATCTTGTGTATGCTTCAAGTACCTCAATATTCTCTTTGTAGCGTTCAAGTGACTTTCTCTTGGAGAGGCTTGGAATCTTGCACACATGCACACACAAAACATCACATCCGGTCTTGAAGCGGTCACATAGAGTAGGCTTTCAATCATAGACCGATACAACTTTTGATCCACCATATTACCACTAGCATCACTATCAAGTGTCCATTAGTGCCCATTGGAGTGCTAATGCCTTTAGAATCTTCTAAGCCAAATTTCTTCATCGTATCATTGATGTACTTGCCTTAACTTACAAAGGTGTCATTCTTCAATTGCTTGATTTGAAGACCAAGGAAGTAGCTAAGTTCACCAATCATTGACATTTCAAACTCATTTGCCATCATCTTGTCAAATTCTTCACAAAATTCTTGATTGGTTGAACAGAATATGATGTCATCCACATAGATTTGGAGCACAAATAGATCTTTGCCAAGCTTCTTGGTGAAGATAGTAGTGTCAACCTTTCCCATAATGAACCCTTTAGATAGAAGGAAATCCCTCAATCTTTCATACCATGCTCTAGGTGCTTGCTTCAAGCCATATAAAGCCTTCCTCAACTTGTACACATGGTTGGGCTTCTTGTCATCTTAAAATCCGGGAGGTTGCTCAACATATACTAGCTCATTGATATATCCATTCAAGAAAGCACTCTTCACATCCATTTGGTATAGCTTGATGTTGTGTGCACATGCATAGGCCAATATAATTCTAATTGCCTCTAATCTTGCAACCGGTGCATAGGTTTCTCCGAAGTCAAGACCCTCAACTTGAGTGTACCCTTGAGCTACCAATCTTGCTTTGTTCCTCACAACTATACCATCTTGGTCTTGTTTGTTTCTAAATACCCATCTTGTGCCAATCACATTATAGTTCTTGGGTCTTTCAACTAGTTCCCAAACTTGGTTCCTAGTGAAATTGTTGAGCTCTTCATGCATAGCATTTACCCAATCAACATCTTGTAGGGCTTCATCAATCTTTGTTGGCTCTATGGATGATACAAAGGAGTAATGCTCACAAAAGGATGTCAATCTTGATCTTGTTTGAACACCACTTGTAATTTCACCAACTATTTGATCAATGGGGTGATCTCTTGCAATGTTGATCGGTTGGAGAGTTGGGAGTTGATTGCTTGAGCTTGGTTGAGATGAACTAGCAACTTGTTGATCTTGTGCTTGAGATCCACTAGCTTGCTTGATGGGTGAGTTGAGCACTTGATCTTTGTCATCTTCAACATCAATCAATTGCCTAGGCCGAATATCACCAATATCCATGCTCTTCATAGCATTGGCCAATTGAGATCCACTCACATCTTCTAAGTTCTCATTATCATCTTGGGAGCCATTGGTTTCATCAAACTCAACATCATGAACCTCCTCAAGTATACCACTAGCCGAATTCCACACTCTATAGGCCTTGCTTGTGGTTGAGTAACCAAGTAAGAACCCTTCATCACATTTCTTGTCAAACTTCCCAAGTCTTGTGCCTTTCTTCAAAATGTAGCATTTGCACCCAAAGACTCTAAAGTATGCAATGTTGGGCTTTCTTCCATTCAATAGCTCATATGGTGTCTTCTCCATCATGGGATGACAATACAACCAGTTGCTAGAGTAGCAAGCGGTGTTAATAGCTTCGGCCCAAAAGGATTGACGCACATTATACTCACTAAGCATAGATCTTGCCATGTCAATCAAGGTTCTATTCTTCCTCTCAACAAGGCCATTTGATTGTGGAGTGTACTTGGCCGACAGTTGATGTTTGATTCCCAATTAATCACATAGCTCCTCAACTCTTGTATTCTTGAATTCACTTCCATTGTCACTTCTCACTTTCTTGATTGTAGTTTCAAACTCATTGTGACATTTCTTGACAAAAGATTTGAATGTAGCAAATGTATCACTCTTGTCATTGAGAAAGAATACCCAAGTATATCTTGTAAGATCATCCACTATGACAAATCCATACTTGTTCCCTCCAATACTAGTGTAGGTTGTTGGACCAAATAAGTCCATATGCAACAACTCAAAAGCTCTACTAGTACTCATCATGCTCTTTTTAGGATGGGTGTTTCCAACTTGCTTGTCGGCTTGACACGAGCTACAAAGTTTATCCTTCTCAAACACAACATCTTTCAAGCCTCTTACTAAGTCATGTTTGATCAATCTATTCAATTGCTTCATCCCAACATGACCAAGCCTTCTATGCCATAACCAACCCATACTTGACTTAGAGAGCAAACATGTAGACAATTGTGATTCACTAGTATTGAAATCAACTAGGTAGAGGTTCTCATATCTAAAACCTTTGAAAATCAAGTTTGAACCATCTACACTAATGATCTCAACATCATCTATTCCAAATATGCACTTGAATCCAAAGTCACATAATTGAGCTACTGATAGCAAATTGAAGTTCAAGCTCTCAACTAGCAAAACATTGGATATGTTCAAATCATTGGATATTGCAATCTTACCAAGACCCTTGACCTTGTCTTTGCCATTATCCCCAAATGTGATACTATCAATTCCATAATTGGAGTTGGATTTGATTGATTTGAACATTCTAGAATCCCCGGTCATGTGTTGAGTGCACCCACTATCAAACACCCAATGCCTTCCTCCGGCTTTATAATTTACCTACAAAACAAATTAGTTCCTCTTAGGTACCCATACTTTTTTGGGTCCTCCAAAGTTAGTGACCAAGGATTTTGGCACCCAAATAGCCTTCTTCTTTGGGCCAACAATGGATGTGCCAACATACTTAGCCATGATACCTTTAGCACTTTTGGTAAGCATATAACATGAATCAAAGTGCATAGAGGTAGATTTAGCAAACTTGGTTTGGCTTATGTTAAGTTTGCAATATTGGTCAACATGCCCCACTTGCTTGCATTTTGTGCAATACTGGCCATTGCTCCTCACAAAGCTAGGCTTAGAAGTTACAAAGGCCGACTTGCCCTTCTTGGGGGTATAGCCCAATCCCTCTTTGTAGTGGGAGAATCTTTGGCTACCCAAGCACTTTAGCAAGCGGGCATCTCCACCATATGCCTTGCCCAAAGCATAAGTGAGTTCATTAACATCATTTTCAATCACTAGTGTAGCATCATCCTTTGAGCTATCACTAGTAGATGTGCAAGTGGAGGTGCTACATTGTGTCTTGGTTGGTGCAACAATGATAGGAGTGAAAATGATTCATCTAGAATATCACAAGTTACTCCAATGCTACATGAAGCAACAACCTTATCCTTGTTTTGATCAAGGAGAGAGGAGTGAGCCTTTTCAAGCTTGTGGTGAGTACTCTAAAGCTTCTCATGGGATTCCATTAGCCTCTCATGAGAGCCATTGAGCTCATCAAAGGATTGTTCAAGAGCCTTAAGCTTCTTGTTCAATTCTTTGCACTCCTTCCTCTTTGTCTCAAAGCAATCATAAGTTTGCTTCATCATATCAACAAGTTCCTCCTTGGAGTACTCCTCCTCATCATCACTATCACTATCATTAACAGATTGTACCTTAGTTGGCTTAGCCATGAAGCATGATGGAGTGTCGAAGATGGATGGCTTGTTGTTGATAGCAATGCTTGCCAATGCCTTCTTCTTGGTCTTCTTACTCTCATCATCACCAGATTCATCATCGGAGGAATCACTACTATCCCAAGTCACCATGTATGATTCACCCTTCTTCTTCTTGGTGAATGATAGCTTCTTATCCTTCTTGTCATACTTGCTCTTCTTCTTCTCATCGTCATCACTATGATTGGGACAATCCGCAATCATGTGACCGATTTGCTTGCACTTGTAGCATCTCTTCTCATATTCTTTACTCTTGAAGTTATCTCTTCTCTTTATAGCACCATAGCCCTTCTTCTTCATGAACTTTCCAAACTTGCGCAGGAAGAGGGCCATCATCTCATCCTCAAGGTCACTAGATTCTTCATCATCACTTGACTCTTGCTTCTTAGCTTTGCCCTTGCTCTTGGATGATGAAGCCTTGAATGCTAGGCTCTTCTTTTCTTTCTTTTCTTCCTTGACCTCTTCTTCTTCACTTTCCTCATTGTATTGCTCTTCGGTCATAATCTCCCCAAGGACTTCATTGGGAGTGATCTTGTCCAAACCATCTCTTCTAATTATTTGTCTCAAGGTTTTGTATTTCTTGGGCAAACAACCAAGAAACCGGTTTGATAAGTCTTCATTCTTGATCTTCTCACCCAAGCTCTTGAGATCATTGATGATCACTTGGAGCCTATGGAACATCTCCGGGATGGACTCATCATCCTTCATCTTGAAGTGAGATAGCTTGTCCTTGAGCATGTACAACTTAGCATTCTTTACCATTGAAGTGCCTTCATAAGTATCTTCAAGTCTCTTCCACACTTCACTTGCTTTCTCAAGATCTTTGATTTGCTCAAACACTTTTGAGTTAATCCCATTGTAGATCACATTGAGAGCCATTGTGTTGCATTGCCGGTTTTCTTGCTCTTTAGGTGTGGGGGCGGCTTCATCAAGAATGACAAAGTCACTTTCGGTCACACTCCACACCTTCTCATGTATTGAGCCTAGATGCTTCTTCATCTTCCTCTTCCAATAATCAAATGATGTGCCATCAAACATTGGTGGTTTGCTTCCCACATGGTTGAATGATATTTGAGCCATCACTAACATGATAATAGTAAAAAGGGGAAATGTTAAAATGAGAAACATGATAAGGAAATAAACAAGTGGAATCTAGAAATAGGGGGAGAAATAAGATTTTGGAAAAATGAAAAATTAAAATTTGAGCACACAAGTAGGGGGAGCAAGCCTATGAACAATTTGTTGCATTTGAATGTGCACTGACTCATATGCTTGCTTGCATTGAAGTTATAGTATTTCTCAAGTGGTTTCTTCCTTGTGTGGTGCATGACTAGTTATAATCTTGATTGATGATTTGATCACTAGGATGCATAGGAAGTTAGCTAGATATCCTATCTTGTTATATTGTGTATTCCATGTGGTGTCAAGCTAACCATGTTGCTAAGGGTGAAATGATAGGCGCACTTCGATTGGTATCACGCTTCAAAGGTCTATTCTTATAACCTTAGCATCATGTCATAGTTTGCTAGTTGTTCACCCCTCCAAAAAGTTCTATCTAAGCATGTGTGCAAAGCTTGATTCATATTCATAGAAGTGCACACATGTAGGGGGAGTTAACACTATCAAACCAACTTGGAAATGATTGACCACTTTCTTTAATAATCATATCTTCCAAGTGGTGTCAAGCATTTCAAAGTTGAAAACAAAATCATATTTCATATCATTTTATATGTGTTGTCATCAATTACCAAAAGGGGGGAGATTGAAAGATCTCTATTGTTTTGGGTAATTGATGAAACCTAAGTACTAACCTAGCTCTAAGTGGTTGAGTAGGTTAAGTACACCAAGGTGAAGAAAAGGAGACAAGTGATGGAGCAAGGTGGAGGCTAAGGAGAAATGCCAAAAGCCTCCACACTTGGAGAAGAAGAGAAGAGGAGTCCCTAAAGCTTTTCAAGGAAAAGGTATAATAGGGCTTTTCTATTTTGGTGATCAAGACACCTAGTGGGTGTGATCATATTTAGGATAGGTAACCGTACTATTAAGAGGGGAAAATAGTTAGTGGTTACACCTATCAAGTGCCATTAGGTTGATCATGATTGCATTGCATATAAAACCTAATGAGAAACCCTTGTAAAACTTGTTAAAATATGCCACACACATGCACAAGTCAGTGAATCACTTGGTGTTGGCACATGAGATCAAGGGAAGCAAAGAGAAGGAAATTCAGAGCAAGATAGAAGCTCCTGACCAGTTTGCATGGAAGCACCGGACCAAGGCGAGTGGTCCGGTGGCTGCTCCCAGCACTGCCCAGCAACTGAGGAAGCATAGGACCAGAGCTCAAGGTGAGCACCAGACCATAGTCGAGTGGTCCGGTGGCTCAACTCAGATTCAGCAGAAGGCTAAGACAGGCGTCGGACCAGGCTGCATGGTCCGACGGCCTAGTTCGATGGTGTCGTCCGGAGCTCAGGTGCTCACTGGAAGGAAGGTTCAAGTCTCAGTGGAGGCTCCGGACCACCCGGTATGGTCCGGTGGCCTAGTCCAGATGTATGGTCCGGAGCTAGGGTGCGTACTGGACTCAGGTTTTGGCTGAGACAAAAGCGTCGGACCAGGCGTCGGACCATGGTCCGTACCGAAGCAAGTGGTCCGACGGTGACCTTCAGCGCGCCAACGGTCAGTTTTTGAATAGTACCGGACCACCTGCTATAGTCCGACGGTATGACCAAAAGTGGTCCGGTGGTCACGGTTTGCAGCTCCAAAAAGGGAAAAACGGCTAGTTTCTTTGAGGAGGCTATATAAGGGTATGTGGCTGGTTCTAGGAACTGCTCTTGCACATTTGGCTGATTGCATACTCTTGTGAGCAAACCACACACACTCCCACTCATCACTTGTTGATTTTGATCATCCATTTGAGTGAGTTGAGTGATCAAGTGCATTGCATGAAGTGATTCATCTTAGTGGCACTTGGGAGTTGATACCGCTGCTAGTTTCTTGTTACTCTTGGTGATTGCCTTCACCTAGACAGTTTGGAGCAAGCGGTGTGGATTCGAGAAGCTTGGTGTTGTGCTTCGTCGACCACAAGTGGTGATTGTGAAGGGGTTCTTGTGCCTTCCCCGCGGGAGATCGCAAAGGTAACTCTAGTGGATTGCGCGTGTCTTAGAGTGCCCTTATCTTATGTAGGTTGTGAGGCACCCGGTGACGGGTTTGGCGTGTGATGCCAATTAGCTCTTGAACCTCCAAGTAAGTGAGCCGACACAACAAGGACGTAGCTAGTGGGCAAACTAGTGAACCTTGGTGAAAAATCAAGTGTCTTCATTGTGTGATTGATTGGTGATCTTGGAGTTCTTGTGATTGGCTCAATACTCTACTCGGTGATAAAATCACTCCTCTCATCTTTGCATTACTTTCTTCATACTTGCAAGTAGTATATTAGGTTGTGCCTAGAGGACCACTAGACTTGAGTAGGCTTTGGTTGTGTTTAGAGCTATATTAGGATAGCAATTGTTAGGAGGCTTCGCATTCCCTAGTTTTGCTATTGCTAGTTAAGCTTCGCCATCTCTTTGTCTAACTTGTTGTTGAGTTTATTTTAGAATTTCAGAATAGGCTATTCACCCCCCTATAGCCTTGGATTAGGACCTTACAGTTATCCTTTGGCTCTCCGCCGAGGTGGGTACAAGCCCTCTTACAATCACCGAAGTCGGCCGTAAACAATCACCAATTGCGCCGAAGCTTCTCCACAATCGCCAAGCCGTCTAGGTGTTGGCAAACACCAAGAATAACAAGAAACCATGTGGCGATGACGATGACCAAGTGCCAATAAGATGCAATGCAATGATCAAAGCACTTGGATCACTCAAACTCTCACAAGTATACAACAAGAGTGAAGAGAGTGAGTTGGGGGCTATCTCAAGCAAGCACAAGTATGTCAAATGAATCGGAGGTGCAAGAGTGAGCCCTAGGAGCCGGCCACAACACTTATATAGCAACCCAAAACCAACTAGCCATTTTGCTCCTCTTCCACGCTTTTTTGCAGGCATCCGGACACTGTTTTCATGGGGGGGTCCGGACCATCGCATGTGCGTCCGGACCCTCCTTCCATTTGAATTCAGCCGTTGGCGCCTTCATTGTGGTTGACGTGTCACATCCGGACGCGTGCAACAGTGGTGTCCGGACCCTGTTTCTTCTGTGTCCGGACCCTCCTCCAAAGAGAGTCCAGAGAGCACCCTCTCTCCGGACCCGCGTCTGGTGTCCATGGTCCGGACCAAGCTTTGCGTCCGGATCATCTGAACAGAGGAGTCCAGTGAGCGCAGGACTCCGAACTCGCGACCGGAGTCATCGTCCGGACCATCTTTGGCGTTCAGACCTCCTGTCCAGAGAGGCCAGGGCAAGGGTATGCAACCGGACACATGTCCATTGGTCCGGTCGGCCTTTGCCCTGCGTCCGGACCTTGCGTCCGGAGCCTCTCTAAGTGGCAAACCGAGCCACTTCTTCTTCTCCAAGCTTCCATGTGCTAACACCTTGTGATTCATACCTTTGCTCACTTGTGCTAACTTTTACAATATAGTTCATGGATTATATTTAGTTTTGTTCATGTCACTAGGTTCATTTTATGTGAATGCAATGCAAACCTAGTGGCACATGATAACCGCAATCGAAACGAGTTTTCCCTTCTTAATAGTACGGCTATCTATCCTAAATGTGATCACACTCTCTATAGTGTCTTGATCACTAAACCAAAAATGGCCCTATGGATATACCTTTGCCTTGGGTCCATTTTGTTTTTCTCTTTCTTCTTTTCCTTAGTCATGGAGCACTTGATCCATCATGATCTTTCATCTAGCTCCATGTCTCAAGGTGAACCACCCTATCTTGATCATACATTTAGTTCAAGGGTTAGTCCATAGGTTTCATCAATTACTCAAAACCAAACATGGGCTTTCACTTGTTCCGCCTATCTTTGGCAGATTTTAGTAATAAGTCAGTTAATCATATTTGTGGCACCATTAATGATAATTCAAGTGTTTGGCATTCTCGTTTATGTCATGTGAATTTTGGCTTGATGTCGCGTTTATCTAGCTTGAGTTTAATTCCAGATTTCACTATTGCCAAAGGTTCTAAGTGCCATAGTTGTGTGCAATCAAAGCAACCTCGAAAGCCTCATAAGGCAGCGGAGGAGAGAAACTTGGCGCCTCTTGAACTCATACATTCTGATCTTTGCGAGATGAATGGTGTGTTGACAAAAGGTGGAAAGAAATATTTCATGACTTTAATTGATGATGCAACTAGATTTTGCTATGTTTACTTGCTAAAAACTAAAGATGAATCGCTAGACTACTTAAATCTATAAGGATGAAGTTGAAAATCAGTTAGAGAGAAAGATTAAACATCTAAGGTCTGATCGTGGTGGTGAATATTTTTCTATACTATTTGATGAGTTATGTGCGGAACATAGCATTATTCATAAGAGGACAGCTCCCTATTCACCTGAATCAAACAGGATTGCCGAGAGGAAAAACCGCACGTTGACTGACTTGGTGAACGCCATATTAGACACTGCTGGACTATCTAAGGCATGGTGGGGGAAGCTTTATTGACTGCGAGTCATGTCCTGAATAGAATTCCAAACAGAAATAAAGAAACAGCTCCATATGAGATATGGGTTCGTAGGAAACCATCACTTTCATACTTGCGCACGTGGGGATGTTTGGCGAAAGTCAATGTTCCAATTTCTAAGAAGCGTAAGCTTGGTCCGAAGACTGTGGACTGTGTCTTTTTAGGATATGCTCACCATAGCATTGCTTATAGATTTTTAGTAGTAAAATCTAAAGTTCCTGATATGCATGTAGATACAATCTTTGAATCTCGTGATGCTGTATTTTTTGAGAATATATTTCCTATGAAAGATATGCATAGCAATGCTAAATTTTCTACTGAATTAGCCCCTGTTTTTTCTATACCTACCGAGCATCCTGTTGAGTCTTTTGAACAACCACTTGAAGAAGTCTTAGAGGAGAATGACAATGAAGTTCCTGTGAAGAATAAGAGACAAAGGATTGCAAAATCTTTTGGTGATGATTTCATTGTGTACCTTGTGGACGATACTCCCACTTCTATCACAGATGCATATGCATCACCAGATGCAAATGATTGGAAAGAAGCTGTTCGTAGCGAGATAGACTCAATTCTTTCTAATGGAACTTGGGAGTTATCTGAATTGCCATTTGGTTCTAAACTCATTGGTTGTAAGTGGGTGTTCAAGAAGAAGCTGAGACCTGATGGTACTATTGATAAGTACAAGGCCCGACTTGTGGATAAGGGTTATACTCAAAAGAAAGGCGAGGATTTCTTTGATACTTATTCACCTGTTGCTAGAATGACCACTATTTGGGTTCTACTTTCCCTGGCTACCTCAAATGGTCTTCTCGTTCATCAAATGGACGTGAAGACAACTTTTCTTAATGGAGAGTTGGATGAGGAGATTTATATGGATCAGCCTGATGGGTTTGTAGTAAAAGGTGAAGAGCAAAAGGTGTGCAAATTATTGAAATCGTTGTATGGCTTGAAACAAGCACCTAAACAATGGCATGAGAAGTTTGACACTACTTTAACTAGTGCGGGCTTTGTTGTTAATGAGGCTGATAGGTGTGTGTACTATCGACATGGTGGGGGTCAATCTGTTATTCTATGCTTATATGTTGATGATATTTTAATCTTTGGAACAAATATTGATGTCATAAATGAAGTCAAGTCTTTTCTGTCAAAGAGTTTTGACATGAAAGATCTAGGAGAAGCTGATGTAATTCTAAACATCAAGCTGATTAAGGGAGTGTGATTACTTTGTCGCAATCACACTATGTTGAGAAGCTTTTAAGCCGATTTGGATTTATGGATAGCAAGCCTTCTCCAACACTTTATGATCCTAGTGTGACACTAAGAAAGAATAAAAAGAGTGCTAAAGATCAGTTGAGATATTCTCAAATTGTCGGTTCACTCATGTATCTAGCTAGCACAACCAGACCAGATATCTCTTTTGCTATGTGCAAATTGAGTAGGTACATGTCCAACCCGGGTGATAATCATTGGAATGCACTTGAAAGGGTCTTGTGCTATCTTAAAGGTACAATGAGTTTTGGGATTCACTATTCTGGGCACCCAGCTGTGCTAGAGGGATATAGTGATGCGAACTGGATTTCTGATATTGATCAAATCTATGCCACTAGTGGGTATGTTTTTACTCTTGGAGGTGGCGCAGTGTCATGGAGGTCTTGTAAACAGACTATTTTGACTAAGTCAACCATGGAAGCAGAACTTACTACTTTAGATACAGCATCTGCAGAGGCAGAGTGGCTGCGTGAGCTCTTGTGTGACCTGCTGGTGGTTGAAAACCAATACCGGCTATCCTTATGAACTGTGATAATCAAA
This sequence comes from Microstegium vimineum, assembly GCA_022036555.1. Taxonomy (NCBI): domain Eukaryota; kingdom Viridiplantae; phylum Streptophyta; class Magnoliopsida; order Poales; family Poaceae; genus Microstegium; species Microstegium vimineum. The sequence goes on along the minus strand of CM039120.1, from coordinate 41,863,186 downwards.
CAATGATCACTAAAGTGAATAGTGCAAAGGATAATGCGGAGTCAACAAGACACGTTAAAAGACGTTTCAAGTCTGTCAGGAAGCTGAGAAATTCCAGAATAATAACTGTGACTTATGTCCAAACCGACAAAAACCTGGCAGATCCCTTTACTAAAGGGCTATCACGGAATGTGATAGAAATTGCATCAAGGGAGATGGGTATGAGACCCATGTGAGTTTGGAGTAGTAGTAACCCAACCTTTTTTTATCGGAGATCCCGTGACTAAGGATCTGGGAAGAACAAGCTATTGATAAACTGAGGAGAGTATAACTATAAACCCTCTCTAAGAAAAGATGCAAATAATCTCAAAAGCAATGAGGCACTGTATGGTAGGTTGGCTAAATGCCTTAATATGTTCTATTGGCTTTCATTAGCGAAGATGTTGTCCTACAGAGCATTCTTGAAAGAACATACCTATATGAGTTCGATTGTTAAAACGTCGCAGTCTATGAGACTTGGGTAGTCTCTAGTAAACTCATTAAGAGACCACAGAGTACGGCGTATATGCTCAACTCACGGAGTAAGGCTATTGGGGGCCAGGTACTAGTTTGGCTTTGGGTAAAGCTCATTCGTACAAAACTTGCAATTCAAGGCGTAGTCCATTGTTTAAGTTGTGGATGAGTGTAACTTGAGGTTCTAGGCGGAAGTTCAACTTCACAGTCTCTGCCGAAACACTGGTATATCAAACAGGAGCGCCGAAACACTGGTATATCAAACAGGAGCGAGAACAGGCAAATCTCTAAATGGGTATTTGAGATCTGGTGGGGGATTGTTGGAATTTATATGGGCTTGGCCCAATAACAAATTCAGAAATTCCTAATAAATCTCAAAGGCTCATGCATGAAAGCAAGAGAGAATGTGGGAACTATTTAGTACCACCTTGCTTGTGGAAGTGGAGGTATTGGTTGGACCAGACTATATAGCTAGACTATCGGTCACACTAATATATCATAAAATTATAAGAGCTAGAGTTTCTACCTCTTCTTGCTGTTGCGCCACCGTAGCTACTCCAGTCCGATCGTCGGCATGCACCGGCGGTCGGGCAAGCAGGTCTCCGGAACCCTCGTCTTCGTGATCCTGCAGTGGGAGAAGACGAATAAGGTTTTTGGGAAGCGCTCTTCGCGTGACTGCTCCCAATCTTTACGATGGGTCGTCTTCCGTCCAAGTCAGGCGGCGCTACGTCCCGGCGTATTCGTCGTCAGTTGAACCGAAGTCTTCCGCCGCCGCTGATCGACATCGACGACATCGACATCGTCTTCAACAATCTGAATGTCGCTCCATCGACACCCACATCTTCGTCATCTTCACCGCAATCTACTACTCCTACAACTAGCAAGTATAAACCTCGTGATCAAATCTTGTCGTTCATACTGTCCAATCTATCTAGAAGATAAGTCATGTCTATGCTAGTTAACTTGAATATGCTATGTGATATGTGGTTTAATCATGTTAGTATGCAGTACATGCTTATTCTAGTTACTCAATCTATCATGATTTATATTCTGTTATTAATCTAGAAATTATCATATAATTCAACATATCCCCGGATGTAGAGCCCGGATATTGAATATCCTCTATCGAAAAAAAATGTTTTCTTGTACACCTATCAACCGAGCGGCCATTTGCCCATTTTAACACGTCGACTGATTTGGCGAGCACCGGGATGATGAGGATCACAGGAGCTTGGACGGACCTCGACAACTGCACGTTTTTAGCGAGGAGCCTAGGAGTAGTAGAATACTCCAATCCCAGAATCCCATGGGCGGTGGCGCCGAAACTAGAAGCATCCGTACGTCCTGCCGGATTGGCCAGCTCGTGCGGTGGGCACGCCTGCTGCCGCGCTTTGCGCTTTGCGCGCGCGCGGACTCCCGGGCACGCCACGTACGTGTCGAGCATCCCACTCCCTACCACCTGTGCGCTGCGCTGGCGGTGCAGACACACGCGTCGGCTCCTCCGCGCATGCAAAGCCGAACGCGTCCTGCTCTGTCTCTGCTGCTCCCCTGCGTGCGCCGCTTCAGCCTGAAGCCAGATCGAGCTCCCCTGCGTCGGCAGTCGGCAACGGATAGATCGATAAGCAACGTGGCAGGCTTGGCCCATTTGGTCCCCCTACGCCCGGCCCCTGCGTCTTTAAAACCATGACCTGCTGATTCGTCAAGGCAAGTTTGTCATTCGGTCGCCTTGGTCTAACTAACTACACAAAGTACTACTGTAGCTTGCTAGTAGCTCGAGTGCCACTCCGCTGCCTGCTCGCCATTGATGTAGTGTTCAAAAGTTTGCTTAGGCCAGCTCTAGATCATTTGGCCCAGCTAGCTAGCTAGCACAGAAGTCCTCCGGCGGCCCTGCTGTGTGTGTGGGAGGAATCTGGAAAGAGATCATCCAAGGGGCTAGCTCGTGTGCGGGACGACAAGCAGATCAATGGCCGGGGTTGGGAGGAACATGGTGGCGCCGCTCCTGGTGCTCAACCTCATCATGTACATCATCGTCATCGGCTTCGCGAGCTGGAACCTCAACCACTTCATCAACGGGCAGACCAACTACCCAGGTATATACATACGTGGTGTACAATCTATTCTACTTAATTTGTATGAATTATAATTATATATATATATATATATATATATATATATATATATATATATATATATATATATATATTGACGCATATGCATTATTGCAGGCGTTGCCGGCAACGGCGCGACGTTCTACTTCTTGATTTTCGCTATCCTGGCGGGCGTGGTGGGCTCGGCGTCGAAGCTGGCCGGGGTGCACCACGTCCGCGCGTGGCGCCACGACAGCCTGGCCACCAACGCGGCGTCGTCGCTCATCGCCTGGGCCATCACCGCGCTCGCCTTCGGGCTGGCCTGCAAGGAGATCCACATCGGGGGACACCGCGGGTGGCGCCTGCGCGTGCTCGAGGCCTTCGTCATCATCCTCGCCTTCACGCAGCTCCTCTACGTGCTCATGCTCCACACCGGACTCTTCGGCGGCAGCAGCGGCGGCGGCTACCGGGATCACAACTACGGCGTCGGTGCCGGGGCGGCCGCCGGCGAGCCCAAGGGACCTAGGGTCTGATATGATGACGATTCTGATCGATCATCGACGATCTGTACTGTTTCTCTCTCTACTGTCATGCATGCACCTCGCCTCGATCTCATGCTAGCGTTCCATCGATCGATCACGCGCTAGCTGCAGGAGTGTCGTGATGACGTAATAAGTAACTGTACCCACATATACAGTGTGTGTGTGTGTTGACGCCGTACCACAGTACGTAGTCCACCGCCGTTTGCTCAATCGTCTTTTACTACTGTTATATCTGTAAGTCAGCTGATCACTTCCGTTTCGTTTCTGGTTTGTAAATGCATGTGTACCCCGTGTCAAATGTTCTGTATGTGTGCCGTTAGTTTCAGCCGGTCAGCGACATTGATGATGACATGATGTACCTGACATTGGTGTTGGCTCAATGTGTGTCTGACCTTTATTTTACAGTTTCGTCATGCAGCATAGCACAAGACGAAATCTTCAGTTAACCGATTAAGGATCGAGCCAACATATAATACATCATCCATCACCCCGAACGTACGTATATTATACAACACTCCAGTTAGGGTGGATATGATCGGTTAATACCAATGCACTAGTTGACCTATATATCGCCTCTCTGCACATGTGTTCGCTGCTAGCTGCTGCGCATGTTTGGGTCGTGTCACTTGCGTGGCATCCGCCAAGTCGACGTGGCATGGCATAATAACGAGACCGCATATGTAAGTCGACGTAACTCGACATTGCTAGCTCGACTCGACTGTTTAGTAACGGGCTACAAGCAGCCTCGGTATAAATACTGAACCTCAAGTATAAATACTGAACCTCAAGTATAAATACTGAGCCGCAGCCTAAATGCTGAGGTGGAGAATTTAGTAATGAGCTATAAGCAGCCTAAATGATGAGACGGAGAATTTAGTAATAGGCTCCTAAATGCTGAGGCGGAGAATTTAGTAATGAGCTATAAGCAGCCTAAATGGTGAGGCGGAGAATTTAGTAATGGGCTATAAGCAGTCTAAATGATGAGACGGAGGAGGAGGGTGAGGCGGAGAATTTAGTAATGGGCTATAAGCAGTCTAAATGATGAGACGGAGGAGGAGATAGTGTCGAGGCGGAGGAGAATTTAGTAATGGACTACAAGCCTCTTAGACGGAGGAGATAGTGCTGAGGTGGAGGAGAATTTAGTAATGGGCTACAAGCCTCCGTCTCCTAGACGGAGGAGATAGGAGATATGGGTTATAAATTTATAGTCAGTTTAGACATAATAATCAAGAAAGAAATATTGTGACGAAATTTCTATCCTTCTATCGACTGTTTTTTTATTTTTTATTTGATTTGTGATCAGTCGAGTCTCTTGTTTATTTTTGTAGGCTGCTTATTGATGTGGACTATGTTTTGATTCAGCCCATTTGTGAACTCGCACCCATTAGACCCGGTGGTGTTCCCACGTATCTCAATTATTTTCGCAGTGTTTTTTTTGCTGGGTATTCTAATATTTTTGTTCTTCGTTCTGCCTTCTTCTCTCGATGTAAGGCGAAGAGAAGAGTGTTGATTCAGCCTCAAATTTCCCACCACGCGACGTCATTGCTACCCCCATCGAGTTGGCATTAGTATACTTATTTCGTCGACGTTTGTGTTGAATCCGTGCTAAGTGTATGTATATGTACACAAATAATTTAGGGTTTGGCTATGCTTGAGGGTAGGGTTTCATTATGGAGAATTGGGAGGTCTTTTTTCGTACATTTGTGTTTTTTTTTTGTTTTGCTGAAGGAAAATGTGGTGAGTATTTCGTTAATGTTGTTTGCGACGTATCGGTGGTCGAGGAAGGCGACCTGGGTGTGATTCTCCTTGGTCTTGGTTGGACTAGTGGGCAATACCATGACTAATGATGTTTGTTTTTTTTTGTGGAAGGCCGGGGAAGATGTGTTGTGCTCTGCTTTAATTGAACTGTAGGTTTAAGTGTTTGTCAAATGAGATTTGGTTCTGAAAGGGGTCCTTTAGGTTCTTTAGGTGTTACACAAACTCGTTTCTGGGCATCCTAAGTTGTACTCTCCCTGAATCTTGGAACATGCAGAATTTTAATTTTCAAGGTTCAATGGGACATGGATTTGCTTGTTGATAGATGCCTACAGTGCATAACTCAATCACATAAAATCACTCGGCGAGCACAGAATGCACTGTGCTATGCCTCCATAAACACATTCATGCTAGTGTTGTGGTTAACCTTTTGTTTATAATTAAAAAAATGGAGCAGACACGCGCACGAAGTAATTTAAGCATGTAGATGCAGGGCAAGAATAGAAGGTTCTAAGCCCTCCATGCACATCACATCTCATACAAAGCCTACTACCAGGCCTTGCCTACTAGGCTACTGCTACCACTGGCAGCAGTAGCAGTATGTTACTCGTAGCAGGCTAGCAGCAACAATGGCATTCGCTAAAGGGAGCTTCTCCAAATTTTTTTGAAAGGGTGCTATTTTGGTTTCTCCAGGTTTCATTTGTGTGTATGTGCATTTCAGTTTTGTTTTAGGTTCAGTATTGGTATCAGTTTAGTTTTTAGTTGACTCTAGTTTTATTTTAGTTAACTTTTTCAGTTTGAGTTTAGGTTTTAGAGGACCAGACTTGAGTTTTAGTTTAGTTATGAAATCAGTTTTTTAGTTCACTCTAGTTTTATTTTAGTTAAGTTTTCAGTAGTTATGAGTTCAGTTTTTAGTTCACTCTAGTTTTATTTAGTTAAGTTTTTAGTTGAGTTCAGGTTTCAGAGTATACAGACTTTAGTTTCAGGTTCAGTATAGTTATTAGTTTAGTTTTTAATTAACTCTAGTTTTGTTTCAGTCAAGGTTTTAAGTTCTAGTTCAGTTTAGATCTTTATGTCATCTTAATTATACATTCAGTATAAGTTGTTGTATTTTTCCCAACCTTCGGTATAAGTTCCTTGAAAATAAGTTCAGTATATCTCTAGTATAAGCTATTGATCTAATTCCAGTAGTAGTAATATATGTAGAATGTATCTTCGGATTGTAGCTTACTTTCGGTCTCTAATGGGGGAAAACTGATTAAGTGTTGCACCTTTGTATCAATGACTAATAAAGTGTTGCACCTTTCAGATCGTACAATGATAGATATATATAGTAGTGCTCAGTCAGATCGTACAATGTTGTGTTTGTGACGGTGCATGCTACTACCACCTACCAGTGGGTACTTATTCATGTACCACGATAATATGCTATCAAGTGCTAATTTACATACTGGTATCAGGAGGCAGTTGATGCTTATGGCATTGTCGCCATTTTTTTAAGTGGCTCACTAAGTAGGGAAACGACCTTTGGCTGATTCCCAAAAACAGCTTTAGTACCGGTTAAAATTGCGCCCGGGACTAAAGATGCCTTTAGTCCCGGTTGGTAACACCAACCGGGACTAAAAGCCCCTCCCAACGGCTACGGGCGGCAGACATTATCAAGGGGTAGCTTTGATCTTTAAATATGGTTTCCTGCTCTTTAACTACACTGCAAGAGTTAATTAACTAATGATCCAATTATTAAGCAGAGTTTAGGCTTGGTTCGTCCCTAAACACCGCCCGGAACTTTTTTTTTGAAGGAAGACAGAAGGAGCCAGGAGCTCCTACTGAAATTTATATAAAATCTGAAAAGGAGTTCAGAACAAGAGCAGAGAAGCCAAACCAAGCAGAGCAAAGCAGATGTGAGGGAGAGGGAGATGGAGAGGGAGAGGGGTGGGAAGGTGATCAGGGTACATCAAAGGAGAGAAAGAAAGGCCAGGCTATTACAATTACAAATTTGAGCTTATCCATGAGTCTAGATGGTGACTGACTGAAGCTTTTACTCTGCAAAAGAAGAGAAGCTTCGACAAAAATATATCTCTTGCAAGCAAGGATTGTTGGAGCTTTGTTCTTGAAGATTGCATCGTTCCTGACCAACCAGATTGCCTAGCACCAGATGATAAAGATTTTAAGCGAGAAGGTAACCGAAAGCTTTGATTTCCAGTCCTGATAAATTTGCTGGATGGAGAGGTCATCAGAGAACTGGAAGTTTGCAATTGCCCAACAGCTTTTGGCCAAAGGGCAATAAAAGAGTTCTTATAGTTCTCATAATCTGTTACCTTAGCATGCTTTAACATATGAGTATGATGACGATAGTAATCGTTTTATATCTTACAACAGTGGGTTCTAAGGCAGCCACCAGACAACAATCTGTGTGGATACTACGTTTGCGAGTTCCTCACGGTGTATGCAAGAAGAACTCTTAATGAGAAACTAAAAATATGTGATATGTATATATAATACATCCATTTTATTTATTTGTTGCTATTACCTAAATCTTATGTATATTAACACTTGTTTATTTATAATGCAAATTGAAGGCTGAATGGTTGAAGCGACAAGTGATGGATATCGTCCGCCTCAAAGGAGTTCAAGAGACACTTGCTGGATTTTTTCTTGAAAAGTGGTCAACACTAAAGGCGAGTACTATTTCGACCCGGCCGAACCACCGAAGCCAAATCAAGACGAACATTTGTATGAGATTTAAGTGACGAGAGCGGTTGTGTCTTAAGTCAAGTATAAATGGATAATGATGTAAATTTTATGTGCATATATATATTATACTTATGTATATATATAGCTCCATAATATATATATATATATATAGTTTCATAGTTTATTTGTGTGTTTAATGCTTAAAACTAGCTTATAAGTGCGTGAATACATGTATTAGCAGCGAATACATATATTAGCAGCGAAGAATACACATTTGAATACCTAATCTAATTGTAAAACCAAAATAAACAAAACCCAAATAAAAAAAATATCTTTAGTCCCGGTTGGGGTGCAGCCCCGCATGGCCCGCCTGCGCCACCTGGCGCACCCTTTACCAACCGGGGCTAAAGGTCAGGCTGACATTTAGTCCCGAATCCTTAGTCCCGGTTCAGGCACCGGAGCTAAAGCCTCTTAGGAACCGGGGCTAAAGCCCGATTCTGTACTAGTGGCTGCTACATTGATGGTTTAGTCTTGAATCTGAATGTGGTAGAACCAAAGAAGATGGGCCTCTGAGAAATTCTGAGTTCACTTGTTTGATTAAATAATATATATGCCACCAAAATATCGTTACAGTTAGAGATTGTATGTGTGCTCAGTTTGTCTCGCCAAGTCGCCATGAGCAACTATGTGATTATCCAATTTCTCGATTTGCCTATTATTGGACTCGTTTTATTTGTTATCTAACTTTTTGACGAAAATATCATTATGTCCTTGTGTCGCCATGGGCAACTATGATCCTTCAGTTTAGTAGTGTTTTTTCGTTTGTCATTATGTCCTTGTGTCAGATATTGGTTTTTTTTTACATGAAAGTATCACTTACCAAATTACCAAAACGTTTTGAGAGTTTGATTTTTGTTGCTTATGGATCGGCTATGGACTTCGTGTCCTCGTGATGTATAGGCACTCCCTATTGTGAAATAGACCAGTCATGTATTGAAGGTAAAGATTAAATCATTATATAAGTGGGCTGAGAGGTGGGTTAAATGCTGAGGTGAAAAAGAGAGAGGAGAGATGAGTTATAAGCTTACACAATAACCAAGAAATAATGTTGTGAAATAGACAAGAGAGCTATGTATTGACCATAAAGATTAAACTATTATATATATAAGTAGACTGAGAGATGAGCTACAAGCATCTATGAGTGTGTTTGGTTAGGTGACTTAGCTCCTGCACAGGCTCTAGTAATGCAAGAATGAAATGATTGGTTGTTTGTACAAGCTTCTAAGTCGGGCCTAGCTAGTGCAAAAAGAGCCCTCTAATCAAGCTTGCTGGAAACGCAGGTGGTGGGCGTTCCCACGGAGCCAAGCTTGTGCTATCTAGGTCTGTGTAACACCCAAAATTTGGTTTGAATTTCAAATAATAGAAAAGATTTAATTGTGAATTTATGTGAGCATTTCATTTAGTGGAACATTAAAATTCTTGCAAATAAAACCTATTCTAGTTTAGAAACATGTTGATGCATTCATGCAGTTGCATATCTTCTTTGATTGTTTGAATTTACAAAACTCAAGTTTCAAATGGTTTCAAATTTGTTTTGAAATGAATTTGAAAAAGGAAATAAAAAGAAAAAGGAAAACATTTTCCCTTCTGAATCTGGCCCAGCCCACCTCTCTTTCTCTCTCCCTCTCTCTTTCTTCGGCGCGGCCCAGCGGGGAACCGGCCTAGTACCACACCCCAGCAGCTCCCACACCTCTCTCTTACTCTCTCTCGCTGACAGCCGGGGGCCACATGTCGGCGCCGATGCCCCTCTCTCTTCTCTCCCTTTCTCTCTCTGATCGGTCGGGCCCGCGCGTCAGATCCTTCTCTCCCACCCCTCTGCCTCGCACGATGCGGAACTCCGCAGCCGCCGCGACGCGCGCTCCTGCCCTGCTCGCTCGAGAACGCGCGTGGACGCGTGAAGCACAGCAACCGTCCCCGTCCCTCATCCTCACTTCTCTCTCTGCGGCTTGGCCCACTCGGCAGCCGTCTTCCAACTTCCGCGGAAATCGGACGCGCGCGGACGCGCCGCGGACGGCAACCGCCGCACGACGTCTGCCCCGCTCCCACTTCCCGCATCTCGCCCTTGACTCCGCCCAGCAACCGCACGCTCCCTCTTTCGCTATAAAGCAAAGTTCCGCGCCCCTTCTCCCCCTTTTCCCCTCTGAGCTCTCACATTTCCGCCGAACGCCGCCGTCGTTGTCGTTGTCGCGGAGAAGCTATACCGGAGCGTAATCCGTCTTGGTGAGTGCCGTTCCGAGACCGCGAATTCCCCGCGAAGCTCCCGGCCTGACCTCTCTCTCTGTGTCCCGTCCTTGGCCACAGAACACCCGACGCCGTGGACGCGGAGCTCTCGGACGCCGCCGCGACGCCGACCGCCGTTCCTCGACGACAAGCCGCACCGAGCCACCTCCATCCTCCCAACCACCTCGGTGAGCTTCGCCGTCGCCCTCTCTACCTCCCTGTCCACTTAATTCGGTCAATTAGACCCTGTATGCACCACTCCACTGCACACCGAGACCGTCGGCCATGGCGCCGCCGTGGCCAGCCCCTCTAGGTGACGCACTGTCTTACCCGAGCACCTCTCTAGCACCGCACTGACACGCCGCACGTCCCTAGGCCCTCAATTTGGGTTCTAGCGCGTCGTACTGTCTCGGCCGCGTACTCAGATCGAGTTCGATCATGGCGCCGCCGCGGACGGCTCTGTTCCGGTGACACACAGCCTCAACCGAACCCACCCTCGCACTCGCACGAGCGTGTAGATTGTTTCTGTGCAATTGGTTGAACCCGCGGCAGTCGGAAGAGTCCTCCCCGTGTTCGCCGGCGAGCCAGAGCCGTCGGGATCCATGGCGCCGTCGCTGTCCGTTTCCCCGCGTCCAACCGAGCACACCACGGGCTTCGTCTCGTCCCCCTCTCTCTTTCCATGCATTCGGCGTTCGAAATGGACGCCGGACGAGTTATTCCGGTGCTACTCCGGCGAGCTCGGCGCTCTGTAGCCATGGAGCCGTCGCGCCCGTCCTCTGATCCGGCCGCCGTTCCCCTCTCTCTCCCTTGGATTTGTTCTGCGCCGTTGGATCGGGTCTGTGCGGTCAGGATTAGAACCCCGAAGGGGTATGAACCCCGGTCCACGGTGGACCGGTGGACCACAGCCGCGCCCGGTGCATGCACTGTGCCCGTGGACGCGCCCTATCCCGAGCCGCCGCGTGGCAGGTCTGCTGACCCCGCGTCGTAGCGCTGGCGCATTTCCGGGTTTACGTTTTCTCGGTTCAGAAAACGTATTCCTTCTCGGTTTATTCTAAAAATGGAAATTGCTATTTACAATTTTGCCACTGCCTTAAATTGTTTATAAAGTCTTTATTTTAACTCCGATTTGGACGATTCGAGTTGCGTTAGGTTCGTAATGAAATTCTCTACATGTTAAAACATCTGTTGTTCATGTTTGAATTATTTAATTTCCATGATAATTCAAATACTAAAAATGCTCCTAGAGAACCAGTTAAATTCATATCTTTTGCGTTTTAAATCCGATTTTCGTGAAATTCGTGTTGAAATGATCGTAGCAATGCGTAGTATCTTTTTATAAACCTTTTAACTCTGTTTATTGTTATTGGTGTACTGTTCTAATATTAGTCTTGTTTGCTTTGTATGTATGCAAATGGAATGCGTGTTGTTGCAATGTCTTGATCGAGTTCAGGCAGTGAGGAGTTTGTTGGCGATCAGGAATTCTTTGATCAGGAGAGTTTTGACCAGCAGGACTTTGAGAACCAAGGCAAGTATAGCATGGGACTTTCCTTGTTATCCTATTCACTATAATTATCATTTCATGCGCATGTGTTAATTTGATACCCGTAGTTTAATTCCCTAGAGTTGAAATCCTTTACCTTGTTCCTATGGGATATGCATATGGGTAGATGAAATATAAATGAATACTTGATCCCTGCCAAATGTTATAAAGTTTTGAATGAATTGGTGATCCTGTTATGGCAATTGGAACATACCCCCTTTTAATAACTCATTGTTGGCAAAAGCTGGGACTGACAGTGCTTCCGTGGGAGCTACATGGCTCTGGCTTTAACTTAGTAGTAGGCTCTTTTCTAGCTCGTTAGCGGTTACCCGAAAGGGCGCATTAGGCTCTTGCCGAGCTGGTTATAGTGCGGCCTCTGTCCGAGTTTGAGCGTAGGCTGCGGGTCATTATGCTACTCGGAAGGGGAGCTCTATCGCCCCTTGCCAATCCTAGCGGCCCTAATCTTGTTAGACGAGATACTATGAAAGGTTTCATAGTGAACCCCGCCCACTCACCTTGGCAGTGTTATGGGAGTAATTAACCCGGGCGTTCGGGGCATCACGACTCACGGGTAAAGTTGCACAACCTCTGCAGAGTGTTAAAACTGATATATCAGCCGTGCTCACGGTCACGAGCGGCCCGGAAAACCAACGGATTAATTAATTAACTTGACCAACCTTTATGTTCCTTTTGCCACCATTTTAATGATGAAGGGTGTGATTCTTTAAAACTTTGGCAGTGGTATAAGTGGGATCATTTGGGGCTTAAGCATAACCTGATGATTCTAGTTAATAAAACTTTTACCAACTAAAAGTGCTAAATGCAGTAAGCCAGTGTCAACCTTTTGAGCTTCATAACCCCATGTTATACTGCTGAGTACGAGTGTACTCATGCTTGTTTTCTTTTCTATTTTGGATAAAAATCCCGGATGGGTAACAGAAGCAGGAGGCTATGAGGAGTTCCCTGAAGATTTCTAGGCTTGGTCAACCAGTTGACCTTTCCCTATGGAATGGAGCCACAAGAGCTAGTTTATCTTCCTTGTTTTATTTATTCTTGTAATGGATATAAGTTCGATATGTATTAAACTCTGTGATGGTACTTTGTAATTTGTGAACTTATGTGTGGATTATTCCTGGGCACACATAATGTTATGCATCTTATTTCGTCCTTGAAATTTGGGTGTGACAAATTGGTATCAAAGCTTGAGTTGACTGTAGGACGCAAGCCTAGGTAGCAATGGTCGTTTTAGGATCCTTTGCTTCTATATTTTACTGCTTTCCATCTTGCTCTTGTTATTTATAAAATTTATATGCTTCTATGTCTTTATTCTATTATTTAAAATGTTGTTCTAATTGAGTTTAAATAAAAATTCTGTAGATGCCGCCTGTCACGAGGTCCCGTCGTCTTAGCACCAGTAGCTACTTGGCTCAGTTCACTTCCCAGACCTCTCAGCCAATGGTGGACATCTCAGATGATGAGATGGTGACTGAGACTGAGGAGGACCCGGAGGAGGAGCACGTGTTGGTGGAGGACGTCAACACGAAGGACGAGCAGGAGTGGATGGACGTCCACCTTGCCGCACCAGCTCCACCCCCAGCTCCGACACCGGTTGCTTCACCAGCTCCTACACCAGCTGCTACACCGTCGCCTCTGCCTTCACCGACTCCCGCACCACTCCTCTCCCCAGCACCAGCACCTGCTCTGGCGACACCACCAGAGGATGAGCAGCCTGGATGGACTGAGGAGCAGTACTACAAGTACCCTGCTCCAGCGGCTTACTTCCACAACCTGCTGATGAAGGTGTTGGAAGAGTACTACCCTGAGATGGATACCTCAGTGAGGTACCTAGTTTCTGAGTTCTCTCATCCTCAGGAAGCTAGCTACTGGAAGGCTCAGGTGGTAGTCTCTGTCTGGAATGAGGCTCATGACAGTCTGAAGGTGGAGACTGTCCATGGTCACATAGCCAGGAGGGCTATTGACAAGGACAGTATGGAGAATGCTACGGAGAACGCCTACATCTACTACCATGGAAGGCGTTACACTGCCATGCAGAATGATGCTTACAGGTTCCTGCCCCGATATGACACCAGGTTCAACACTTGGTCGATCCAGAACCCCCTTGACCCTGGCTCTACCCTGGACACCACAGTCAGGGACCTCAATGAGCTCCAAGGGGTCAATGAGAGGTTGCAGGAGGAACTGCATGGCGAGCAGCAGTCAGTGGCTCGTTTTCAGAAGATGGTAGATGATCTGAGGGCCCAGCTGAACATGGCCCCAATGTATGAGAAGAAGCCACCCAACCACATCATGACTGATGAAGCTCCATAGATGTTGAAGTCTTTCCCCTTTGTAATAAGCGTAGTAGTGCGAGTCTGTTTAGTTTGGTGATCTATGAACTTGATGTCTTAATGATTATGTTTATGAAACTTTTTTTGATTTGGATCTTTGGTTGATTGTTAGTGTGAGAGATTGTGGGCCTGTCCACAAGTCTCACAAGTTTAAACATTAGGATAATGTTTGTTAATATATCAGTGGGTTGATCTTATCTCTTCTCCTGTGCTGTTTTTCTGGAAGCAGTCTCTGTTCTTTGCTTTATATCTCTAAATCAGTAAAGTCCATGCTGATGAAACTCTCACACCAGAAAGTAGACTTCTGTACCTTTCCAACATCACCAGAACCAACCCCATACGTGTTCTAAGCTAAGAGTTTTTGCTATTGCAAGTCAGTCCTACTGTGCAGTCTGTGAACCTGAACAGATCTGGTTGTTTCGAGTTTTTGACAAATAAAGTTACAGAATCTGAAAATCTTGTGAACACGAAAGTTGTAGAGAACTTTCTGATCTTTCCAGTCATATAAGCAGAATTTCCGTTTGAGTCCCAGAACTTGAGATATGAACTTTTTACTGCACTGCTGTTGTAAGATCATGCCCAGAAAATTTCAGTTTGACATAGACATGTTATATGCGTTACAAAGTCACTAAACCCTACATCTTTGCTGAAAAACAGATGGGCGGCAGGGGTGCTAGAGTTCGTGGTCGTGGACGTGGCCGTGGACGTGGAATTCCTGTCAACCCGCCACCACCACCGCCTATTGTACCTGCTGTATCAGTGGAACAACTGATGGGAATGCAGGCACAGTTGATGCAAGCTATGATGCATCGTCTGGACAATGAACCTGTTGGAGTTCTACCTCCAGTCCAAGTGAGGGACAAGCGAGGAGAGTTCATGAAGGGAAGACCTCCCGTCTTCACCCACGCATCCGACCCATTGGATGCAGATGACTGGCTCCGAGCTGTGGAAAAGCAGCTGAACATAGCACAGTGCAACGACACCGAAAAGGTGTTGTATGCCTCTGGACAGTTACAAGGAGCAGCCCAAGATTGGTAGGAGTCCTTCCAATACGGACGTCCTGATAATGCTCCTGGGATCAGTTGGCAGGAATTCAGAGAGGAATTCAGATCATACCACATTCCAGAGGGTATGATGGAGTTGAAGCAAGAAGAGTTCAGGTCCCTCAAGCAAGGCTCTATGACCGTGGCTGAGTACCGTGACAAGTTCGCTCAATTGTCACGTTATGCTCCACATGAAGTGGCAAGGGATTGCGACAAGCAACGTAGATTCCTGAAGGGCTTGTATGATGGTCTGCAGCTTCAGCTCATGTCCAACGAGTACCCCAACTACCAGACCTTGGTGAACCGCGCTATTGTGATTGACAATAAGCGCCGAGAAATGGAAACAAAGAAGAGGAAGCTACAGGGTCAGGCTTCAAGCAGCAACACTCGCCCTCGACCCTACCCGCAGCAGAGTTTCCAGCAGAGAAGCCAAGGGCAGTCCAACCAGTGGAACAGAGGTCAGTTTCCTCAGCGCAATCAGTTCCAGCAATGCCCACAAGGTCAGCAGCAGTATGGAGGCCAGCGCCCACCTCAGCAGGTCTCTAATCAAGTTCAGCGTCAGGGGAATCCAAATGCTCTGGCATTGAAGAACAACAATCCCAACAGCAGTAACAGCAACAAGTGTTTCCGTTGTGGGAAGGAGGGGCATATGTCTTACAATTGCCCTGAGAAGCAGAACCAGCAAGCATAGCAGAACCAGAACAACCAGCAGAAAGGAAGGTACCAACCACCTCCAAACACTGGAAGAGTGAATCATGTATCTGCTGAAACCACTCAGGAGGCACCTGAGGTTATGATGGGTACGTTTAATGTCAACTCATTTCCCGCTACAGTACTCTTTGATTCTGGTGCTTCGCATTCTTTCATATCTGAAGCTTTTGTTAGAATGCATAGTATATCTTTGCGTGCAATGAAAAACCGTCTGCAAGTAAATTCACCGGGGGGTAGCATACCAGCTTCTGTTTGGAGTCCTTCCACTAGACTTACCCTAAGGGGGTAGACTTTGAAGTGAGTCCAGTGGTGATACCCACAGCTGGAATAGATCTGATTGTGGGAATGGATTGGATGAAACAACATCGAGCTGTGATTCAGTGTCAAGAGAGATGTGTTGTTGTGACATCACCTAATGGGGATAAGATGGTGTTGAAGTAGAGATGCAAGAAACACCAAAAGTCACCCTGAACCAGTTATCTGGAGATGCCTTTAATGAGGAACAAGTGGTGGAAGAATTTCTGGATGTGTTTCCCGAAGAGTTACCAGGTATGCCACCTGATCGTGATGTTGAGTTTCTTATTGAACTTCTACCTGGTACTGCTCCCATAGCTAAAAGACCATATAGAATGGGGGTAAAAGAATTAGAAGAACTTAAGAAACAAATTAGTGAATTGCAAGAAAAGGGTTTTATTCGCCCTAGTTCTTCACCTTGGGGAGCACCAGTTATATTTGTGGATAAGAAAAATGGTACTAGGAGAATGTGCGTGGACTACCGTTCTCTTAATGAAGTAACCATCAAGAATAAATATCCCTTACCTAGAATAGATGACTTGTTTGATCAGTTGAAAGGTGCATGTGTGTTCTCTAAAATAGATCTCCGCTCTGGATATCACCAATTAAAAATCCGAGCGGCAGACATACCTAAAACAGCTTTTACCACAAGATATGGGCTATATGAGTATACAGTTATGTCTTTTGGGTTGACTAATGCACCTGCGTACTTCATGTACATGATGAACAAGGTGTTCATGGAGTTTTTGGACAAGTTTGTGGTAGTGTTTATAGATGATATCCTAGTCTTCTCTAAAACTAAAGAAGAACATGTTGAACATCTGAGGATGGTTTTGCAAAAGCTCAGAGAAAATCAGCTGTATGCCAAGAGAAGTAAATGTGAGTTTTGGTTAAGAGAAGTGTCTTTCTTGGGTCACGTGGTCTCTAATGGAGGTATAGCGGTAGACCCAAGTAAGGTGCGAGATGTTCTAAACTGGAACCCTCCAACCAATGTTACTGAAATCCGTAGTTTCCTAGGTTTAGCAGGATACTATAGGAGGTTCATAGAAGGGTTTTCAAAGCTAGCAAAACCAATGACAGCTCTGCTAGAGAAAAGTGCCAAGTTTGTGTGGTCTGATAAATGTCAAACAAACTTTGAAGAGTTGAAGAAAAGGTTGACCACAGCCCCAGTACTGACTTTACCAGATCTGAACAAGAGTTTTTCAATCTACTGTGATGCCTCTCGTCTTGGTCTTGGATGTGTGCTTATGCAAGAAGGAAAAGTTGTGGCATATGCATCCAGGCAATTGAGGAAACACGAGCTGAATTACCCCACTCATGACTTGGAATTGGCAGCAGTAGTACATGCTCTAAAGATATGGAGACATTATCTAATAGGACATAAGTGTGATATCTATACAGATCATAAGAGTTTGAAATATATTTTCACTCAGTCAGATCTGAATCTGAGACAGCGTCGTTGGCTCAAGCTGATCAAAGGTTATGAGTTGGAAGTACATTACCATCCAGGTAAGGCCAATGTAGTGGCCGATGCACTGAGCAGGAAGAGTTATGCTAATACTTTAAGAATGAAGCTTATGCCTGTTGAATTGTGTGCTGATATGCAATATCTTAATTTGGGATTTACCATTAATACCATGGAGATAACCATAGAGCCCACCCTGGAACAAGAGATATGCAAGGGTCAGTTGGAAGATCCGAGACTGAAAGAAATTGCGGAGAATATAGTGCTAGGAAAAGCACCAGGTTTCAGGATGGATGATGATGGAACTTTGTGGTTTGGAAAGAGAATATGTGTTCCCGAAGTAAAATCTATCCGTGATGCCATACTTCGAGAAGCACATGATTCATCTTACTCTATACATCCTGGAAGTACTAAGATGTACCTAGATCTAAAAGAAAAGTATTGGTGGTATGGATTAAAAAGGGATGTAGCAGAATATGTGGCCTTGTGTGATACATGTCAAAGAGTAAAGGCAGAACACCAAAGACCTGCCGGTTTACTCCAGCCAATGAAAATACCTGAGTGGAAATGGGAAGAAGTAGGAATGGACTTTATCGTCGAATTACCACGTACACAGAGAGGATATGACTCGATCTGGGTAATCGTGGACCGCTTGACTAAAGTTGCTCGCTTCTTACCAGTGAAGACTAATTACTCAGGCGCAAGACTAGCAGAACTATATATGGAAAGGATAGTATACTTACATGGAGTTCCTAAGAAGATTGTATCTGACAGAGGTACTCAATTCACATCACAGTTCTGGCAGAAGTTACATGAGTCCTTGGGAACCCGATTGACTTTCAGTACAGCCTATCATCCACAGACTGATGGACAAACAGAAAGGACAAATCAAATTCTGGAAGACATGTTGAGGGCATGTGCTCTACAACATGGTGCCAGTTGGGATAAAAGTTTACCCTATGCTGAGTTTTCATACAACAACAGCTATCAGAATAGTCTGAAGATGGCACCAAATGAGGCTCTGTATGGACGCAAGTGCAGAACTCCTTTGTTCTGGAACCAAACTGGAGAGACTCAGGTGTTTGGACCAGATATTCTCCGAGATGCAGAAGAACAAGTAAGAAAAATAGGAGATAACTTAAAAGTTGCACAATCCCGCCAAAAGAGCTACGCAGACACCCGCAGAAGAGGTCTATCATTCGAGATTGGGGATTATGTGTATCTGAAAGTGTCTCCAATGAGAAGTGTAAAGAGGTTCAATATGAAAGGAAAGTTAGCTCCCAGATATGTTGGACCTTTCAAGATTCTCGTAAGACGTGGAGAGGTAGATTATCAGTTAGAGTTACCTGAGAATTTGTCATGGGTACATGATGTTTTCCACGTATCTCAGTTGAAGAAGTGTTTAAGGGTACCGGAGGAGCAAATCCCTCTAGAAGAGCTTACCATAAAGGAAGATCTCACATACAAAGAGTACCCGATAAGAATCTTGGAAACGGCAGAAAGGTTTACGAGGAGCCGTGTTATAAAGATGTGCAAAGTTCAGTGGAACCGGTACACAGAAGACGAAGCAACTTGGGAAAGAGAAGAAGACCTGAGAAAGTCTTATCCTCAGCTGTTTGAGTAAGTCCGTCTGAATCTCGAGGACGAGATTCCTTTTAAGGGGGGTAGAATTGTAACACCCAAAATTTGGTTTGAATTTCAAATAATAGAAAAGATTTAATTGTGAATTTATGTGAGCATTTCATTTAGTGGAATATTAAAATTCTTGCAAATAAAACCTATTCTAGTTTAGAAACATGTTGATGCATTCATGCAGTTGCATATCTTCTTTGATTGTTTGAATTTACAAAACTCAAGTTTCAAATGGTTTCAAATTTGTTTTGAAATGAATTTGAAAAAGGAAATAAAAAGAAAAAGGAAAACATTTTCCCTTCTGAATCTGGCCCAGCCCACCTCTCTTTCTCTCTCCCTCTCTCTTTCTTCGGCGCGGCCCAGCAGGGAACCAGCCCAGTACCGCAGCCCAGCAGCTCCCACACCTCTTTCTCACTCTCTCTCGCTGACAGCCGGGGGCCACATGTCGGCGCCGATCCCCCTCTCTCTTCTCTCCCTTTCTCTCTCTGATCGGTCGGGCCCGCGTGTCAGATCCTTCTCTCCCACCCCTCTGCCTCGCACGATGCGGAACTCCGCAGCCGCCGCGACGCGCGCTCCTGCCCTGCTCGCTCGAGAACGCGCGTGGACGCGTGAAGCACGGCAACCGTCCCCGTCCCTCATCCTCTCTTCTCTCTCTGCGGCTTGGCCCACTCGGCAGCCGTCTTCCACCTTTCGCGGAAATCGGACGCGCGCGGACGCGCCGCGGACGGCAACCGCCGCACGACGTCTGCCCCGCTCCCACTCCCCGCATCTCGCCCTTGACTCCGCCCAGCAACCGCACGCTCCCTCTTTCGCTATAAAGCAAAGTGCCGCGCCCCTTCTCCCCCTTTTCCCCTCTGAGCTCTCACATTTCCGCCGAACGCCGCCGCCGTCGTCGTTGTCGCGGAGAAGCTATACCGGAGCGTAATCCGTCTGGGTGAGTGCCGTTCCGAGACCGCGAATTCCCCGCGAAGCTCCCGGCCTGACCTCTCTCTCTGTGTCCCGTCCTTGGCCGCAAAACACCCGACGCCGTGGACGCGGAGCTCTCGGACGCCGCCGCGACGCCGACCGCCGTTCCTCGACGACAAGCCGCACCGAGCCACCTCCATCCTCCCAACCGCCTCCGTGAGCTTCGCCGTCGCCCTCTCTACCTCCCCGTCCACTTAATTCGGTCAATTAGACCCTGTATGCACCACTCCACTGCACACCGAGACCGTCGGCCATGGCGTCGCCGTGGCCAGCCCCTCTCGGTGACGCACTGTCTTATCCGAGCACCTCTCTAGCACCGCACTGACACGCCGCACGTCCCTAGGCCCTCAATTTGGGTTCTAGCGCGTCGTACTGTCTCGGCCGCGTACTCAGATCGAGTTCGATCATGGCGCCGCCGCGGACGGCTCTGTTCCGGTGACACACAGCCTCAACCGAACCCACCCTCGCACTCGCACGAGCGTGTAGATTGTTTCTGTGCAATTGGTTGAACCCGCGGCAGTCGGAAGAGTCCTCCCCGTGTTCGCCGGCGAGCCAGAGCCGTCGGGATCCATGGCGCCGTCGCTGTCCGTTTCCCCGCGTCCAACCGAGCACACCACGGGCTTCGTCTCGTCCCCCTCTCTCTTTCCATGCATTCGGCGTTCGAAATGGACGCCGGACGAGTTATTCCGGTGCTACTCCGGCGAGCTCGGCGCTCTGTAGCCATGGAGCCGTCGCGCCCGTCCTCTGATCCGGCCGCCGTTCCCCTCTCTCTCCCTTGGATTTGTTCTGCGCCGTTGGATCGGGTCTGTGCGGTCAGGATTAGAACCCCGAAGGGGTATGAACCCCGGTCCACGGTGGACCGGTGGACCACAGCCGCGCCCGGTGCATGCACTGTGCCCGTGGACGCGCCCTATCCCGAGCCGCCGCGTGGCAGGTCTGCTGACCCCGCGTCGTAGCGCTGGCGCATTTCCGGGTTTACGTTTTCTCGGTTCAGAAAACGTATTCCTTCTCGGTTTATTCTAAAAATGGAAATTGCTATTTACAATTTTGCCACTGCCTTAAATTGTTTATAAAGTCTTTATTTTAACTCCGATTTGGACGATTCGAGTTGCGTTAGGTTCGTAATGAAATTCTCTACATGTTAAAACATCTGTTGTTCATGTTTGAATTATTTAATTTCCATGATAATTCAAATACTAAAAATGCTCCTAGAGAACCAGTTAAATTCATATCTTTTGCGTTTTAAATCCGATTTTCGTGAAATTCGTGTTGAAATGATCGTAGCAATGCGTAGTATCTTTTTATAAACCTTTTAACTCTGTTTATTGTTATTGGTGTACTGTTCTAATATTAGTCTTGTTTGCTTTGTATGTATGCAAATGGAATGCGTGTTGTTGCAATGTCTTGATCGAGTTCAGGCAGTGAGGAGTTTGTTGGCGATCAGGAATTCTTTGATCAGGAGAGTTTTGACCAGCAGGACTTTGAGAACCAAGGCAAGTATAGCATGGGACTTTCCTTGTTATCCTATTCACTATAATTATCATTTCATGCGCATGTGTTAATTTGATACCCGTAGTTTAATTCCCTAGAGTTGAAATCCTTTACCTTGTTCCTATGGGATATGCATATGGGTAGATGAAATATAAATGAATACTTGATCCCTGCCAAATGTTATAAAGTTTTGAATGAATTGGTGATCCTGTTATGGCAATTGGAACATACCCCCTTTTAATAACTCATTGTTGGCAAAAGCTGGGACTGACAGTGCTTCCGTGGGAGCTACATGGCTCTGGCTTTAACTTAGTAGTAGGCTCTTTTCTAGCTCGTTAGCGGTTACCCGAAAGGGCGCATTAGGCTCTTGCCGAGCTGGTTATAGTGCGGCCTCTGTCCGAGTTTGAGCGTAGGCTGCGGGTCGTTATGCTACTCGGAAGGGGAGCTCTATCGCCCCTTGCCAATCCTAGCGGCCCTAATCTTGTTAGACGAGATACTATGAAAGGTTTCATAGTGAACCCCGCCCACTCACCTTGGCAGTGTTATGGGAGTAATTAACCCGGGCGTTCGGGGCATCACGACTCACGGGTAAAGTTGCACAACCTCTGCAGAGTGTTAAAACTGATATATCAGCCGTGCTCACGGTCACGAGCGGCCCGGAAAACCAACGGATTAATTAATTAACTTGACCAACCTTTATGTTCCTTTTGCCACCATTTTAATGATGAAGGCTGTGATTCTTTAAAACTTTGGCAGTGGTATAAGTGGGATCATTTGGGGCTTAAGCATAACCTGATGATTCTAGTTAATAAAACTTTTACCAACTAAAAGTGCTAAATGCAGTAAGCCAGTGTCAGCCTTTTGAGCTTCATAACCCCATGTTATACTGCTGAGTACGAGTGTACTCATGCTTGTTTTCTTTTCTATTTTGGATAAAAATCCCGGATGGGTAACAGAAGCAGGAGGCTATGAGGAGTTCCCTGAAGATTTCTAGGCTTGGTCAACCAGTTGACCTTTCCCTATGGAATGGAGTCACAAGAGCTAGTTTATCTTCCTTGTTTTATTTATTCTTGTAATGGATATAAGTTCGATATGTATTAAACTCTGTGATGGTACTTTGTAATTTGTGAACTTATGTGTGGATTATTCCTGAGCACACATAATGTTATGCATCATATTTCGTCCTTGAAATTTGGGTGTGACAGTCTGACATTTACAAGGTCATTGCATCCAACATCCAAACAACCAAACAAGATCTAGACAAAGCAAGCTTAGCTAGTACTGAAAACCAAACACAAGCCTCTTGCATTGTATACACTAGGTTTCAGGGAACCAGGCTTGGTTTTCTTAGCCAGGCACTAGCAAGCCGACCAACCAAACACACTCTATACAATCAGCAGTTGGTTGTATTATTAATCTTACTCTAATGTTACCGTAATAACAGTCCCCGGGCTACAATAATAACAGTCGTCGACGGAACTCAACATTGCTAGCTCGCTCGCTTGGCGGCTTGCCTGAAACCCCGGAACGACCGGACCGCCGACGAGCCTGTTGCATTGCCTGCAGGGCAGGGACAAGCGGGATACGATTGCCTCAAAATTTTCGATGCATAGAAAGTCATATAGAAAGTCATGTTGGGCTATATTTTGACATGACAGATAATAGTTATTTTTTTCAGAATGACAAAATCTGTAAAGGTGAAGTGATAATATCCCCTCAGACCATGGTGTGCGGAACCCAAGACAGAAGATTCACCATGCACATGCCTTTGATTTCTACACATGTATGTGCTTCCATTCCACTCAGTCTCGTCACAAGCAGAATTGCTCCATCATCATCACCATCATCATCATTCATCATCATCCTTCTCCAAGGACAGCATTGCCCTGACTTATTGACTTAAAGGCCCAATATTGTGTATAATCTTCTCTACGAAAAGAAGAAACAATTTGTTTTAAGTTATACATTTAGTCAATAAAAAAATATTGTCCCATCAATATTCTATTATTTAGGAGTCAACATGCCAAACATTAGGTACAATGAAATATAGAAACATTGCTTGTCTACCAAAATACACAAGCATTTTATTGTAGACTTATTCTACAACGGGCAATGCTACGGTACACACATTACCAAGCAATCTGAGCCATTAATTTATTAGCTTTAAAAATTAAATATTTAATTAATTAATCTAACAAAAAAGGAAAATATTCTAAAATGCCTTAATCGCCGGGACAATAAAGAAATAGGAGAACTTTCCCTCCGTGATAGTATGATTATATAGGAGTGGTTGAGGGGGACTGAACTTTTTTTTTTGTGCGTGCCGCAGTAGTTCATCATGTATGTTGTAATGAATATTAAAACATATTACACTAAAGTGACAACAAAACCACCGTGACTCCTTTTTCTTGTGCAAGCTATAGTTCTTTTTCTTGTGCAAGCTGGACGTTCTCCTATAGTACAACACCCTTCTAAATTAAAAACATGTTACACGTACGCTAATGAACTTTGGGAACCACACATGCTACAACTTGTACCTGTCACGTACCAGTCAATGAAAAGCTACGTGCAATTTGAGGTAATCAAATTATGTCATGTTGACATTTACAAAATAAAAGATTTATCATATCAAATAGATCACACATAAATTAATTAGATCTCAAAGAAAGATTTTTGTACATAAAACTTTCCATATTTATCCTAGTTTACCAAATAAATAAATAAATAAATAAATATATTAACTATTACCTCCTAAGAAGTAATAGATAATCCTAACCGTTGGATCTCATTAAATGGACGATTCATAGTCATTTGGAGGTATCACAACAAAAGCCTTGTGCAACAGCTCCATAAATCAATCAAAAGCATTCTATTCAAAATTTTAAAAGCATAAAAAATCATAATTGTGAAATGGAAAAAAACATAAACAAAAGTTATGGCACGGCACCGGTGCGACCATCCGCGTCCTCTTCTCATCGATGCATGCATGTAGCCTGCTTTTTCATCTCCACAAGTTCCAGCTACACAGGCTTGCTTCCTCGTCTCTGCAGGTCCCTGCTTTGGCATGCCTACTCACGCATTCTGATTCATGAGCACCATGTATGGTCTCGTGTGTGAGCCACAGAGATGGAGTCAAGAAGATTTGGAGATTTGTGGCCTATTGCCCTATTTGCTTTGTATTAGTTTCTTGTTTCTTATACGGTTACACTTTTGTAGTTTTCTTGGATTTTATGAGATGAGAACTATATCAACCTTTGTTTCTTGGCAATTTGCATGTGCAAAACTTTCTCAGTTGTTGCATTTTTAGTTTTCACAGGTTTATTTCCAGCTTACCTCTCCGAGCGGGGATAAAATCTCCGAGCAGGGACGGGGATGGGGAAGAAACTCGCCCCGACGGTATTAACGGGGACAGGGATGAGATTCCCCCCCCCCCCCCCCCCCCCCGCGGGGACGGGGATGAGACGTGAACCGGGGGCCCGGGGCAGGGTTGTGGACTGCCGGCCTGCAGAGCGGGATTTGGTGAGCAGGAGCGCAACCGCTCAGGTGGGGGCGGCGGGACGCACGGGCCAGAGGGAGCAGCTGATGGAGTGACCGGTGCGGTCGTGCGGGGTTGTGGGCCTGCAGGCCGAAGGGGGTGTCGGGGCGAAGCTGTGGCCGAGCAGGGCGAAAAGCTTTGTGGACGATTCCTGTTGGTTCAACTTTTTAGGAGTACAGATTAGGTACTTCCTCCCCATCCATATCAAGATATGTTTGATTTTCTACTTTAAACTTAATCACTCATTTCATTCAAATAATTTATATAAATATAAATGAATTTAAATCATTCTTAAATAATTTTTATTAATAAAGGAAACCACAATAAAAGATAATATTTTAAAGAAAACTTTTCAATAGGACGAGTGATCCACTTAGGTTTAAAAAAAGTCAAGCGTCAACTTATAATTTAATTTGGGATGGAGAAAAGGTCCTACGTTGAAACTTAGTCAAAACTTTGACTTTGTCCCAAATCAAACTTTGTTTAGCTTTAATCAAATTTATAGAAGAATTCATTGCAATCTGCATCAAATTGGTTATATATTTTGAAGGTGGATCCATGTGAATTTATTGATGCTGATATATTTTTCTAAAATTCTTAGTCAATCATTCGCGTCTGATTTCTAAAAAAAAAGCTCGCTTGTTCAGAGCTCAGCGTCCACGTGTGATTATTAAGAATTCAATCTAAGGCCTCGTTCGTTCATTTGGTCCCATTCGAAAATAGGTTGGGCCAGGAATGATTGTTTGGTTAAATACGGCCCAGAATAAAAACTAAGTTAATCTGGGTCTTTTCTCTCTCTTTTTTTGGCCCGAAATGAAAACAGATCATTGTACGTCGAGAATAAATACGGGCCGGATTGACTGAATCAGCCGGATACACTTGATCCGGCCTATGAATGAAAACATGCTTGTTTTCAATCCCAACAAACCCCTTCCTATCGTTTTTCTAAAATCCATCGTTGTAGCCTTGTAGGCGTGGATAAAAATTTATGACTCCGTACAACCTCGCACGGACAAATATCTACTCCCTCCATGACATTCTAAAAATCTTGGAGAGTCAAAGCATTTCAAATTTGACCGAAAAAATCATAAAGATGTATAATATCAAATAGACATACTATAAAAATATAATTGATAATGTCATAAATATTATTATATTATCATATTAGTTTGGTCAAACTTAAAATACTTTGACTCTTCAATATTTTTGGGATGAAGGGAGTAGTATAATTATTACTATACGTTTTCTACATTCGTAAGTCGCTGAGAAAGTTTTTACTCATGTGTAAGTTATTTGATGGCGTGGAGAGTATACGGCAACAAATCACTATGTACCAGCCTTGTTTACCCAAAAATAAGTTTCTAATCAGACGGTTTGAAAGTAAAACCGCTGAAATCCTAAGTTCGTGCAGTTGCTAAAAAAAATCAGGAAAAGGAAGCAAAACGTATAAAATGTATGTCTAATAGCATACATGCCCACATGTGTCCACAGTAACAATGCTGATCAAAATCTGATGCACAAAATCATCAGAATTTGATGCCCAATACAATTAATGTGATATGGACCATACAGGAGACAAGAATATATGTTTTTTTTATTTCCCAAGAAGACGGCGAGCTCGAGCGTTTGCTCCCTTGACCCTGAAGTTCAGCTCATCATAATCCTTCTCTGCGTCGCCCATTGCTTTTGTTTGCCTGAATCCAACAAACATAAAGAGGACATGTCATACTCACAGCTAAGTTTGCATAAGGCTACAGCATAAGCAACAATACTCCAAATTAACTAATAACTAACGAAACCGCTATCAGCATCCAAACTGTCTGATAGTAATTTCTTTCTGGAAGTTGTAGATACTTTCTAGAGAACTATTCTTCATAATTTTTAAATTAATATATATACTGAAAAGAATCAAAGACAAAGTGGAAGAAACATATACTGGTTATACATTAAAAATCATGTAATCCCATGCTTTGACTATATAACAGGAAGGAGAAAAAATGAATTACTGACCACAAATCAGTCTAGAAGATAGCGAAATGTGACATTACCTCTCTATCTCAGAGCCCATGTCAACGGCCATTCCTTTCAGCTCGGTCAGTATGTCGCTTAGATTAGATAGATCATCATCCTGTTTTGCCTTCTCCATCTACAAAAAAAACAACCAGATGATTATGGAATGCACATGTAGGACATCAGACGCAAGCGGGAGATCCATTAGCTTCAGACAAGTGTGTACAGTACCTCAACTTTCTCAAGTGCTGTTGAAGGTTCAGAACGGAATTGGCATGCATTTGATGGAAGAGGATGATCTGCCAGCCCTAGTTTCTGCCTTTGCTCCAAATGACTGCCCTTCCTTATGAAGGAATCATCTGCATCCATCATTGCATCCTTTCAGTCACGAACAGCACCATAATAACCAATACCAAGCGGTACAAGTTTCTTTAGTCATCATGCAGTCCAGTTTAAGGTAATTACCTCTAGTTAGCATAGGACCCCTGATTGCGCCATTCTTCTTTGGCTTCCACTTTTTGGAAAATAGGCCCCAAGATCACCCAATAGCTTCTCACTCTGAAAAATTGTGTCAAAAAATACAGAGCATATTCAGCACCTGTCACTAACATGCCAGCAATGTGCAAAGAAGCACCCATTCCAGTTGGAGCATGCAGTTACAAACTTACAGCCCATAGTAACAATTAAAAAGCATGTCATTGTTAGTACTTCCAGGTTTTAACACCATCTCCCCTCTAAAAAGTTATTAGCCGGAAACCCTGCAGATTGCAGGAACTTGTCATCCGGCTAGCTATGTGCAAATGGGGCAGTGGGGCACCATAATAAACTTGTAAAAATGTAGACAATTGATGAAGGTTTAAATTCCCCTCTGTAAATTAGCCAGTTAGCAACATCCCACTGTTGTTGGATTCCAGGATTTCTGAAACTGTCTGGATTTGGAAGAACAGTGACTATCCCAACTTCAGGTAGGAGCGCAAACGAATACGAGTAGAATGAATTGCAAGAGGTGTGGTTACCCTGGAGAGATCCTGGTCGATGTCGACGGCCATGATGTGGGTGCGGTGGATCTGGTGGCCCTGCTGGTGGACGGTGACGAGCGTCTTGGACGCGGTGTCCCGCATCTCCTCAGCGATCCTGACGCACCCCTGCGTGCGGCGCGTGGTCTCCTCGGCCTTGTACGCCGCGTAGCCTTCCAGCTCCTGCACGGACTGGCCCTCGAGGCCTCCGGCGTCGCGGAAGTCGTTCCGGTAGTGATGGATGCTCCTCGGCCCCGCCGCCGAGGACGAGGAGGAGAAGAGGCCGGCCCTGTCGCCGCCGGCGGAGGGCAAGAGAGAGGAGCCCCGCTGTTCGTCCGGGGGAGGCACGGAGGAAGCCCGCGCCGGGTGCCGCTGCGGTTTGTCGTCGTCGGAGTCGGAATCGAACGGGTTCGTGACCTTCTTCTTGGGTGCGAAGAAGGATCGCTTCCCGCTGCTCATGGTGGCTGCTGTGAAGTTATTGATGAGGCCCGCGGCAAAGTACTCAACCGTAGTTTCCTGTGGGGAATTGAGGAACCAGATTTCCATCCGTCATACATGTACACACAAAATTGAAGGAGACCAACTCCCATGAACTGAAATGAATTTGTTTCAATGAAACTATAACAGAGAGAAAGTAAGTGGAGCAGCACCTGTACGAACGAACGAACGAACGAACCAAGGTGGAGAAGATCGGCGGCTGGGAATCGGGCAACGAACTGCGGCACACCCGGAGGAGGAGTCAGTTATTGGAGCCGCTAGGCGAAGACGACGACGAAGCAACTTCCTTGGATATACCCTGCCCCCCGCTGCCCTGGTCGTGGACTCGTGGTGGATGCACGCGACGCGAGCGAGGACACAGTCGCTGGAGATGGCGTGCGCCCGCCCTGACAGCAGGACCGCCCGCGGCCCGCGACGCGAGATACCATTTCCATCCGGCTTCCGGCTCGCGCACACGCGCTTCTTGTTCTGGAAATTATTACGCGACTTTTGGTAATTGATTGATTGATGGGTGCGTGGGCGTGGCAGCGGGCGACTTTTTCCACGTCAAAGACGCGGCAGCGGCCCGGTCAAGGACGGGCTTTGGTGAGGTGCGCTAGGAAAGCTCTTTTTTCTTTTTTTTTTCTTCGAAATGGGGCGCTAGGAAAGCTGACGTGTTTTTCTTGCTGCACCTTTGCTTAGGTAACGCCGAGATAATTGTGCCCGTATTATGGCCCTGTTTGGCACCGCTTATATGAGAATCACTTATAATTTAATCGTGATTTTCTTGTAAGCTACGGTTCAAAAAATCTGAGCTCAAAGAATCGAGGGTGTTTGGGTAACCTTGATTATTAGGGCATCCCTGAGCATAAATGACTATTATACCCTTCATCCCCCGACCTCCTACACCGGTGTTCTCAAAACAAAAAAAGACCTCTGACACCGGGAGGAACCGCCACCACACCCGCCCCAATCACGGCACCGGGAGGCCCGCCCCCACCTCCGTCACGTCTCGGCCTCCGGCGTCGGGAGGCCGCCTCCACGCCCGCCCGACCTCCGGCAGCGGGAGGGCCGCCACCACACGCGTCCCGGCCTCCGGCGTCGGGAGGCGCGCTCCGACCTCCAGCACCGGGAGAGAAGACTAAGAGGAGGGAGGGAACCAGAGCTCTGTCTGAGCGAAGGTAGGGAGAAGATGGAGAGCAGAGGGGCGACGAGCGGGTGTGGCGGAGAGCGGAGGGAACGAGCGACTACGGCTGAGCGGAGGGGCAGTCGGGGGAAAATCTTTGCGGTGGCCAAAACGCGAGCCTCTGCCCGTGGTACAAGAAAAGCCGGAGCTAGTGCAATGTCGGATTGTTTCCATCGCTCGATTCCCAGACAATCAAAATTAATCGAGCACGTTTGGGTGGGATTCTCGATTATTTCCATCTCAATTCCGATTATAAGCGGTTTCAAACACGGCCTATATTTCACTAGGTTTATTTGTAGTTTTATTTTATAATAAAATACCGTGCGTGATGCGTCGTCGTATAAAGGGAGTAAAAAATAAAAATCAACGTACTACTAGTAACATATTATTTTGTTTTTGTTAGGGCTTCTCCAGTGGTAAAATGAAACCGACTCATCATCCGACCTGTCATGACAAAAAATCAGCTCAACCACTGCAGGACCCGACTCGTTGATGAGAGAGAACATGAATCGGTGCAGCATATTGAGTCGACTCATAACCAATATAAAACGTTTCTTATGGAGGGAGGAGACCTGAACCAGCCTGCTTCATGCCTAGCTCGTACTGCTTCATGGCTTGCTAGTTCGTTTTTTATTTGCATATGGGCCCAGCTGCTCGGTTTAACAAGAAGTCGACTCATCTGTAGTTTGATGTGGCGTGATTTTTTTGACATGCATCGACTCAACCACTGGCGATATGCCCTTAGCACACCAATCCTTTGCACGTGAGTACAGTATGCTAAAAGAAAAACGTCGTGCATTCATTTTCGAGGTCACTTGTCATAGCAGCACACATGTTCGGAGTGCTGATTCACGCAATCATGAATCAAAATAACTAAACAATACTGGAGGATTTAAGTAATGCGGATAGCGCGCGTGTATATGTACCCAAATATTTTTATAAAAAAGGGTTAACTACAAACATGTATTTTCTCTGTCCAAAATCATAAGATGTTTTGGAATTTTATATTCATCACATTTATTATGTATCTAAAAGAGTTTCCTTACTTCAACTAAAGATTATCTCCGAGAGTTTGTTATATTCCACTTTGACAAATCTTGTGTTTTATCAACTCTCAAAATAATATGAGCAATCTCTCTCTAATAGTTTGCTATTTTGAACTTGGTAAAATGAGAAAAGAAAGCACACAAGATCTTTTTTCCGAGACAAGAGGTGGCAGCGACAGGAGAAGAGGCGATGCTAAGCTGTCTCCGGTCGGCATATTTACGCGTGAGAAGGGGAGATATATTAAGTTGTTATTGATAGGTCAAATTGTTTTGTCAAACTGTTGAAAACTATTTTTTCTTGTTTTGTCAATAATAGATAGATGCTAAGTTGAGATGATAAACTTTTGGAGATAGCTTATTCCTGTGTTTACCAAGCTATTTGACCTCGAAGCAAAACCAAAAATATGTATCTAAGGTAACCATGCAAGCAACAAATCAACGAGGGCATATCTCTAGGATAAACAATTCCATGCTATGGAATAGTTGATGTTTCATTTTCTGGGATTTTTTATATGCTGAGGATTATTACCTGAATTCGTAAATATTGTACTTATGGGTAGGGGTGCAAATGGTACAAATACTTTCCATCTCTGTCCAAGTTCGAATCCATTTGGAATTCAGATCCATTCATATTCAAGCCGGATATTCAATACTTGATATCATATTCGTATCAAATACTCAAATCGCATGTACATGATATCAATATCTATTGGCATGTTATCCGGACACCGTTGACCACTGTCTATATTTGGATCTAAATCCAACAAATATTGTATCCCTCGGTATCTTATCCGACATAGTTGACCATTATCTGTATATTTGAATCTAAATCTAAGAAATACTGTAGCTACCTATCTGTATATTCCATTGTTTGCACTCCTTATGGGATGGGACTATATTTGAGTGAAGAGATTTGAGCCTCCAACATTTAAGGACACAAATACAGACCTTATTGCAGCAAGATTGTAGATCCCCAATCTATAGAGATGCGATAAAGGGAAAATAAGATACCCAAAGAGGGGTAGTTATTCAATACACTGTATAGAACCATACTAAAAGATATTATCTCGTTCGAAACCATATAGCACGGCGTTACATTTTCTGTATCTATCGCATTCAACCTTTCTATGAAAATTTCACAAAACCAACTCCGACGATTACAGTACACGACAAAAAACAGGCACCTTTACATACTTTAATTAACTATATAGATTAATACTAATACTCTGTCTTTCTAGTATAGACGAACATGTAATGAACAAGCCCTCCAATGAGCAGGCATACATAATTCGCTACATAAATACTGTGCAGGTTGCTCTGTTCCACTGGCAGATGCATATTCCTGCCTGCCTTATTGAGAACCAAGTTTGTACACGGGAACAGTGCAGAATCAAAACACCTTGCTGTTCGGCTCACCCGATCAATTTTGCGCCCAAGTAATAAAGAATGCTGCACAATCAAACACCATATGCTGTATTCCACGGCCCAACTGCACAAGGATTGCCGCAGCCTCCATTTTCCCCAGTATATATCAGATATTAGGTTGAGGTTCCACCATGTCTCTTATCTACAGAGGGGGCATTGTAAATATGGGGACAAAGACCGGCAAAAATACTTCTTCAACAATAAGCTGATTGGGGGAGCTGATGTGCTGACATCCTAGTTGCAATCCAAACCACACTCCTCAAGAAGTGGACCATCATCCTTTGCTAGGAAAGGATCGATCCGAACCCAAAGGAGTGAGAAGATTGAAGCCAGCAGAATGGACCAGACGATGACAATTGTTGGTGTCCTGTTTTGCCTTCCAACCAAACCTTTGAGGAAAGGATAAAGATGGACAATCACCCAAAATGCAAAGAAGAGCTTCCCAAAGAGGGGCCCCCATGACTCATATCCGTTATTGATTGCGTTGGAAACGCCAGCGACCACACCCAAAGAAGTTCAATAGGAGCAAAGTGGTAGGAGGTATCAATAAGGTAGTCCATTTGAATGTATACAGCTCTGAGAACTCCTCATCATCTCCACCCTTTGATGTCACAGTGAAGCTTGTGTCAACACCAGCTATGACCTTGAGAAGTCCCTGGAACACAGCAAAGAAGTGGGAGGACACACCTCCAATGACCCAGAACTGCTCATTTCTCCACCAATCATCAATTCCAACACCACTCCATCTCATTTCTAGGATGCTTGTAGCAAAAATGCAAATGAAGAGTGACATGAACCACAGGCTGGCAACATTACTCAACTGCCAGAGGTGAAATAGTGAACATAAGATTCAGGCATTCCACAACATACAAAACTATAATTGAATGAGCTTATTTTATTTACCTCTGGAGTGATAAATTTCCCTGTCAATAAACAGATGGCAGGCAATGTACAGTAAGCCAAGAGGGGAATAGATGTCCAAGGATACACGATGGAGTTGATGTAGGAAAATCTTTCCAAAAATTTCAGACCGCCACCATACCCATACCAAAGAGGGCAATGGTTGCTGAAGAAGATTTCAATAGACCCAAGAGCCCACCGAAGCACCTGGTGAAGACGATCTGAAAGATTCAGAGGTGCAGAACCTTTGAATGCAACCCGTTTAGGTATGCAGTAAATTGACCGCCAACCATGACAATGCATCTTGAAACCAGTTAGAATATCTTCTGTAACTGATCCATAGATCCAGCCAATCTGCAAAAAAAAATGGCATATGATTCACTATGTACCATATGTTTTGACTCATCAACCGATAACCACAAGCTCTAGACTTTACCTCTTTTCCCAGTCTGTCTTGTCTTCGTAACCACAACTAATGACATGTATAGCTTCTTTCAAAAGAGAAGCAGGACTTGCACTCTTCAAGGTTCCACCATTCTCGAGAAGTGTGGATGTAACAAAGACAGAAGACTGACCAAATTTCTTTTCTAATTTTTGTTGATTTACAATACCAGCCTTTTCATTCTCAGCCCCTACAAGGAACAGCACAAGGTCAGATAGGCGATCGCAATGAAAAAGTTCCAAGAATAACTGAAGTGTTGCTTTGAAAGCTCACAGTTACCTGGAGCAGCTTCGTCAATTTCACCAAGAGCATATGCAGGGGATTGATTTTCTTCTTTCTTGAAAAATAATAATTTTTTCTTCTCTGTTTTTGGTTTGGTAGTCTTCTTCTTGTGCTTCCTATTACCAAAGCAGCAACAGCACCACTTGGGCCAGCAGTTGCAAGTCCTTGATGGTGGCTTCTTTGTTTTGGGGGCATCATAACCATATAATGCCTGCCTTCTAAATACACATCCAGTACCGACATAAATTGGACCCTGAATACCATCCAAACCTTTCATGTTGATCTGCACAACAGATATGTTAGTAAAACATTCATCAAGGAAAATACATAATGTAGACAACAGAACATCTCAGAAATATGAATGCCAAATCTTACATCGAAAAAGACAACATTCCTGTTAGCATATCGGTCATGGCGATCGATCCCATCAAATCTTTGAGGGAACTGTACATAGCAAACCTTCTTTCCTAGTAAAGGATCCATCATAAAACACATTGCTTCCTTTATAGCCTTGCTGTTGTTGACATAGTGATCACAATCCAAGTTTAACATATATGGAGCATTTGTTAGTACAGCAGAGACTCGGACCTGTGATACAGACAAACAAAAGTAATTAAAAACCCATTGTATCCAATAGGTTATAGAAGACAGACAAACAAATGATTCAAAGATGTAACAATTACCAATGCATTCATAGCACCAGCTTTCTTATGATGGTTAAAGCCTGGCCGTTTCTCTCTTGAAACATAAACCAATCGTGGCAGTTCATTTCCCTCACAGTCAAGACCTCCACTTTGGCCAAGGAAGACCTATTTGTACAGAAGAATTAACTTCTCTTATCTTGGTGATAAGAGACAGGAAAGCGAATAGATGCTTGAAGCATGCCACAACAAGTACTACGTAGCAACAAACCGTAAGGCTTACCTGAATCATTCCAGGATGATCACGAACATTGTTTCCAGGCCAGGGGGTTCCGTCTTGCATTGTCCATCCTTCTTCAGGAACTTTCTGTGCTTTAGCAACCAAGGCATTGATTCTGACCTTGAATTCCTCATACTCTCTCTGAAAATAATCCAAACTTGGTTCAATTAACATAGTCTTAACAAACAGGATACCAGACAACACATTAAAGAAAAGGACAAACAAGGCACCTTCATTGCTCTCCTCTCCCTAACAAAATTTGCTGCCACCTTGTCTCTCAAGTAGTCTATCTTCTGTTGGAAGTACCACTCTGGAGCACGAGGTTCAATATTGTACCTTTTGCAGAAAGGAGCCCATTTCTTTGCAAATTCAGATGTTTCAGATAATGCTTCAAACGTTAGCATTGCAGCACCATCATCAGAAACATAGCAAGAAACCTTATCAACTGGATAGTCCACTGAAAGGATAGATAGAACAGTATTTGCAGTGACCAAAGGAGGTTCCTTTAAGGGATCAACTGTACTGACAAAAAAATCAACTGGAGCAAGTTGAGACGGCTGGCCTTCCTTGTCGAACCTATCCAGACAAGCAATTAGTCACAAAACAACAGGAAGAGAAGGCAAATATTAGTAGGTGGCAACATCAACTAACCTCAGTGACAGCCGATCTAGGTAAGTCTCTCTCTCAATAGGGAACCACTTTGGGAATTGATCAAGAATCCAAGACATGGCAAACCAGATTTCACAGATAACAGATATGAGCCACAGAGCAAATGCATCATTCACTGGATGCATCACTCGGTAGTGGAAGAAGAACCCCAAGACCACAAGCCGAATAATGATAATCATCCTATATGGATTGATCTGGCTTGATGAAATCGGAATTTTCCTGGACAGCGGTTGTCTTGCTTCATCCATTCTGGTAAAGAAAGAAAAATTCAGCTAAAACTTAGTACTTCGGTCTAGTAGCACATAGCAAGACAGGAGCAAAGATCTGCTTCTTGAAATACCAAATGGAAAGTGACGTGTAGTAAAGATACATGCAGGCAAAGATGTTAAATTTTATAGAGCACATACTATACTGGCCTATCGTGCATTGCCATCCTTGATTCATGCAAGCAAAGGCAAAACTAAAAAAATATGAATCCACCAGTTGCTTTCATTTTACTAAGAAAATTGGAAGCATGACTTCTTTTCTGTTGTGAGTGATAATTGTGACAAAAGGAAAAATGGTACCCTGAACAGAGCATGGACTATTTTAGAAATTAATTTGGACGAATACATGCAACCAAATAGTGTATAAAGCATTAAAGAGACATAAAACTAACAGGGACCAAACAAGTTTTGAGGGTCGTACAGTGGTAGATCAGCATCGTCACCGTCATCACCACCACCGTCATTCCTCGTCTGGTGCATCCTCTCCTGCCTCTGCTTCCAATTGTCCATCCGCTCCTTCCAAGCAACACTACCATACCCATATGCAGCAAGATCCTTGGATGGGTCCATAGACCTGGGTTGCACTGGAACACAACAACCGTTAATCAATTATATTCAGGGCACCATGACCGCAACTAAGCTTTGACTGATGATCATCGAAATACATACCAGGTAAGCTGGGATCCGCATAAGGAAGCGGATGGATCCTCTTTCCCCCACCGCCCATGAAAGAAGGCACCAGCGCGTGCTGCTCTGGCGGGATGTCATCGACCTGCAATCACACCAGAAACAAGCAATTGAGCCACTGGTACACCAGTAACCCACATCCGGAGGTGGCAAGGGAACAGTGAAACTTGGATTCGGCAGTAACAGTACCATCTGCCCATTGGTGAGGAGTGGAACATTGGGATTGAGCTGGAAAGGTTGTGGCACGCCATTAGTGTCACCTCCACGGCCGTAGCTCATGTGGCCGTAGAGCATGGAGTCAGCCACAGACTGCGAGTCATGGTCGTTCCAGTTGAACTCGTTGTCAATGTCATCGACGCCGTCCTCCTCCTCGTCACCGGTCACACGCTGGTAGCCTGCAAACAAAGTCCCGCACCGCACCGCACCGCACATAGGACACGAGTTGATTGAGTGAACAATTGAGAGTAGGTAAAGAAGAATCATCGAAAGCAAAGCCGCTCCAGGTGGAGCTGCATTTGGGTGGATGGAGTTGGGGACAGGGACACCCACCCTTGAGGCGCTTGTATCGGGTCTTGCACTGGGGGCAGTTCTGCGTGCCCTCCCGGCGCTCGTACTCGTAACAGTCCCGGCAGACGGGGAAGGCGCACTCGTTGCACGCCACGAAGGGATCCCCGCCGGGGGCAAGGCCGAGGTCGTCGCCGCAAATCTGGCACACATGCCCGTTCTGCTCCCGCACCGGCTTCGGCTGCACACACACACCAAAATTTACATATAGAAAGAAGAAGAAAAATCAGCAGCGTAACGCTCGCAACCAAGCCGGAAATTGACGAAGCGCGTACGTACCGCGGGATCGCCGTCGCGGCGGATGACGACAAGCTCGTTGCGGTTGTGGGAGCCAGCCACCAGCCCGGCGCTCGCCTCCATCGCTTCCTCCCCTCCTTCTCCTCCGCCGCCGACGAAGGCGCAGGATACTGACCGGTAGCTTCTCTCACTCTAGCAGCAGATCTCCATCCGAGTGATTCTCACCGAGCGCCGTGCCGACGAAGAAGAGGAAGAGGAGAGGAGAGCAGGAATGCGTGCCAGCGGCGGCAGCGTCGGTGGGAGGCGAGGGGATTAGCCCGAGCGGGGGATTTTTAAAGAAAATTGTGGGAGAAGAGAAGTGTCGGTGGGCGTAGAAAAAAGAGCGAGGGGGCGAAAAGAAAAAAGAAAAGACGGCCAAGGAAAGGGCCGCGCCAACTACTAGTGTTGAACTGGATGGACAAATGGGAGGTAATTTTTGGTATGAAAAGCGCTGCCAAAAGGGTTTTGCCGCGTCAAAAATCACAGGTGGTTTATGGAATGATGATGGTGGAAATTACAGGTGGCCAAGGCACATCATCAAGGACTATTGAAACGACACAACGAGGTCAATCCGGAGAACAGAAACAAGCAAAGGAGCGAGAGATGCGTCTCGTCTCACCTCAAGGGAACCATGTTGTTCAAAAAAAAAAACCCCTCAAGGGGACCATGCCATGGATGTCCATCCAATGATCTCAAGCATCTTGTTTTGGTTCATATTTATGGAGGAAATGTGTATGAGGATGGTTGATTAATAATAACTACTAACAAAATCTTATTGATTCGCACTTAAATTTACCTAGAGGGATACTATTTAGCTACGAGGACGAATGCCCGACAAAATAGTAGTCAACGGTAGCGCTAAGATATGGTAACAATCAAAGTAGACAGCAATAACGTAAGAATCGCATATCTGTTCCTTATAAAATATTATTGTTGATATAATTTATATCTAGGAAAAAATTATCACCATCTTATTTGTTATGAACCTGAGATAGAATAATAGTCGCTAAAAAATAAAAATGAAAAGATGATAAAATAAGGGCATGAACATTCCATATTAATTAGTCACAAAAAAAGAGCATTCCATATATATATATATATATATATATATATATATATATATATATATATATATATATATATATATATATATATATATATATATATATATATATACCTTGAGACATCTTCATTATTGATCTATAATTTATTTTATTATTTTATTACTATTTCTAATTCCGCACCAAATAGATGTTATTTACTATGTTGTAGTTAAATGTGAATTTTTTTTACCAGTACTCTAGAGTAGAAACTATAAATATAATCTTATTGATTATGCCCCATACAACCTCAATGACATGCTACTAGAAAAATATCACTCTGTTTGAAGTGATGAACGGGGACCAAACAACATCAGCACTAGTAGGCTGAAAAATACCATGACAACCGAGGAAATTAAGGCTATAGTCAAATGTTAAAAACTTTTAACGCTAACCTGAACAATACTAATTCAATCTTATTGATTCGTGCCTATGCCTTGTAGTATATCTAGACAAATGCTATATAAAATGTTTGTCACCACTAGCACCACAAGTCCACGACATTCGATAGCCGAGAGGAGAACAACACCACTCTCTCTTTCTTGTGAAATGTTCATTGTTAACTAAAAAATATCTAAACTATTATTATTATTATTATTATTATTATAAATTAGTGACCAATGTGATATAAAATGGTAGTCATCTATAAAAAAAAAATAAGTACATGAGCATCTCATATTTTTGCCTTTTACTGTGCACCAAATTACAATGTAGTTAATTGTCAAAAACATTAACCACAGACCTAATGTAGAAACTAACAACTCAATCTCAATAATTCATTCCCCTCAGTAAAAAAACTAAAACTATAATGCCTGTTTTGAAGAGGTTGTTAGGAACGAAGTGTGAAACTTGCCGGACAACTGGAGCTAGGATGCATTACCGGTATTGCGTGGGAGGCTTTAGTCTAAACAAGCCCATAGTAACCAACTTAGGATAATATACATAGTAAACAATAAGCACTAATGTTGAAAATACTATGATAGCTAGGGTAATTAAGGTTATTATTGGCACCCATTATTCATTGAAATTTGTATATTTTTCGAAATGTTGAGTGCTACTCCAAGTTTTTAATGCTTAACCACTACTAACTCTACACTCCACATATATAGATAATAGATGTGACATTACAATGTTGTAGCCAAGTATCTGAAACTCTTACCACTAATAAGGCTATAAACTACTAACTCATTTTTTTATTTTTGCCCTATATATGCCCTGTGGCATATTTTGAGGGATATTATTTTAAAAACTATTAGGCTAGTCATTAGAAAAACAAAAGAAATTCTGACTAATACTGCCACTCACTGTTATTGATTTCAGTATACCCTAGTGTAGATCACAGGAAAAACTACTTGCACTTAGGTCAGTCTCAATGCAATGTTTCACCA